>CM041211.1:10995045-11595045 GCA_023065735.1 Coffea humblotiana
CAAGAATTCAATTGCTAAGAACAAAGACCTTTAACCAAAACATCACCAGAAATTGAATAACCAACTAGTCTAATCATGATGCAGGCTACTAAAGTCTAGTTTTAGTGGGAAAAAAAAATTCCTTACTGGTCTTTGATGTTGGAAATCAAACCAAGTTGAAAACAGTTTCCATTTAGACCATAAAAATCATACCTGAATCACAATTTGAGGTAGAATTCCAGCTTCCACACATGCACAAATCACTGTTGCCATCAATATCAAATCCACAAGTCCCACCTGTGGCCTCACATGCTTTGCAGAAGGCTTCATTCCCTTGTATAGAATACTTCACTCTGATCCCATAGGACCATCCATCAGGCCCTGAAAGTCTCAGGGGTGCTAGACTATAAGCACTGCTATACCCTTGGCAACCAAGCTTTGTAAGATTCACAGCTTTAATAGACTCAAATGACACTGCACAGCACTCCGGTGGACCCGATCCATACACCGGGCCAACCCGCTTAGGCCCGATTATGTCCCAGGCAGGACAGCTATAATACTCCTCACATCCCATCCCTGAAACATTTCCACATGGCAAGTGCTTCCCTGGAAAACCTTCAAACAATGGTGACTCAGCTGAGCATTCTATCAGCATGAACACATTATCTGTAGTAGGAATTAAGAATGGGGATCGCCGCTGCTCGACTACAAAGCCGTTGCCTCGGCCTCCTAGCACGATTGAGTCACAGGTTGACATGTGAGGATCGTGTAATGTGAGAGATTGGTAAGCATAATCGATGTCTAAAACGCGATATGATCCTGAGCTGATGTGAAACATAAGTACATCATTGATGCAGAATAAGAGGTCCCGGAAGCCTGGATGGCCACAACCTGATTGAGTTGCAAAAGGGTAGTCGACTGTTAGGTTCCCACAATAAGATCTACATGTTTGAGCATTGCCATGGCTGAGAACTACTGGGATTATTGCCTGAAACAGAACTAACAGAATGAAGAAGAGGAAGCAAGCCATGGATGAGACTCTTGATATTGACAGAGATGAGAGGAGTTGATTCCTGAAGGGAAAAGGAAGACTGTATAGGAGAAGATACAGTTATTTTAATCTGCTTAGTGAAAGAAAAAAGGATATTAGAGGAAGCAATGATTCTTTGCTTAAGCTGAAGAGTTTAGAACCTTATTCATATTCAGATGTTGGGGGTGAAGAATTTGATTGATTTGTATACAGGTTTTAACTTTTAAGTTGCTTTATGAGGAGAATATTGTGGTTTCTTTCAGAAGATTTGGCCGACTTTTGAGCTTGTATGCTCACTTTTACATGCTTTTTGATAATTAAAATTTTGAAGGATATGATGCTGCTGGTTGCTTTATGGTAAAAAAATATATATTGACATGCTATTGACATTATTATTGTTGTTACTCCAGGTTGCAGGTGGTCCCAACAACACTTATCGATTTCATTGAAGATGAAATTCCACAATTACTACTTCGTAGTTTTCTACAGCAGAGAGACTAACATGTGTGTGCACCAGGAACCTCAGAATCTGAGAGGGAGAAAAAAGGAATTACATCCAAGAAAGAAAATTGAAGCAGGTTCTACCACTAAAATAAGAGTAAAAAATTTGGGGAGCCCATAAATTATCATCATTGTCCTTGAACAATTAAAAGTGAATACTTTAAGGACTTTTGGTGAATTTAAACATAAATTCTACCAGAATCCAAGGGCATTTTTGTCCGATCATAATCAAAAGCATTGAGAACTTAATAAAAAGCATCGAGAGTAGGAATAGAAATCCTGAAAAGAGAAAATCCTTCATTTTCTTGAACTCCTCATCAGATTTCTTTATAGAATTTCTAAATTCACTGATTTCATATCCAAGTGGCCAAAGTTTCATCAGATTTTTCATGTCCCTCTCAAGCATGAAATCAATGATTGAAAATTTTATGGAGAAATTTGACAAAGAGTTTAAGGAAAATGAAGGGTTTTCTTTTTTTTTTTGGAACTTCTACTCCTGCCCTTAATGCTTTTGATTAAGTTCTCGATGCTTTGATTAATGTTGGACAAAAATGCCCTTCGGTTCCGTTTGGATTTATGTCAAAATGGGTCAGAAATCTTTAAACTATGCACTTTTAATTGTTTAAGGACTAATTGGAGATAAAAAACAGATCATGGGCTAAAAGTAAATAACGATGATAATTTAGAAGTTCCTTGGGTTTTTTACTCCTAAAATAGCTATCACTAGTATCTATGATTGCAGGAAGAGTTTGAACTCCGGCACATGAACAATTTAAGAGGGAGGATTTTGTTTTGCTCACAAACTTCTCAGACCAGTGCACTTTGCTAATCTTGTGACTTACTATAATTCATCCTAGAAGAAAGAAGTATAAATCTTAAAGCTCTGGTACTGTTGCACCTATGTTTTTTTTTTTTTTGTTGATTAGATATTAGCATCTCTTGGAGTTAATAATTTTTAATTACACAAATACTTCACAATTTTAACAACCACTTTGCGAAGCAATTTGACCATGTAAACGAAATCCTAAATGATGTCTACATAACTAAGGACCGAAAAAAGATTTTATTTAGAAAAGGATTGTGAGTTTTGCTTTAATTGAAAAATGATATAGCTGAAACCTGAAAGATGAATCGACTTACTGAACATTAGAATTGTTAAGAATTATCAAGTTAAATATTTAAGAAAAATCAAGTTAACCACGAACAAACTTTAACACTAATAATTATTTTTAAATTTAGACTCAAGTCTTCAATTTGACGCGACAAAAATAGAGCAAGTTTGGTACAAAAGATAAAATAAGTTAAACTTAAATGTAATTTCAAGTTGTTAAAATAATAAAATAATTTGTATACACTAACGAAATTGGATGGATGTATATTATATTATCTGAATTTGAATTTTAAATATTAAAATTTGTACACGTGATATGCATCTCAACTTGCTTATATGTACAGTATTAGTGCACAAAAGATTTACTAGACAATTTTGTCGTAAAAAATACTAAACAAAACAATTTTAATCATCAAATATTCGGTTCCATCAGTGTCCGTTTTAGACGTTTATTAATTATTACCCGATAGCTAATCAATGGATCTATTTATTACTCGATTTAGCTCGGGGGAGCCTGGTTCCAACCGACCCACTACCGTTGTCCATACACACAAACCCGGTTCGGCCCGACGGTCCGACGGTTCAACCGGTCAATCCGGTGAACCGGCCATGAAACCGGATTGGGTTGGCAATTGGATCGTTTGTGCAACAAACCCGTTGACTTGTCAACGAACCAACGATTCAACCGGCCAACTCGATTGAATCGGACGATTTTATAAGAAACCGGTTGTTGTGTTAAAGTTTTTAGAAAATGTTGCTAAGAAGAATCGAACTTCGAACCTCACGCAAAAGAGCATTAGCGCGCACCACTGGACCAACAACTCCTTTAGTGCTTTATTTGGCCCTTCTATGTTATATATTAGACCTTTGTTCTTATTTTATTTCATCAAAACAAAATTGTTTGGAATCTTATAATAAAATTTTATTATTCCCCAAATTCTATAAGTTATGAATGGATTTAAAAAATAGCATATTACACAATTCATTTTAAAGACAAACATTATTCTTAATAACTTTTTGCACTTAAAATTAGTAAATAAATTAGATAATTACACTTAGATATTTGGTCGATTACTAATTAAATTTAGATTTTGTTAATTCTTATAAGAATTAATGATTTTAGAATAAATTGGACTAACTGAGTATTTACTATGATATAGTTTATTATAGTTTCAATCATATCAAAAAATTATGAAATATAATATTTAAATATATTTAGTGATTTATCGGTTGGACCACTCACCCACTGATTGAACCAGTAACCCGTTGACTGACTTCTTTCACCGGTTCCTCCCCGGGCGGGTTTAATAACTATGCTCGAAACTACTACTGCCTGCAGTCTACAGGCGGAGCCACTTGCCCTCCTCCTTTCAAACCGGCGACGCTTTGGAATTCAGACGGTAGTCCACCGGCCGTCGCCTCAA
Organism: Coffea humblotiana; assembly: GCA_023065735.1. Taxonomy (NCBI): domain Eukaryota; kingdom Viridiplantae; phylum Streptophyta; class Magnoliopsida; order Gentianales; family Rubiaceae; genus Coffea; species Coffea humblotiana. Next base: position 10,999,091 of record CM041211.1, read on the forward strand.
TCGGTCGCTGAAACCCCGGCACAGCTCTCCCACCCCCCAACAAATTCATTGAGATATTAGGGTTTCATCATTATGGACACCCCTGAAAACTACCACAGGAAACTGCTTCAAAAAGTAAGCATTTGCCGCTCAATTTTTTATTTTTCCATTCCATTTGCTGGGTATTTGTGTAGTTTTTTTTTTCATCATTTCCATTTTCCGTTGAATTTTTGTGGAACTTTTCCTTCATTCTCAACTCGTATACGCTATAGTGAATAGAAGAAGTTGGGATTTTGTGCGGAAATGATCACGTTTGGATGCAATTAATCGTAATGGAAATTGTTAGTTTCGACTATGTTTTAATTTTAGTAATATTTTTGCTAGCTGTAATTACTGTATATTCTTTTGCGGAGGGAGTAGTCAAGGAGAGAGTTTGATTCTCGCGCATCTCATTTTGATTTTCTTAGTGTCTGAAAAAGGGAAAAGAAAAGGAAAAGAATGAAAAACCCTGTCACAAGCGTATTGAGAATCCTCTTTATATTTAAAATATGATCTAACAAGTATAAAACCAATGTATGTAATTTTAGAATTGAAAAAGTAGTATTAGACTGAGAATTATAGCCATGATTAGTGGATTAGTATTAAGCATGGCAAAGTGATGAAAACAAATTCTAATTTCCCAAGTTTTGGACTTGATGAAGTAGTAGCAACCGCCCGGGTGTGCGTGCGCGTGTGTTTGTGTGTGTGTGTGTGTTTTTTTGGGTTGGTTTTCGGGGGAGGGGGAGATTGGCCTAAATATTCGTTTTTGTAGTGCATTATGTTGTTGTACCGGTAGAAAAGCCTGTTTAGGACTAGTCGTAACATGATTTTGCTGTAGTTTTGTACAACTGTATTGATACTGTGAAATATTACAATGATTGTAGTGTCGAATGACACTGCAGGTTGATGATAACAAGGGAGACAGAATTGTGTATTATTAGAATAACTCTTTTCTATTTTTTTTGGTCCCTCATAAAAGGAAACTAGAAAGATGGCTGGAACAGTCAACTGGGGCACGGCAACTGTCATTGGAATATTTGCTGGCATGTTATATGGGGGTAGCAAGGAGGCATCTGCTTCTGCTGTAAGTATGCTTCAGGATATATGTTTATCATTTCATCTTGTTGCATGAGAATATTTAAGCTTCACACCATTTGCTGAAGGTATATATCCTGTCTGGCCTGGATAGAGAACAGGCATGTATTTTGGTTGTTTAGGGTTAGTTTTTGATTTTCCTAGAAATGGATAGCTTTATGATCTCTTGAATTTCGCGAGGTTTTATCTCATTGTAGGATCACATTTATGCCTTGTGCGATTCTTGTCAAGTCAAAAACATGTTTAGTATCTTTGACAATGAGAAAAGAAATTTTGTTTTGGGAGAAATTTTTGTACATCCATAGTTTCACATTTAGGACTGCCAGATGATGAAATTAAAGTCTTGGGATTTCATAGAAGGGAGTGACTTTTACCAAGATAGTATAATCCAGCTATTTTGGCAAACAAGTATATTGTATTCTGTCAACTATAATCTGAAATAGAATATGATTTTTTTTCTTTTCTGTTTTGCTTCATCAGAGTAATTTGCAGATGAGCAATGTTGGTTAGCTTTTGAAAATTAGTGCAATTTTATATCTTGCATTATCATAGCTTAGTTTATATCTCCATTACAAATCTGATGGTTTATAGCCATTTAATTATTTTTCTGGGAATTTTTGGACAAATATTGCTCATTAGATACTTCTATAAGATGTGATTTAGTTGGACTTTTCATACTTTCTGTTATAAACTTTCAATTTTAAGACATTTTTGCCTTGTTGTACCCAGAGTAAAGATGCTGAAGTGATGTTGAAGATGGGAAGCACACCAGATAAACGTGAGCAGTATCGACTGATGCGAGATGCTATGGAGAAAAGATTTATCCGAGTTACTCGGGGATCTATAGTTGGTGGAGTTCGCCTTGGAATGTTTACTGCTGCTTTTTACAGCTTACAAAATCTACTTACTGAAAAACGAGGGGTGCATGATGTTTATAATGTTGTGGGAGCTGGTTCTGCTACTGCTGCAACCTTTGGTCTAATTAGTAAGAACCCATTTATCTCTCTGTGTTTGTGTCTTTCTTTTCTTGATAGTCTCTTTAGGGGTGCATAACACGAAGGCTGGTTTTATCCATTTACACCTTATAGCAACAGAAATTATTATTTGTCTACTAAAATTCATGCATTCCTTCCGTTTGTAGTGCCAGGATCACTCCTTTGGCGTGTAAGGAACGTGATGCTGGGATCAGCTTTGGGTGCAGCAGTTTGTTTCCCTCTTGGTAATATAATTAACCTTGACTGTTTCACCATCAAATCTGCTTTCTGGTTTATGAAAGGTGTCATAAATCTTTCTTCCTCTCATTCTTCATTTTGTGAGCTGTGGAAAATTCAGTATCATCATACCTGTTGCCGTAAATTGATTGACAAAAAGTTTCTCCTTCAATTTCTCATTTTGTTTTTTAGCTATGGTTTTTGTTTCTGATGTTTCTTCAGTCTGTCAATTTGGGATATTAATTTTCCGCTTCAAATGAAGGATCAGGAAAAATTAGCAAGCCTCCTCTCGACCCTTCTCCCCCAATCCAACCCCTACGTCTGCATAGATGAACAGAATTGAAGTCAAAGGAGGCAAAATATATTGAGGCCTAAGAACTTGATCCCTGAATAAGATTTAAGTTTGTCACTCATGGACATTTGTCTCCCATATCTAGTGATTAAGAAGCTTCAAACGTATTTTACAGGAATCTTCTTGTGATCATGAAACTTTAGCTACCAAATTAGCTTGATTCTAATTCAAACTTATAGCTACTAAATTATGCTCTTCACTGCTATTGCACACATGTCATGCACTAAAATTTGAGCGAGCTAAGTTTAGTTGTGTGGCATTATGGAACTTTCTTTTCTTTTGCTTGAGTTTACAACTTCCTCATTTCAACATCTGATGTTATTGGTCCACCCTTCTTATTAAAGGTTCAGATTCGGATCTTAATGTTGTATTAAGAGGAAAATCAGTTGGAAAAGGTCGACAGATGTTTGTGGGGAACAATACAACTAAAAGTCTAATGAACCATTTTACTGCAGGTTGGCTTCATTTGAAGCTTGTAGAAAAAGCAAATGAAGAGAAACTGGTTACTACTTCTGATAAGAGTGATCCTACAGGAGGAAAGACCGGTGTTGGTGCTGCAATTCAGAGGCTTGAGGGGCAGTTAAGTAAATAAACCACTTGGTTTGCTCAGTCTTTAGTCAATAGACTTTTGGGCAAAGCGGCACTGTTTTAACAGTTGGGAACAAAGTCCTGTTCCGCCAGAATACTTGCAAAAGCTGCCAGAGATGGAGAGGACTCGTGACAGCTCCAAGTTCTCAGCAATGTAATCCTTTTTGTTTTCAGCTCTTTTGGGCACGAGGAGCAGAATAGGCATTTTTGCTTTCACTAATCTCTCTTTTTGCTGGGGAATATTTTTTTCCCTTTCGAAATCCTGCCTTTCTTAGAATTATACATGTATATTTGCATGACTAGTAGTGGTCGACGTGAAGTAGAAATGATGTAAAATCACCATCAACTATAATAAGAAATAACTTTTGTCTCAGCAAGGCTTCCCACAAATTTGGTGATCTAGCCATAGACCACATTAGCAATGTCGTTTTGTAGTGCAGGAAGGTTCAAATCCCTTGATTCTGTGATCCAAAGATTGCTGTCAGAATATGCATTTTCTCTAACTAATCCATTATAAATTTCTACCATGAAGGTTATTTTAATCCTATATTATCGGAGATGGAGCTTATTTAACACGACTATACATGCAAAATTATGGGAATATTTTTTCCTGGGGAGGATCGTTTTGGTTATGCCAGAAAGAAAATTTTGTCTTGGGCAAAACCTAGTAGTTGCATGTTTGGCTGCAAAGTTGAATTAATAGGCTTTAGAAGAAGAGATACCATCAATATTCAGAAGAGATACCAACTCGAGCAATATTCAGTAAACGTTTTAAAATGTAATTAGATGTATACCATCAAGCGTTGTCTTAGCACTAATATAAATGTTTCTTTATTCTGGGGTAACTGAGTGATAAAAAAGTATAACAAAAACATTATTTTACCAGTGAGCCCAATTTCGTGGGTTCAAGTCATGCAGTTCCTGCTAATTTTAGATGATTTTACAACATATAGTCTATAACTTTAGGTAAAAATATCAATAATCTCATGTCATATGATAATGAGTTTAAATAAGATAGAAGGGCATGCAAAATTATCAGTGCCACCGTTCTTAAATCATGTAAGAGTTCTTATAGAAATGTTATATTCAATTACTTCTCATGTGAGATCGTACATTTCAGTTTAATCAAAGTAACGCAACATTTTTTAATTTCTACGTTTTGAATTTTTGCTTTGTTAGCAAAATCTGGGCCATGAACCTTTTGGGATGATTGTCAGTAACAACTTACATGTGTTCATTGTTGGGAGATTAGAGGTCACGGTCCATGAGTTCCCCAAAAAAAGGAAAAAGGTAAATTTTTTTTTTTTGTTTTTGTTTTCTAGTTTCACATTCTGCTCCATGCAAGGATGCAAATGCCTCCTAAGCCTTATTTTAGTATTGTATTAAACAAAAAAAAAAAAAAAAAACTTCATCTTGTGTTGAACTGATTTTCTTTCATCAAGGAGGCAAGAGTTTCAATTCCTGATTTCCAGCATGTAGAAGCTGAGGTGTGAGAGAGTACCAAACTCAAACAAATGAAAAACTTTCAAGGTAGTTAGGGCTTGTACGCCATCATAGCTCATGCAATATGTCCCTGCCATCATCCCAACAAATGGTAAATATTCCAATGGAGTAATGGTAGCAGTTTTTAACAATTTTGTACACTATAATAAACCAACATATACACCATCAATTAAAAGAAAATCATGAAAAAGGCCATAACTGTATGTTGATTATGTCATATACTTTGTGTTTTGGGAACTTCTTTCAAATGTTACAAGTTGTAACGAACCCAAGTTTCCCTCTTTGTCATGCATCAGCTGCTGCTTACCTACCAATATAACAGCAGCCAACTATATTTCTACATTTAAAGGAAAAGGAGAAAGGAGACTGTCAATTACAAGGAGACAAGTGATCACTTTGCTTCCATGCATGGTTCTCACAAATCATAAACTCCGATATTAAGTAGACAGAAAGCATCTTTTTCTGGATTTGCTGAGATGGGATTCTTGGAATGATGACGGTATCTGGGATAATGCATCAGTTAGACATCGCTTTCAACTGAAAATTTATGGGCTTGTGGTGCTGTGTATTATGCTTCATATTGATATCTTGCTCTTTTCTTCTTCTATCTTCCCTTTGTTGTTCAGTCAAAAGTAGTAGTGCCAAAGACAATTTAAGCAAGACAAAGCAGTCTACTTGGACAGGTGCTTTATGACATAACCTTCTGATTCTCTGACCAATTCTTATTTCCAATCTGTATTGATTATCTAAGCAAATAGTACTTACTATGCATGCTCGGATGTTATGTGTTAGGAAATATGAACGTTGTCCAGAACTTCACAGAACGGTTGAGGCCGATATTGGGCTTGAAAAGTTGGGATTACTTTGCCATGTGGAGGTTGACTGAAGATCAAAGGTAGCATGCATTGTAATCTATGCCATGTATAATGAATAGTCCCTCCTATACTCAAAATTTAGTTTTGTTACAGGTCTCTTGAGTTGGTGGACTGCTGCTGCGCTGGAACTGAGAATATCCATAGTGGTGAAGAACTTTTCCCTCTTTCTCCTTCCCTTCCTTGCAGAGATGTCATCTATCAGCATCCAAGAACCAAAGCCTGCGATTTGCTAGCACAGCTACCTTCTTCAATTCCACTGGATTCTAGCTGTGGGTAAGCCTCCTATGGAACTTGATTTTCATATTCCATCGATATGATTCTTTAAATCATTGGATCATAATGGCCAATTTTTGCAGCATGTATGGAGAGACTTTGATTTCTAACCAGGCCAGATGGTTGAACTTCTCCCCTAACGTGGATTCCTCCCTTTCTGGAGTAAGATTTAGTCCTCAGAATGAGTTTTCGTGAGTACCAAACTTCCCATAATTAAGCAGCCTCCTATACAATGCTAGAATGACCTGTTCTTCTATGTCACGTGACTGCAGAATTCAGTGGGAACGAGAGTTTTGACTCCGGTACCTGGTGGACTGGTTGAGTTTTATGTTGCTAAGCAAGTAAACTCTTTTGTCTAATTTCTTCCCTCTTCATGTGATTGAGAGAAGCCTATTTCTATTTCATCAGGACTGATTTTGTCTCTGATAACTAATAAATATATGCAAATATATATATATATATATATATATATATATATATGAAATTTTGCTTCCTGTTGAATGTACTTTCTGGTGTATTTCTCATATTTCTGCTACAGGTACCTGAGGATCAAGAAATTATAGAGTTTGTTACGGCCCAGTGCAACATCTCTTTGGAGCAGCAGTCCATATTCATTCATGCAGACACAATTCACTCAAGCTTCTCAGCAAATGTGGATGGGCTTCATGCAGTTGAAGGAAGTGGCGGAAAGGCCTCATGCAAAATTTTCAGTTCACCAGTTAATCCCTCTACGGGGAAACAAACTCTGGAGCTGCCTGCTGATGTATCCATGGATCAAGTACACTTGAACCATTCTCCATTGAATATCGCGCAAGCCTTTAGTTATATTTCGGATAATGCTGGAAGCAAGAATGATACGATGTTCTATGAGGGAACACATGAATTGAATACTTTTACATCTTCCATGGAAAATGGAATCCAGGATATGGAGGCAGCATTGCAGAAGCACATGATGAGCCAATCAGGAAACATGCTTATGCAAATGATGGAACCCTTACATAACAAGGAAGATCAAGGTAATGAAAATGATTCTTACAAACAGGAGAATGGTCCTTCTAATTCAGTCTCTGACAGTGATCCAAATGATGATGAGGATGATGCCAAGTATAGAAGGAGAACCGAAAAGGGGCAATCCAAAAATCTTATGGCTGAGAGGAAGCGTAGAAAGAAGCTTAATGATAGGCTCTACGCCCTTCGTGCCTTGGTCCCTAAAATTTCAAAGGTAACAATATCAGGCTATAGTAATGAGCCTAAAATCAATAACCATGATTAGTTTCTTATCTAGGACTTGAAATGTCTCACAGTTGGATAGAGCTTCCATACTTGGGGATGCAATCGAGTATGTGAAGGAATTACAGAAGCAAGTAAAAGATCTCCAGGATGAGCTTGAAGAGAACTCAGACGATGAGGATCTGAGGAACTCTGGAATAACCAATAATCCAAACATTCTCCAACCAAATGTGTTTCAGGGAAATGGGATGAACTTTGGAGTATATAAATCTGAGCATGAAACTACCTCAAATGGAAATAATAAGAGAATATCAGGTAATGGTGGCACGGATCCGTCAAGTCAGGAACCGGAGAATATTGCTGATAAGGTGCAGCAAATGGAGGTATAACCACTTCTATACTCAGTTATAATGCTGATTTTTTTTGTTGTCCAATTTTTCTTTCATCGTGATGCATAGTTCACATTTGTAGCCACAAGTGGAAGTTACACAACTGGATGGGAATGAGTTCTTTGTCAAGGTATTTTGTGAGCATAAACCAGGTGGATTTGTGAGGTTGATGGAAGCCTTGAATTCAATTGGTTTGGAAGTCAACAATGTAAATGCAACCAGACACACATGCCTAGTGTCATACATCTTTAAAGTGGAGGTAATTGTATATGCTTCCTCTGGATTCAATTGATTAATTTGTCTAGCCATGAATAAGTGGATGAATATAATCGTTGCCTTCTTGCTTCTTATGATTTCCAGAGAAAGGACAGTGAAATGCTCCAGGCAGATCATGTTAGGGAGTCCTTGCTCGAACTAACTCGAAATCCATCTAGAGGGTGGTCTGATATGGCTAAAGCATCAGAAAATGAAGACAAAATGGATCTTTACCAACTCCACCACCACCACCACCACCATTCCCGCCTTCACAACCACCAAATCAATTCTCACCACCTCCAACATCTGCATAACTAATTAAGCACAATAGGAATAGCAGTTCTCCTTCTATTGCTGTTATATTAATCGAAAAAGAATTATTTATGAGCTTCATTATGATATGAAATAAGATGAAGCTTTGTGAACCCCTCATGACAGTCATTAATAAGACTATATCTCTTGGCAAGTACCTCTAAATGTGTGTTCCAAATTTGCAGCATGGACGTAGATGATCTCAACTACAAAAACTCACACCACATTGGAATTGCTGCCATTAATTTGGGACGAAAACAAATTAGGATTACAGGTTTATAGCTCGATAGTTTCAGCCTAAGATTTTTTTAGACTGAGGATGCTATTTTTTTCCCCTATTGGATAATTGAAATAATGTTCAGAGGTCATGAAGCTCCAAGATTTTGATTTTTCAACCACTGCAGTAAGTGCTTCGCAAATAGTGCATAGTATTGTTTTACACTTCATCGATTGTTCTTTTATCTTGAGATGTAGAAAAAAATGGTTCAAAAGTGGCCATTGCTAGAGCTATAAACGAGTCGAATCGAACCGAGTATTTCTTGTGAGCTCCAAATTTGAGCTCCAAATCTGTATTCGTGTTCAACTCATTAAGCAAAATCCGAATTCAAATTTGAGCTCGACCTTGACTCATTTAATATAAACGAGTCATTTGCGAACAATTGAGTCTAGAATTAGAAAGTAGGAATGCAATATTAACTTTAAATTTTATGTAATGACAATCAACCCTGTGTTGACAAACGATCGTTTAAATTCACGAATAAGCTCGTGCTCATTCAATTACTTAGTCAATATATTTGTTCCAACTCAGCTCATAAAATTTTGAATGAATCGTTATCGAACACGAATGAGCCTAAACAAGCCGAGCTAACGAACATACAACTCGGTTCGTTTAACAACTCTAGTCATTACATTATCGCATATATTTATACAGAAGAAAAATTCTCCTAGATGCATTGAAAATGTACTTGTACCTTCATTATGAAGGTAACTCGCCACGTCTTTCAAACAATGACCAGGTTATTGTGAAATAATAAGTATACGCTTAATCAATTTCACATTCACCAGCATACAGGTTTACATACTAATGCTATAATTTCTTTTTTTTTTTTTTGAAAATCTACTTAGCAGAACAACAATTATCGAGTATTATGCGGCGGAATTTAGTTGCTTCCTGTGTCTTCAGTCTTCTGTTTCTCTCGTATTACCTTTTAGCTTCTCCGAATTCTGCATTATCTTGCCTCTGGCTGCCTTCCATAACTGGGAGAAAATTTTAGTAATCGATAAACAAAGACCCAGAACAAGACAGTTGTCAAGTCCATAAGTTCGAAGCTCATTGCAGTCCCCAAATAAAACTGCCAACTTAAGGTGATACCAAAAGATAGGGCTCTTTAAACATCAAAGTTGACTTGATTCATGATTCTTCATTTCCTGTAATTATAAGAAAAGCGGATAAGATAATTATTCTGAAACTAAACTTTTTAATAAAAATTCACCAGGAAATACGAAAGAATAATCACCATCGACACGATTTTGCAATGAGTTTTGTTGTGCCTTGTTTGCCATCCTTTTTGCTGCCACAGCTGCGATATTGTTGTCCAGAAAACAGTCATGAAGAGGAACTTATTGAGAATTAGTTAAAGATAATTAGAAAAGATGCACCAATAGCACATAGATGTAACATTTCAGAAACCCAATAGCAGGACTATCCAGCACATTCAATCATACAACATAAGACTTCCAACCATCAAAAGAAACCAGCCGACACTTAAAAGAAACGATAGAAACATATAGATGAAGAAATCTTAGAAGAGCCTCTATCTACCCGAACAACTTTATAAAAAAAAAAAAAAGGGAAGAGGTTCAAGAATCAAATGGAAATTCCAGTCATGCATATTGTCCAGCATAAGGACCAACTGCCCAAACCAAGTATGCTCTAGTACTAAGCAGGATGGTTTCAAGAGGAAGTTCCATTTTGATCTTCATATAAAGATTCCAACAACACAATCAGTTAATTGACTCGGATCAAGTAAAAGAGGTAAAATAAAGAGATATCGCCAAAGTTTAACTTTAAGAAAATGTTAAATCTCCTGTTCTCATAAATCATGGCTGGATCCTAAAAGTTTCACTCATTCAGATTCTTTGACTTCCATTGTATCAGTTTACTGGATGATGATATGCAAATCTGACCTTTAAATTTCCGCTTCTTCTTTGCTCTCCTCCTCTTTCTCTCTGCTTGTGTTAGCTCTGAATCTTCTTTAATATCTCCTTTTCCAGTAAAAACTTCCTCAGGAGCCAGCATGGCTGCATCAGAGACCGCCAGCGGTGCAATCTACCATTACAAAAGTAAATAACTCAATTTCACCCCAAGTTATAAAACTATGAACTGCAGATGATAAACTTTTTTAAGACAGCAAAACATACCTCTTCCATAGCCAGTGCAGGAACATTGGCTTGTATAGACATATCTTCTATGACCTACCCCCATCAAAGTCAAATGTAAGTAGCATAAAAAGGTTTCTATGCTATACGATGTATTATAGCAGAAACCATACCGGTTTTGGAGTGAAGTGAAAATGTGATAGAGCGTCCAACTTTAAGCACAGTTCTTTGAACAGCATACCTGCCTGAATATGCACAAAAAAGAAAAGAGGAAATAGAGATCACAAAGAAGTTGAACACCAAATATTATTTATATCTTTGAACCTTTTCCGATTTCTATGCAAGGAAAGTACAGTGTTCCTTCATGCAACAGAATTGAAGGTGTGCAGCTCTATACCTGCTGTATAATTGGTGCCTTTTACTAGAACTCAAGCATCAGATTATAAAGAGTGAAGTTGAATCCTACATTTAACTTAATAACCGTACTAATAAACAAAGAAAGATTTCCCTAAGAGTCAAAAAATATTGTTCAAAGAAGAACTGGGAAAAAAATTACTCGTAATAATCATTATACTCAATACATTGTATCTAAATATGCATTAACATAGAAATTGGCAGAAAAGCTGAATAGAGACTGATGTGTTGATTTTATGAAGCAGAGGTAAAGGGCAAGAAAGTACTTCTTTCTTTTGTTGATCTGAGATTGAAAGGGCTGTTGAAACCAGGCCAGACTTTTGGACATATTCTTCCTGCATTGATAGGAAAACGACGGTGTTATCATGTTACCATAGAAGAATAATCCAGATTGAGAGAAAAGTATATACACATGCATGTAAAGGTAAATGTTGCATCAACAGTAGGCAATAGATTTCTATAAGATAGGTAACAACAATTTCAGTTATACTAACCTCATAAATTTCAGCCAGGCCTTTTTTGCTTTTATTCTCATCCTGCAGATTATTGGGGGAAAAAAACACAGATATCTTATGTTAATCTAACTTACTAAGGATGATATCACTGAATATCCACCTTACGGGAAGAAGAAAACTTGCACGAAATACAATTACCAATTCTTTTACTTCTCTTGGAGCTCTGGATGGTAAAGTAGGAGGTTTCTGAACATCATCAAAGCGCCCCTAAGGGAAAAAATATAGAAGAAGAAGAAGAAGAAGAAGAAGAAAGTGAATATTAGCACTTCAACGGAGATAAAAGCATCATCAATTCCTTGAAGCAATATGTTTTAGAAGTAAAAGAATGATACAGGAACTGAGACACATACAGACACAAATCAGATGGTACAAATATACAAACAGACAATTATTATATCCTTTGCCCTTGTGGTAGTTACTAACACATGCCAACAGTAGACATACATGTTCTCCATCCTTTTTTGTTATTCAATCACATACTTTATCAATGATTGTCTATTTCAATATTCATATACTAACCCAGAGACATAGCTGCTGTCCTGTCATGGCACACTGTATTAAAAGATTTACAGAAAACTATGAGTCCAGAAACTTCAAACCATGCACACCCAGGGGAAACAGATTTAAAGGCATTAAGAAAAAAAGGGCATAAGCATAAGGAGAACACTGACTTCTGAGGTTCATTTTCATTTCTCAGAAAACCAACTGTTACAACAAAATCATTGTAATCAATCCATCTATGAAGAAGCAAGCACGTACACTATTTTAAATTGTAATAAAAATATATTGCAACTGTCAGAAGAGAAATTCACCTCAAGGATCCTCTTCTGAATCAATTCTTCCAGGGATGCAGTAACCTCTTCAGTAATAACTGGGGCAGGTCTCACATTGTGCTCGAAATCAAGATCAACTTCTAATGCACTGTTTTTTGGTCTTTTAGCAGCAGTTACCTGTGATCATAGATTATATGGCTCAGGACTTTTCAGGCATTTAATGCATCACTAGATCTACATTGCTTGATGGAAGATAATGATGCTGAGAAACTAAGAACAATACCTCCCCTTGCATAGTCCAGGTCTTTGGTTCTAAGTTCGCTTTCTCCATCTGCTCTATTGTAGAACGGAGTTTTTCAAGCTCTTTCTCATGAGTGGAAAGCTTCTGTTTCTTCTGTGACTAGAGAGGAAAACAAATTCCTTGGATAATCATTAATTACAACAGCAAGGACATATGGATTGTTGATACAAGGCAACAACGTGCACGTGACTAAGATACAGATAATGAATCCATTCTTATATTTCTTTCTAGCTTTTTTTCCTCAGTAAGAGAAGAAACAATTGTTTACCTGATTCTTCTCATCATCACTTGATTCTTCACTCAATTCCCCGTCCATGTCCAAGTTATCAGATCCATGAAGAAGCTTAGATTTTCTCTTCTGACCCATTTTCCCTTTACCACCAAAAAAGTCTTCATATCTACGAGTTGCAAGTACAGAAATGAGAGCTGTTCAAAGTTTTTAAATTAAACACAAACAAAGAGAAACCAAGACATATACTAAGAAAAACTGAAGAAATGCACAAAAGGGAAAAATACTGCCTCAAGGTATAACAATCGATAAAAAAAGTACAGTGATAGTGCATAATGTACCCTCTGAAAGCTCAATGAACAAGAGACCAAAGCAATAAGCAGGGACATATATCATGACTTAATAGCTTATGACACTAATACCGTTGCAATTGCTATTCAAATGTAGAAACAAGCAAAAAGAGGAGGGGAAAATAAAGGAAAAAAGGCATGCATCAGTAAGAACTTGAACACAAGGCATAGACCTTCTACCACCATGCTCTTTAACATCCATTAAAGATAAATATAGCAGCTCCTTTTTAACAAACTTAGAATCTGCAGTATCTTGAGGTAAAAGGGGACTTTGAGCATAGTCAGTTCACTAACAAGAACAGACAGGTTTTCAAATTGCTCATATCTTTTAAGGAAGCGTGAATTTGAACTAATATCAGAACATCCAATTCCAGGTTAGTAAAAGTCCTTAAAGCTTCCACCGATGGCAATGCGCTTTACAATTAGCCTGAAATTGACTCATCACAGTTCTAATGTCCTACCTAAGCTTGGTAAAGCAAATTGAAAAACAAGCCATAGCTGAATGAAATTGTGATCACAGGCTAAGATCAGAAAGTTACTTGGTGACTGTGATAATATGGTTGAGGAAGAAAACTAGAGGAAATGCCAAAAGTTTAAATTCTCCAAAGTAGAGGGCTCATCTGTAGCCAGCACAACAACTGGATAAGATTGTGCACATGAGAAAGAGAGAGACAGAAAGAGAAAGAGACAGGGACAGGGGACAAAGGTGCAAGTAGGCAAGGCAAAAGAAGAACAAAAGGCATTCAAAAATGAAGAAATCTGTAACATCTAAATAAGTGCTTCTGTTGGAGGCCAAACATGAAGCCTGGGGACAAAAATTGATGTGAAATGAATGATCAGTCTCTTTCATACTGTATGGCTTCTGCAGGTTTCTAGTCATTGATTAGTCAGCATTCATGAAAAGCATCTAACTTCCAACTCTTATTAATCATTTGCATGCATCATGTCCACAAAGCAAAGCAATCTCAGTTGCAGATTTTCCCCTTGCCACGCATGAGCTTTTACCTAATGATGCATTAAAGATGCTATTTGTAACCAGAAGGCCCCTCATGATACCTATAAGCTGAAACAAGAACCGATTTGCAATAATTTATGACATTATGGCTCATCGGTGCATATGCATGAAGTTTTAGTTATAAACTATATATACATTAATCTTTGATTAACAATATTAGAGAAAAGTTTCTTCCTCATACTGTCGGGAACACAGAGCAGCTCTCATTGGTTAACTGATTAGCTGACACCCATTTTTACATGAGTATGACATCTTACATTAAGAATCCAGAATACTGTAAAATGTATCTAAGGTACTTAGCTCCAATGATCATTCACTACAATGCAATTACAAAGCCAGGATTTTTCCGCAATTTCTTTCAGCAGTGTGGCAGACAATACATATATTATGTAAAAGTTCTCATGTTTAATGAGTAAGAGGAACTTCTCTCACAATCATCCACTAGATCTTGTATCAAGATAAGCAGGAAGCTGAACGGTTTTAAAAAAAAAAAAACAAGAGATGGACATACCAGAATGGAAATTTTGAAAGGTTAGAATGAGATAAGATGGGAAATGTTACTTACCAAAAATCAAAAAAGGAAATAAAAAAAATCTACACTTATAAGTAAAAGCTAAGTTTTCTTCTGAAAATGTGGTTTCCTTCTGACATTTCTCTCAATTGAGACGGGTACAAACCATACAATCAGGTTATCTGTTGGGTTCTTTTTGCTTGTTGTAGAGGAATGGGCACCATCTACATGCAGATGACCCCAAATACAAGACAGCCTTGCCCTCCACAACGATTCCAGTACCAAGCCAAAGAGCTGAACAAATACAAATACATAAACCCTAACGTGAAAGGTATCTTCTATTTTAATTTGCTTTATCTTATTAGCTGAGCGTTAGCTGCAGATACAGAAGTTTCTGATTGAGATGCACAAAGATGCATCACTTAACCATCACATAAGGGGCTAATGGTGAGCAGTCAAATACCCTAAAAACTGGATTGCCTCCAGCTTTCTAAAACCCCATGTGGAAGCAGATTGATATTATTACTGCACCTTGCAGAAACAATTTTTAATGAACACAAAACTTGACCCCTTGTCCAGAAACAATAACTTAACATCCAAGTGGTCTGTAAATTCAGCAAACCTTGAAGATTTACCTATAAAAAACTGATATCTTCTCTGCCACTTCATTCAAACCTCTTTTTTTCCTTTTTTTTTTTTCAACACAATGTTATTCAAGAACTTAAATCTACAAAAATTTAAAGCGATTACTAGCTCTCCTCACCCTACAGGACAACAAAACTACATATTTACAACTAGAAACAGAAAGAATTAAAACCAAAAAATAGGTGTAAAACCTGGCGTTTTCCAACTCCTCTCCACTCTCATCATCTTCTCCAACATCAATCCCCATTACTCCTAGCTACAAAAATATACGAGTGTTAAAAGAAAAAAGTTAGAGCAGTTGAAAGCAAATAACATAAAAAATGAAACACCCCAAAAACTACCCTAAAGATGAAAACTTTCCCCCAAATTATGCTACAACTTCTCAAAAGTTCACTCACCTCGTCATCCTCCTCTTCTTCATCCCTCATCGTCATCCTCATCTCCCTCCTTGTCGTTGTCATCCTCCTTATCCCTCTTCCCCTGCTTCTTCTCCTTCTTCAACCCATATTCCCTTGCCTCGTCCTCCTCCAAATACTCCTCCAACTCCTTTATCTTCAAAAAACTTATCCTCAACTCCTCCCCCTCCTCCATCTTCTTCCTTCCCCTCGTGCACATTGCCCTCTTCTTCCTCTTCTTCCTCCTCCTCCTCCTCCTCATCATCATCCCCCTCCATCTCCTCATCCTCAAACTCATCAAAACCCTCCTCATTTTCTATCTTTTCGTCATCATTACTGATAGTACCAACGTCATTACCATCATTTTTCTTATCTTTTTCACCTAATTAAACAAATTCCTGATTTCTTCAGGATTCTTCTCAAGCTTTTTAACTTGGCGGCGGAGGGAGGATATCAACGGCTGTGTTTGTAGGTCAATTTGCTGCCAAAATTTGCTCAGCGTCGAACCCATTTACTAAAAGGTGCGAAAACGGGGATTTTGGGCTGTAGGGTTTAAGAGAAGAAAACAAGTATTCTGAAGCTAAACGAGCAGCTTTAGATAGGTCTTTCTGATGGAGAGAGATATAATGGTGGATCGGTAGATTTTAGCTTCCGGAGGGCTTCTATGCCCGCCGCGGTTTCTGGGCCGTCTCCGGCGGTGACGGCGGCGGTTGGCATGGCCGAGTCCGGTGGTTATTGGTTGTGGGGGTTTTGTGCACTAGGGGTTTTATAGCTAGTTTGAGTTTAGGACAGAAAGGAAAGGATGAGAAAACCGCCCAAATTTGAGAGAAAAGAAAAGAAAAGAAGAGAAGGAAAGTGATTTGTTTGGGAGCTTTCAAAATAAATGGAATTATTTTGGGTATATAAGTCAATATAAATTCATGTAATGACTTTGTAAGGGTAAGATAGGTATTTAAAAAGTATCAGTAGGCTTTTAACAGTTTCTTTTGTTTGGCCCAAATTTTCTTTTGTTTTCCTCCCAAATTTTGTCGAAAAAAAATTTTAAACTGTAGTAGATATTTTATCCTTCTAAATTTGTTTATTTTCTTTCCTTTCTATCCGATGAAAATCTCTCAAAAATATTTGACAAGTTAACTTTTTCTTCTTTTCATATCAACTTGTCCTTCCTTTCTTATCTTTTCTATTCAAATTTTTCCATCCGAATTAGTTAGGGTTCAAAGGTTTTAAATAAAAGTAAACAGCGAATATTAAGAATAGTAATCTGTAAAATATTCAAAAAATGCATAAAATGAAAAAGATTAAATACTTGTAAATTGCATATAATTTTACATTTTTTAAATATAAATATCTAATTAATGAGGTTACAAGAAAAAAAGGACTGGTTTGGATATAATTTGAAAAATTCTAATATCATAGACACTCTAAATATTGTTAATGGCACATAACTATTTTTTCGAATGTAATTTTGTAAAAATTGCAAAAGAAATAGAGTTTTATAAATAATAACTGTAGTCTTTGAAAAACATTATTTTGAAATAATAATTGCAATTTTTTGAAAAATTTATTTTGTATAATGCATTATTGTAATTTTTATTAAATTGTTTATATGAGATGAAAATATAATTAAAAATAAAAAATTGTTGAAAACTTATACAAGGAGTGATAATCACTTGCCCATTTTTATCATTTCGTATTTTACTTTATTATCATTCTACTTTTGTTAACTAGTTGTTTACAATTTTTCTAACAATTTGTTGGATATTTATCAAATAAGAAATTTATTAGTTTCTAATTTTCAACTTAATTTTACTTTTTTAAAAATTAGTGCTTATATCCTATTACAAATACTCATTAGACAAGCTTATTAAAAGTTTAAGATATGACATTTTCAATCTCCTAATTTACTAAAAAAATTTTATGCAAATTTAAAAGATAAAATAATCTCAATTGAATATCTATTCCTTTTAACAAAAAGTTTGGGCTGCTATTGAATAATGTAAAATAAAATGGAAAAGAAAATAAAGAAGAAAAAACTAAAAACTAGACCAAAAAAATAAAAGTTAACTACCAGTCTTCTACTATGAAAAACGATGTCAAATCTCCTGCTTGTCCAACAACCTCCAATTATTCAAAATTGGGGTAAAGTCAAAACAATCTAAAAATTTGAGGGGGTTTTGTGTAATTTTACTAATCAAATCATTACTGATTTCTTCTTGTTAAGATAATGATAGCCTTCGTCTTTCATTTTTGCCCAAATCTGTTCACTCCCCCAATTCTCAGACCCCATCTGCACAGATTTTATCAAGTTTTGTTATTGAATCTTTGCTTAAATTTCAATCAAATCAGAACCCTGATCATTTTTTACCATAATTTGAAGAATAGTTTGTGGGTTTTGAATTTGGTGAGCAGGGGGTCTGAGGAGAAATTATCATCTGGGGTTGCCTTTTCATCAAGGTAGGATCAAATGGATGATGGTGATGAGTTGCTGCCTTGGGAAGGTCAGAAATCAGACAGTGAAGAAGAGGACAAGTCGTCAGCCTACTCATCCTGCGGTGAATCGGAGTTTGAGAGGTATTGTAGTGCTAATTCAGCTATGGGAACTCCCAGTGTTTCTGGTTCTTCAGTTTATGAGTTTGCTGATTCTGAATTTGGGTCTTTGAAAAGTTTCAAACTTGGGGGTGAAAATAGAAATTTAAAGAATCTTGGTGTTGGCATGAAATTATCATGTTTTAGTAGTGATCCTGGTACTGCTAGTAGTAGTAGTCCTTCAAGAAATGGATTTTTTGATGGGAAAAAGAGAAGTGACGAAGAACATTTTGATGGGTTTTTGGGGATGAGTGAGGGGATGGATTTATATGAAGATTCTGATGTTTTAGTGAATAACAATGAGGTTGGCTTGGTGGGAAATGATGAAATGGGGATTATGGGAAATCAAGATTCTTGGGGAAATCAGGGTATTCATGAGGATGTCAATAGAGTAAGTAATGATGGGAATTTGATTAGATTAGGGGTTAGTCGTGGTTCAAGTGGAGACATTGGAGAGGGTTCAGAGGTGGTAAATGGCAATCAGGAAGAGGAGTTTAGGTCAAGTAGAGGTGTTGAATTAGTGGATGGTTGCTTGGAAGGGTCAGGTTCAACATCCAAGTCAGAATCATATGGAGGGCATGACGGGAGATGCTCTGATGAAGATGAGAGCTCATCAAGGTATGAGCATTCTGAAGGTGAGGATTCTATGTCTGGTGGTGGTTCAGATGGTGGGACAAAGGCTGATTTGTACAGCATGAACAATGTACAATATTCAAGTAGAGAAGGAATTAGTAAAAACGAAAATGAATTGTTTATGACTTCAGCAGTAGCCTTTGGATCAGATGATTGGGATGATTTTATGCAAGAAACTGGGGGAAATGTTGTGAATACCATGGTACACGATGGATATCGTGATGAGAAACAACAGATTGCTGGTAATGAAATTGATTATTTGGATTCAGCTTCTGCTAATAGTACTGGACATTTTGTCTCTGGTTATAGAGAGCAGGAGGAAGAGGTGGTAGATATTCCAAGAACCAACCATCAGATATATGATAATGATGAATCATCAGAGTTTGTGAATGCTTCATCTTCACACACTTCAGATATGAAATTTGATAAAGCAGAGCAAGGAGATGGGAAAGGCGTTTCTGATGAAGATAACCAAATCAGTTGTGCTAATGGATTAGATCAGGGTTCTCTAACAAAAGAGATCCCTCGAGGTATAACCTTGGGTATGCAGAACCCTGAAATGGAAGAAGTGCATCAATGTGCAAACATAGGGGAAGTAACTAGCAATCTTGATGATTTTGTTTTGGAGCAAGTGAAGTTGGAGGAAAGAAACTTAGTTTGTGACCCTCTATCTCATAATGTGGATAATCAATCCTTTTCACTTTCAAGAAAAAATACTGAGGATAGAAAGGACAAAAGTTTTATGGAGAATAACACGTGCTCATCATCATTGCCGGCTGAGAATGAAACGAATGGGTTCATGGAGAATCCACCTGTTTTATTCAATCACTTTGAAGATCACTTTTCAGCAGTTAAGGTCTGTTGTTATGCTCTTTCCTATATCAATCATAAATTTGAGCCTGTTTGAGGCTTACTTTGTTTGCACTGTATTTTATCCCTTTATGGGCATCCATTGGTGATCGGAAGCATGTTAAATGTATAGACGTGTTCAATAGTTATTGAATGCGGACAATCATTTAGTAACAAATTAAGTAATATTAGCTTTTGCATGCATCATCAATCAGTGTTTCTCTCCTCGGCCCATAATGGTGCTTCTCTACATATCTGGAAATTTACGCATCATGAACAAACTAAATATTCCATGAAGTAAGTTTTCCTCATACCTAGTTATGTGGTTGTATAAGAAGGAACTAGGGGCAGTTGCTTTTCTCAAGCATTTACTTCTCGATTGCTTGAACTGCCCTTTGTCTGTTCATGTGGGAAAGGGAAGTTCTGCTGGATTCTGTTTGAACGGAAGGTTGGAAATTTAGCGTTCTTGTGAACTGTTCAAGGAGTAAAGTGGCTAGGTCTGTATTGTCTATTTACTCTATGTACTGTAAATGTGTTGTATATAGGCCAATGCTTAATGTAGATTTAATTTGGTTGCTGAGATTGCACAACTTGTTATTTGATCGTAGTGGTTTCTTAATTTCTTTTGTAAAATTGCAATATGCAAATTGGAGTTTCTGAGAGGCATGAGACATCTGGATGATTTACTTGCATTATCTTTTTCCTCTTGGTAGTTGTGTTCTCAAGGGGGCTGGAATCTGGAGTATAGATCTGCTTTTCTTCTGCTAGTGCAGGCTGCCTATTTCATTCTAGAGTCTAGATTGTCATCTTCTTCTTTTGGGATGGGATTTAGTGGCTTTCCTATCTTTGTACAAGATGACTCATTTCTTTTTTCTTCTCTCTAATGTGATGCAGAGAGGAAATTATAAAGAATTCTATGATGAGATGGTTCATGATATGGAAGAAATATTACTTGATACAGGCAAGTCTCATGGTGCTCAATTAACTCAGGGTAGGACTGCATTTCAACCCCAGATACCTGTACCCTCAAGAGATGGTGGCTCTACTGCTTCCACTTCTGGTACAGATGATGCCTACCCTCTGATTCATCTTCCTCTGAGGATTGATGGTTTAGAGGTTGTAGGTGCCCGGCAGAAGCAAGGTGATGTTTCACTTAGTGAAAGATTGGTTGGTGTGAAAAAATACACGGTCTATATTATAAGAGTGTGGAATGGAGAAGAAACCTGGGAAGTTGTGCGCCGATATCGTGATTTCTATGCTCTCTACCACCAATTAAAGAAGCTCTTTGCTGATCAAGGCTTGATTCTTCCTCCTCCTTGGTCCTCTGTTGATCGAGAATCTAGAAAGATTTTTGGTAATGCTTCTCCAGATGTCATTGCTGAGAGAAGTGTTCTGATCCAGGAGTGTTTACAATCTGTTATCGACTTCAATATTTCCTCCAGCACTCTCAATCCTCTGATGTGCTTCTTATACCCATCAAAAGCCATTCCTAGTTCTCCTTTAAATGCTACACCCTTATCACAATCACAACTGCCTGCCAAAGGCGGTGATTTAGAGAATGCTTCCATGCTGGGGAGCACTATATCTCTTGTAGTTCAAGTCTGGCCTCACAAGTCTGTAAAACAGATGCTAGATGCTCAACATAATATCTGTGCTGGTTGCCACAAGAATTTCGATGAGGGAAAAAATCGGATGAAGGAACTTGTACAGACGCTTGGATGGGGCAAACCCCGACTTTGTGAGTACAGTGGTCAGTTATTCTGCTCATCATGCCATAGTAATGACACAGCTGTCTTGCCTGCCAGAGTTCTGCATCTGTGGGACTTTGCTGAATACCCAGTTTCACAGCTTGCAAAGTCTTATCTGGATTCTATCCTTGACAAGGTAATTGGAAAATCTTCAAATTCTTTTGTTTGGAATAAAACAGAATGTTTGGATTGTTTTATTGATGTAACACTGGATCTCCCTCCCTCCCTCCCTCTCTCTCTCCCTCTCTCTCTCTCTCTCTCTCTCTCTCTCTCTCTCTCTCTCTGTGACATACATTTGCTAAAAGGGCCACACCTTGATTTTTATATGTTTAGATAGCAGACTACTAGTTTGCTAGTTCTGACACATGGAAAGAAATTATTTGATGAAAAATAGAAGGGCAATTCTTGCTTCAGAAGACATCAGAATAAAAAGACTCTTTGTAGCTATAGATGCAGGATTGTATCAATAGTTGTATTTTTGGTCTTCAGTTAGGAAAATTTCTGGTGAATAATCAATCATAACAATTTGTGTAACTTAGCAGGAGGGAATTGCACCCCTTTGCTTGATTGAGTACAAGTTTTGAACTTTGCAATTTTTTGTGGTAGCGTCTCACACCATTCAGGAATCAGGATCCAGGTTGAAATTAAGGCTAGTGCTTGTGGTGCGTGTAGGAGCTTTAGAAATAAATGAATAATTTGCTTCCACTGCCATATTGATATTTGATATGTTTATAAGAATGGATTCACACTTAATACTTATTTTCCTCCTTGCAGCCAATGCTTTGTGTCAGTGCAGTTAACCCGTTCCTATTCTCGAGAGTCCCTGCTTTGCAACATGTAACAAACGTTAGAAAAAAGATAGGAGCTATGCTTCCATATGTTCGGTGCCCATTCCGTGGGTCCATTAATAAAGGTCTTGGATCTCGTAGATATCTTCTTGAAAGTAATGACTTCTTTGCACTTAGAGATCTCATTGATCTCTCCAAGGGCATGTTTGCAGGTTAGCATTATAAGACAAATTTGTTATGTCTTTTGATTTCTAAATAGATATGTAGGGTCAGGCATGCAGTCTTGGTAAATTATACATAAGTCGTGATATCTTTTCAGTAACTCTGTATCATTCTGCTGAATAATAGCCTCCCTCTAAATTGTGCTCAGACAATCACATGGCTCCAACTGATTAGGATTCAGTCCGTTGTTTTCCATGTTTTCTCTCCAGCTCCTCTTGCCTCATCCCATGCAGCTTCACATAGGCTGCAGACTTGAATTAAGTTGTGCTACCTTTGTTTCCCTATTTTGGATTTAGAATCTCGTTATCCCTTCAGTACTTTGATATTGTTTTGTTAAACTGTCCCAGAGAATCAATTGGTTGAAGCCCACTTGTGGCCAAGGGATTGTCATGTGTGCAATATCATTTAGGTCAAACTAACTAGTTGCCTAGGTATTGTTGTGTGTCATTAAGAACTAGCTCATAGTCAGCCATGTTATTGTTTGTAGTAGTATATGGATTATCTCTATTTAATTGTTTCTTGTTTCTTATGATATTTGATGTGCTCCTTACAGCATTACCAGTGATTGTAGAAGCAGTCTCAAAAAAAATCCAGGAACACATCATAGAACAATGCCTCATTTGCTGTGACTCGGGAATACCTTGTAATGCTCGGCAAGCTTGTAATGATCCATCATCTCTCATTTTTCCTTTTCAGGTATGTGCATAGTCTTATTTTGCTTTTCTGCATCTATGTTGATACCTTCCTTTTGTCTGGCCCTTGTCACCACACCGAAGACATGATCTTCATCTAGAGGGATTAAGGCAGCGGAAGACAGTCCAACTCAGAATCTGCATAATTCTCTCAGGGCAGTTTTGAGAATACCAAGTCCGATCTTGCTATGAAATTGCTTGTCACATAGTTATCTTTTTTGACTGTTAATATTCTTTTTCTTCATGAAAGCTCAGTGCTGCCAAGTTTGTTGCTGAGCAATCTTGATTTGCCCCACTTCCAACAAGGGAAAAATCCACTTTTCGTCCCTAAACTTTGAGTTAGGGACACATTTCGTCCCCAAACTTTTTGACGCACCACATTTAGTACATGAATTAATTATTTTTTGCCACATCTAGTCCAAAAACAGTAAATTGTTTAATTTGGACGGACAAAGTCACATGTTTGGCACGTGGCCGTTAAGCAAAAAAAATTCTCAGTCAAAATCAACAGCCACGTCAGCCTTCTCCGTCCAAATTGAATAGTTTACCGTTTTTGGACTAAATGTGGCCCAAAATAATTAATTCATGTACTAAATGTGGTGCATTTAAAAGTTTGGGAACAAAATGTGTCCCTAGCTCAAAATTTAAGGACGAAAAGTGGATTTTTCCCCTTCTAACAAATCTGAAGAATGTAATCAAATAAGTGTACATATGTATATCTGTTTGTGTGCATGTCTTTGCTAATGTGTAAATTTTGACATTTCGTTATACAGGGTGGAGAGGTTGAGAGATGCAGATCTTGTGACTCTGTTTTCCACAGCCATTGCTTCAGAAGAATAGAGACTTGTCCTTGTGGTGCACGTCTTAAGCCAGAGGAGGCCAAGGGAATCACAGCTGGGATAAGGCGCGGTTTTGTCAGTGACATGTTTAGCACTTTAAAGTCAGCAGATGCAAGTCCTGGATTTCTTTCTGGATTATTCTCTAAGGCAACGCCACAGATGTCCCAGGGACATAAAGAGGGTCCTAAAGACAAAAATACTGTCATCTTAATGGGTTCATTGCCAAGCACCTCTTTGTGAATTCTTGCATTGTATTTCTAGACGTTCTTTGTATTACCTCTAAAACCCTTACACCTAGAGTATTCTTGTACCTTTGTATATATATTAGCCAGACCTGGCCAGACTTTGGTCTCAAAATGTTGTTGCACGTTTTCTGTATCCTTATTCTTGAGCCTCTTTGTATTCTTTGGAACGCTATAATAAATAACAATAATGATTCATTTTTTTTCCTTTGCATAGGATTTGCAACAAAATGTCTTATCTTCACCTTTGATGTTCTTTTCTAGAGAGTAAAGATGAGGCAAGTTGACGTTGTAATATTGTTATGGGATAGAGGGTTACTAATTTTCGTGGATTGATATGTAACTTTTAGAAATGACATTTTGTAAACCATGAGAAGTATGAATTGGAAATCTTCCTTTTGTTGTCCGAAGAATATTCAGCAGGTCTTTGTATGAAAAGTAGATGTTACATGTACTTTGGCTATTGGAATATCCAGTTAAGTGCAGGCATAGGTAATAGTTATTGTCATCTTGCAACATGCTTGACAACTAATCTTTCTGGCTGTTGCAGTTTCAACTATGATAGCAATTACCTTTTTTGCCTATTTCAACTTTCTTTGGTAGCTCAGCATAAGATTAAACTTTGCTCACCGCAGTTTCAGCACTTTAGCCCATTAACTTATTTGGCAGAATTCTGAAAGCCTATTTAAATGGTTTGCCAATCACAGAACTATGAACGAATTGTAATTAATTATTCGTTGAATTTATTATTCTGTCCAACAATATTTGACGGCCATCACTATGTTGATCAGGAGAACTTTGTACTGATGGCTCCTAACATTTGTTTTATTCTCCAGTTGGTTCTCTCGTGCAATTTGAAGCTTTTCAAATCATTTCTGGATTGTTCATAGATATGCAAACAGGGTCAGAGTGAATGAATAGAAGTGATATGATCCAAATGTAATGCAAACAGTTCTGCTGCTATCATTTGAACTCTTTACTCAACAAACAATGAGCAGCTTTGAGTGTATATAGCAGCATGCACAAGAAACAAAAAGCTCAATCAAAAGTACAACTGTTTTCAGTTCAAATAATTGGTTTCAGCTATTTGTTACAAGGGATTATTCCATAATATTCTTCTTTTACGCCAATCAAGTTGAACTTTGCTTTTAAGTTATACAAGAGGTTTGGAATTGTCGCCCCATTAATGCAGTTTTGTCCAATTGATTACCTAAGTTCTAAATACTAAATGCTCATTAGCCTTCAGAAATAAATGATTCTTCTTGGTACTATAATTAGGAACAAGATCATGAGGAATGCACATGAGAAGTTGGCATTCAAGAAAGGCAAAGATGAACTTTGATAACTATGTAGAGAATCATCATGTGAAGAAGTATATCAAATGCTGTGGTTCAGATTTCTTTTTCCAGATTCTAGTAGTCATTATTTTATTGTTGTTTGCTGGATTGATGAATGGCCTTACATTGGGGTACATGTCTATGAATCTCGTTGATCTCGAAGTTCTTGTGAAGTCTGGTGTATCCAAGAGTCGTCTCTACGCCAGTATGTTCATTTCGACCCCTCTTGTTTCTGCCACCGAAATCCACTTCGTAGATGATTTTCTTTTTCCTTAATTTGTTTGCTGCTCCACAAATACCATGTCGAATTATCGATTTCGAATCCAATTTTTATTTCTTTGATGACCACTGTTTGACTTGTAACCCGAAATACCTGACTACATGCGTAATTTTGAACCTCTGATTGTTCAGCTGATAGTTTGACTATCTTGCTGAAAAACACTGACAAAGGCCATCACAGCATTAAGTGCTAGAAAGGGAAAATCGACAAACGCTCCATTCCTTTTGTCCTTTTTTAGCCATTTTTCCACACTCAAAAGTTTTTATGGAGTTAGCAAGATAAAGAGAAATGAAATTCGTTCATTTTTTTCACTTCAGGAGGCTAAATTTATTGAGCACATCAGCCTAAGAAGGTATATTGTGCAGAGGGACAAATGGAAAGTTTATAAACTGATGCAAAAATCTAGCATATAAACTCCTTAGTTCTATGATTGAGTAGGAGTTTAAAAAGCTTATTATTGCAATTTCTAATTAACAATTTCTTAGGCATTTCTTGATCATTGATGTGCTTGTTTTATACATGGTGCTTAAACATTCTTACAGGAAGGATATTGTCTCTTGTCAAGAGACGCCATCTTTTGCTCTGCACACTTTTAATCAGCAAAGCCTTTGCTGTGGAGGTAAGGCATAAATATATATTGCAAGCACATACTAAATTGGTGTAAAGCTACACAGCCTCATATTTGTACTCTTTGCTTCTTTTCCCCCCAACATGCCAAGACTTGAAGCAAGTTGAGTAAAAACTCTTTTTCAGGCACTTCCTATTTTTCTTCATCATTTGGTCCCAGAAACAGCTACAATACTTTATTTCTTCAGCACTAGTACTTATTTTTAGTGAGGTAAGTTCCTCTCTGGATTCCGGATAGCCCCGACTTATATTGAACCTGATAAATTGTCAGAAAGATAAAAATTTAATATTCCAGAACGTGATTGAATACTTTAATAGGTGTTAAATATATATTACCCTTTGTCTTTCTTCTGCTTCTTCTCCCTCTCCTGCAGCGAAGATAAGGGAACAAAAGCTAAGATATGGCCAAAAGAGGCCAAAACACAAAGTACTTGGAGTGCAAATTCTTAATAACAAATTAGTATATCATTCATTGTTCTGATTTAAAAGGATATTTCATATGCAGATTATACCACATTCTGTGTGTTCCAAGCATGGTTTCGTGGGCGGTGCAGCTATGGCTCCAGCTGTCCATTTACTTGTCTGGATTTGCTTTCCTGCTGCATATCCTATCAGCAAGGTTCCCTATTTGTCCTGATTTCATGTGTCTTTGCAGTGAACCTCCTAATTTAAGTCATAACTGAAGTGTTAAATTTACTCCTCGATATGTAGTTTTCGACTACCAACTTATAGTGAAATATCTCTGTCAGCTATTAGACTTTTTGCTAGGAAGAGGCCGTATTGCGCTATATCGTCGGGCTGAGTTGAAAACACTGGTTGACTTGCATGGAAATCAGGTACTGCTTATTCCTGATTCAACAGGATTCTATTGTTTTATAGTGTGGCAATGCTGTGATCTACATATGTAGAGGAAATCATGAGTGGATACCACCTTTTGTCTCCTGCTTTGTCGTCTAAATTGTATGGATCCAAAACCATGCTCAAGAAAGTTTCCTCATTTCGGAATGAATAGGCTGGGAAAGGTGGTGACTTATCACATCATGAGGTATCAATTATCAAAGGCGCACTTGAACTCACTGAAAAAACAGCCAAAGATGCAATGACACCTGCTTCTGAAATTTTTTCAATTGACATCAACTCAAAACTTGACAGGTAGGACCTATATTTCGACTCATAAGTTGTAACCCGTATAAAAGAAAAAGATTCTTTTAAAAGCCATAGTAGAGATGTTTAACATTTTTAACTGTGCAAGCAGGGATTTGTTAAACTTGATCCTTGTTAAGGGACATAGTAGGGTGCCAGTGTACCATGACCATCCAAGTCATATCATAGGACTTATTCTGGTAATATGCTACTGCAACTTCTTTGGTTTTTTGTTTCCCTTTTTGTCTTTGTCATTGTAAAATAGTTCCCCAAGTTCTGCTTCTTTCCTTCCTCTTTGGATGTCTGCTAGACTTGTAGTTTCCTACTCTTTGTAATAGCTTGTCCTTGATACTGACAATGACGAATGTTGGATATTCAGACCTTTGAATACTCCAGGTACTCTAGCAACAGGAATCTTGTAGAATTGTTTTCCTTTTACTGATACACCTCATATTTTACCATGGAATACTCTGTAAAACAATGCCTGAATGATGAAAGTTACAAAGTAGTATTTGAGAAAGTCAACTAGTTTTATTGGTGTCCAATTTCATCGATTTTGGTCCTGAAATATCAATACTGAAAAGTACATATAGTTGAAATTTTACATTTCCAAATCTGATGCTTCTCATTTTCTAGTTTGATGAGCAAGAGTTCCTCACTGTCATCCATTATTCATGTTCTACTTGAGGTTAAGCTACTGGAGATCTTTCTTTTGTGGTTGTTGCTCATATGATAAATGTAAACTGCAGGTGAAAAGCTTACTTACTATGAATCCAGCAGAGGAAGTAACAGTAAAGAACATCACAATCCGCTCTATTCCTAGGTATCTGCATCATTCAATTGAGCTCATAAAATGTTCGACTGAAGGAATTAGAAAGAAATTTTTTGTAATATGTTTTTGAAAAGAGAAACTTCAAACTCTGTTTACACTGTATTTGTGAGCCCAATAAATGCAGCAAAAAATAATAAAATAATAAAAAGGAAGTTATTAACTTGTATTTTCTGATGTGATCATCCATTGTATCTGATATTCTGATGGTCCTTATAATGCTTGTCTACCCTCTCCTTCCTGTACTTGTCTTTGATCCTAACACAGAATGACTATGCACTGATGATTTGTCCAAGCATAGCAGAAATTTTTCATACACACTGCATTTGAATTTCATATAATTTGGATTTATGTTCCTTAAACACATGTTTTCTATTTCAGTTCTGATTTCTACTGACATAAAAAGATGTGAATTCCATAGACGTTAGATTGAAAATTCAAATAGGGGAAGGAATACAAACTACTGCTTTCCCTCATTGGCATAACTTAGTTACATGAAGTAGTTAATTCAAGTACATTTGGAGCTGATCATCTAGATGAGTGCTGTCATGGTGTATCTGAATTTCATCCATCAACTTCTTCAATGATATTCTTTGACTAATGATTCATACTACATGCATATTTGCTATGTTATGGGATAAAGTTTAATCATTGACCTGCTAGGGTGCCAGAAACAATGCTGTTAGTTGAATTATTGAATCAGTTTCAGAGAGGGCTAAGCCACATGGCTGTAGTCACTAGACCACAAACTGGCAAGTTTGCGAAGCCGGCTTTTAGACCCCCAGATAATGGTTAGTCCCACCTGCATGTTAGAAGCTGCATTCACTTCTTCTTAAAGATCTTGAATTGAAAGAGATTTCATCTTCAGAAAGAGAAATAAGGTTAGAAGTTCTTGGTCAAAGCCTTCTGGGGGGAAGAAGCTTCAAAAGATCACTGAGGATGCTGAAGACTTTGCCTGGAAATGACAATGTTTCAAGAAGAAGAAACTCAAGGAGTAGGAGGTGGTCTGGAGAATCACACCCAGATATCTTGAATATAAGTGATAACCCTCTTTTGACAGTCCCTCAAGAAGAGGAAGTCGTTGGTATAATTACCATGGAAGATGTCATTGAGGAGTTACTGAAAGTAAGGATTCGTTTTTTTTTTCCCCCACTTTTTTAATATATTATTGTTCTACTCATCTCTGAAGAAACATATCCCTTGTATGCTGACGTTCAGGAGGACATCTATGATGAGATGGATCATCATGGCTCATCTCGCTCAAGTTTCCGAGGCTCCTCACAAAGAATTTTAAATGATCAGGAAGCAAGATATGGGAGCACTGAATTTAGTGATAGAAGTACAATCAAATTACTTCCCTAGTTTAATAATGCAACCGAAATCTTCTTGATTCTTGGTACACAAAAATTAGTGAGTAAGAAGCAAAGAAAACTATAGAGTCTATGCTGATTTCTTGAGTTGTCATGATTCTTGATTCTTGGTAGACAAAGAAAAGTGAGTAAGAAGAAAGGATAACTATAATCTATGCCGCAGGAAAATATGAGTTTATTCATTTTTGGCACGGAAGCATGGCAGAGAGAAGGAATGGAATAGGGCTCCTCCTGGGGAGCAGATGCACCATGAAATGAAGTAGCCATCGAGCAAGACTTTTCGAAGAAGGAGTAATTCATGTTTTGTATATGGTCATATATTGCAGCATAGGACTTGTTCTCAAGATTCAATTTTCCTGTACTCCACACAAAAGAAGGGATGCAATTTTGCAAAACTTGATGCATCTCATATTTTCTTAATTGCAATCTCAGTTCATGCTTGACTTTGTCCATAGAAGTGAAGCTACATATCCCTCAAGCCTCAAAATTTTGCTGCTATTTTGGTTGTAACTTCGATTATCATGTAAAGCTAGAGCACTGTTAGAAACTTATAGTCCTTTAGTTAGAAAAAGTCTACTTATTCAACACTGTCATGTATAAATTCCAGAAAACAAAAGGAAAACGAAAAAAAAAAAAAACTTCTGAATCTGTTGTTCTATGATTGATAGCCATCCCCATATGACCTTGTAATTAAGATCTGAAACTTTTGCTTTCTCCTATCAGAAATTTTCAATCAAATTTCATATTACATTAATTTCCAACTTGCCAGGAGAAGTTCAGCTTGATATCATGCAACCATCTGTGGTAAGGAGTAGTCTGACTGATATTTCTAAGCTGAAGTGATGTAAGTTGTATTACTCTGGAATTTTAAGAAGCTTGAGCAGCAAAAGTAATTGATGAGCTTAAACTTATCTGCACGGATTAACCACAGTCCACATGATAAAGTGAATTCTTGTCAAGGCCGTGACCTGGTTGGAAATGCTGTTTACCAAAATAGTATTTGATAATGGTTGGGAAAGCAGCACAGATGACTAAGTCTCTGCACAATCTGTGTTTAGAGGCGCATTTTAGTAGTTGTCTATCATTTGATGACTGTTGAACTGAGAGAGCTTGCTTTTCCTATCTCTTCTGGAGTCAATTTTGCAGTGTGTGTACTGCAAGAACTGTGCCGAGTATTATGACGTACAATGTTTCTGAAAAACTCTGTTATCCTCTTCAATCACTTTGGGTGCTCAGTCTAATGATTGCTGAACTGTTTTGATTGCATCCTGACGTGAGTTGATCCGAGAACTCCGTTGTTACTTAAATCTACCCATAACTTACTAGCTATTCATTTATATATATATGTGTGTGTGTGTGTAATTTTACTATTAAAATAATATATATAGATATATATAAATAATCGAGCTCGAGTCAATTCGCGAGCTAACGAGTTTAATATTTTTGAGCTCGAACTCGAGCTTGAGTTTGACTTGGTCAGCTCGAGTTCGACTCGAGCTCGAACTCGATTCGTTTGCAACTTTATCTGGAACAATGCTTTTGGAGTTTTAGAAATGAGATTTTAGTTAAAGACAGTTTCTGCAGGCTTGCCTAATAATCATCAGCATTACCTTGTAGGAAACAAAGATCATCAAACTATATCTGAAAATAGGGCAATCTGTACTTATGGAAATTATTATGTATTTCTCTACCATCAATGTATAGTTACAAGTCTGTTAGCACAGGAAAATGGTTGCATGAACAAGATTTGCTCTACTTGCTTTACTAGATTTGTGTGCTGCAAACCAAAATTTAATGCAGCACCCCCCCCTTACGGTCTCTTGCACCTACTGTAACAGTATGCTGTATTTCTGTAACACCTTTCAAAATCTGATCTTCAAAATAACCTTGGTTGTCATGGATAGCATTCTTGATTTTCTGTTTAGCAAGTATATTCAAGGGAGAAAACCAACTTTTTCCTTCTGGAGCTGAGTTTGGCTTCAAGACCGAATTCAGCACGCATTACCGAGCACATTGATAAGACCGCGGGAACCATTTTGACAGCAGAAAGTGTTTCAGCTTAATTACCAGAACAAAAAGACCATAACATGGTATGTGCAGCAATGCCACTGATGAGTACCTGAAATATCCATTTTAGACATATAACTCATTAGTTGGTCTGAGAAGCAGAATGCAAGTGATCAAAAATGATAATTTGCGTTGTCAATACAGCATCTCATCTGAACAACAATCTGAAAAAATACAACTAGGCTTTGCATTGTATCAGAGCACCAAAACCAGGGAAAGGGCATTGAAAGAGAAAAGGAGAGGAAAATATAGGTGAATCTTTCCTACTTCATTCTGATGGCTTTTAAACGAGTACAAAGGACCAAAACTTTGTACTTCTAAATGGATCTTAATGGTTGAAGGTAAAACATATCTGAATACCAAGACAAGGTATGGATCAAACTCGAAAATCGATCACTACATACAAATTTTTTTCTTCCTTGACTATTAATTGGAGAAAAGACCTCTCGTCTAGAACAACTTATAATGCGCATCTCACTCTTCGTATAGGAGTTTTGCGAGAATACGTACCACAGTGGAGCATATGGAGATGATAAATCAAGAAATGGATAGGGCCACCTGTTTCAGAAATCATGTTAGTTCTGATACCAGAAACGTAAACAAGCGTTTATACGAAACGAAGATGGAAGAAAGAGACTAGCTTACCAAAGTGAAACACAAGCATGAACAATCCATTGAAAAATGACATAAACAGCCGTCCATAGGAAAAAGTATGCAATTCGGAACCAAGGGAACCGCTGAAAATGAAGTAACAGAATAGAGTAAGTCACGACTCATGATAAGAACTAGGAAATGAACGTTAAAGCAGCAAGATAACCCTCACCAAGCAGTTTAATGCAGTCTCACCAAGCAGAAAAACAGCATTGATTGAGTGCATATTTATAATCAACTGCAAAATGAAAGTTCCACAATCAGTTAGAAAAAGAAAAGTAAGTTTGAGCAGCTAGAAACAGAATTTCTTGGATACACCATACATTGGAACTTTGATGATTTTCCAATTGCAGACAGTTGCAGACACCTTGTCTATGTAACAAACTTAGAAGTGCATGAATTTCATATACTAGTTGGGGCAATCTTGAGCATATTGTAGGGTACAAGCTGCATAAAAGCTGGCTCCTTAGAACCTATGGTTGTTAGAGCCAGGCACATGCACAGAGTATGCCCTTTATACCATAGTCTTAGAAAGCAAAATCCTAGTTAAGCTGAGAGCAAAAAAGTCCATTCATATAAAGCAAAATTCTAAAGTTCCAGAAGGTTTCTGCTGAAAGGCAGTTCATCAAGTGTCATTTGGTATGATTTATCAAACTTTGATACGAAAACATTTCCGTGTGTTAGCACGCGTAAGGTTGCGTAAACACTGAGCATTATGATGCTTATTACAATCTTATTCAAATGAAAACTGAAAGAACTTCAAGCTGTTATGATACTTACAAAATTCAGTCTGCAATCTTTGATGGCAAGAAACGGTACAATTATGAACCAAAACACGCAATCCGTCAGCAATACAGCTCCAGCATTCATCTAGAAAACAGTAATAGCTTATTTGTCAAAATTTGGTGCACAAAATTGAAAAAAGATTTACAATTTTTGAATGTGCTTATTATCTTAATTGAAAACGTAATGTTTACTGTATCTGGAGGAGGTAGAGTGGTAAATGGAGAATACTGACACTGCTCTCACTTCTTAGGAAATATCACTAGCTTGCATCTGTCCATACCTGGAAAATGATCTGAAACACATAACCCCAAAAACTAGCAATCTGCCGATCATGTAATTGCTCACTAGGGTCAAAGCCTTTTGCACCATTGGACCCATTTGAGTTTTCTGCAGCATTTCTGGAGGTTCCATCAGCACCATGCTCAGTATCAACTCTCTCATCATCATATCGAGCACCGATTCTATTGTGATATTGGTAACATCCATACATGGAGAGCACAGATCCAAGCTACAATATAACCATTTTCATAAGCAAGGGTACAAGATAAAAATGCTTACTATCAGAGGTTCCATTGACTTACCGCAAAATAGAAAGTAACCAAAGTAAAGGTCCACCTGCCAATCACCCAATAGCAAAATTAGATGCATTTTCCATGCCAACGAATGTTCACAACAAAAGGGAGTAGGAGGTAGCAAATCCAGCGGATAACACATCTGCAATTCATAAAGGAAGTATTTGCCCTGATTTTCCATTATGTGCCAAAATTAATATCCACCAATGCATTTGTCTAAGTCTGAACCTTGATTTTAGATAGCTCAGAAGAAACAGAACAGGAAATTCAGGGAACTTACTGTGTATAGTATAAAAAAATGCCTCCTCCATCAACGGGCAACATTTAGGATCAGCATTAATACTAGCACAATAAAAGCAACAATTCTGTATCCCAGCAGCCAAGCAGGATGTATGCTTCTGAGGCAGGGCCTCCAAACTTCATCTTCATACAAAACTCCGGCTGAATCTTTTAGCCTTTCCCTACTTCTACTTTTCGAATTGTGCAAACATTCATACTTGGAAATAAGAATTGATGCAAAAACCAACGAGATTAATAACCAAATGGAACAAAGCAACACCCTCCAGTTAAGCCAGTAACTTGGGGTTGTTGTGTCCCCAGTCATGATTGGCTCCCAAGAATTCTTTGAAGGTCCTGTTAAAAAATTCATGCTGTTAAATACTCTGCTTCAATCTTCAGCAACACAATAGCTGAATATTGCCAGTTCTCAGCTTTGGTTCCAAGTTAAATTTGGCAAAGAATGATAAACCAAAATGGGAACAAAAATCCCAAAGAGCAGGTTTTGGAACCAAAGAATAAACAAATTTGTAAGAAATTTCTTTCTGTATGAAACAAAAATTGTATTCAAGGCAAAAAAGAAAAAGGGCTAAGTTTTCCCAGTGTATCAAAAGATAACTTGGGATGATGAATAATTTAACAGAAACAATTCCAAGAATGGTGTTTCCTACAGAGAATTTGGGAACTGATAATGAATCCAAAAGCT
Source organism: Coffea humblotiana (assembly GCA_023065735.1). Lineage (NCBI taxonomy): Eukaryota > Viridiplantae > Streptophyta > Magnoliopsida > Gentianales > Rubiaceae > Coffea > Coffea humblotiana. The sequence continues at coordinate 11,033,962 of CM041211.1, forward strand.
AGAAAACACAAATAGAGTTTCACCTATCTTCTGTGAAATGCAGGCTTTTCAGTACAAGAACTTGAGACTTGTAACAGAAGTGTGTTGTATAGGACTTTAAATACAAAGTCCATGAAAGCTGTACTTAAATACTTGAATCAAAAACTACAAAAGAAGTGAATGATTTGTGGAAATCCTAAGCATTGAATATTGCCAGCTAGAACCAATGAAGGGAAGATGATGGTATGAAAACTGAGCAACATTCATGGCAGGAAGCAAGCAGAGATTCCAAACTTTCACTGTGCATTTCCAGAGAAAGATAAATGCGCAGCATAATTTACACAGAAAGACACACACATACAAAAACATTTGAAAACATAAAGATGGAAAAAGGGAAGGGTATTGTTATTAATTGCAAGCAAAGAAAAGTAGGGGAATACTTACAGGGAAAAGCAAGATATGTGGAGGGAGGAGATGCTTTGCTTCTTTGCTTTATAAGAAAATAATCAAACAAAGGGCATATAAAGGGCGGTGTTCTGTTCTGTTCTTGGAGCACAAGCTTCTTTTTTGTTTATCCCCACATGATCATCTCACAATAAAGGACTAGTCTAGTCTATATCTCCTGTCACAATCTCTATATAGCATAAAGTCCCATGCAAACATTAAACAATTGTTTTTCAAGAATTGAAGGTATTATTGTCACCATTTCTTGTATAGTGTAACAGTGCAGCTGTGCTGTTTAAATCTTTTGTGGATTTTGATATTCCTCAAACAGTGGAATATGGGATTGGGACCCATCTCTGTTTACATGGATTTTATGTTGGATTGCTTTGAGTTTCTTTTTGAACATTTAAATAACTTGTTCTGAACTCACAATAAAGGCATAAAGGTCTGTACAAGGACATCTCTATGAAATAATTATAGTTAACCCCCCCCCCCCCCCCCCCAAAATTTGGCATAAAGATCAAGATTAGTCCACCAATCAAAGCCATATTTTAACTCTTCACATTGTCCAGATCTTCAATCCTACAGTAAAATTTTGCATATTGCAGTAATTATATCAAATCTAACTTGTACCAGAGCTTCCAAAAATTAGTTCAGTCCACCATAACAACTCAGGAATTAAAGAATAATACAATCATCATGTACTACATGCAGCATTGACTTTTACAACTCTAGTACATATTGTACAAGTTCTTTGTAATAATCTCGAAATGATCATTTTATTTAACTATACATTTGTTTTTCGCTATATACGCACCCATGAACTTAGAATAAAGTAAAACAATATAAAGTACCAATGTTCACTATTATTTATTATCTACGTAACTATCACTACGATGAACACACACAAGCGCATTCACAGCCCCCTTCTCCCGCTTTTTTAGCCAAACAGAACTTTCAATGAAACAATAACTGCCAACAACTTCCTATCCAAAAAAAGGAAAAACATAGGATGTGACATTCCCGTATTTCTAAAACAAAAGTCCCAACAACTACTAAAAATTTTAATATATTTTTAAAAAAATTTCTTTTTAGATTTACACATAAATAGGATGTGACATTCCCGTCAGTTGATATGATAATTTATCCGTAAGTGAAATACACACTCACATTTCTTTATCGCCTATCACCTATTATTTATCTCATGCTACACGCCTTACCTTAATATTTCTAGCAAAAATCTGTTGCCATGAAATCCAGTTGCTTAACGAGGCAAACCAGGAGGGACAAGGAACAAGAAAGATCGGAATTTAGGGAGAGAATACAAATTGTCACATATATATATTGCGTACACGTTTTATCCTTAGTTCAGAGATGAAAATATTCCCTAGTTTGAAGAGGTGACTCGTTATCACATTCGTATACTCTTTGCAAAAAGGTCTTGATCTATGTCGGTGTAGGTGGGACCTCATGTTCGGTGGGACCCTGGTCAACAGAATTAACAGAAAACCTCTTTTTTTTTTCTTTCTTTGTATTTTTTTTAAAAAATTTATTTATCACTACTTTTTCTCTTGAAGTTATTTCTTTGGGAACCGTGTTATGTCCACCTTGGACCTCCCCCCCTTTTTTGTGGTCTTCAAAATGTAGTCAAGTTTGATTTTGACTAGAAATCAGAAAAATTTTCCCCAATGATTACTCTTGTTGAATTCAGTCACAACACATTCTCAAATCAGAAAAATTTTCCCCAATGTTTGCTCCTATGGGATTCACAACACAAATTTCCACACCTTCATAAATGTATTCCCAAAATGTTTCATTTATATTTTGAGATAGAAAAGGTTGAAAATGCCTCGTTTGGATTGTCATTTTTCTCCAGAAAAATTTTTACACTTTCCGTAAATTCATTTCTCAATCATCTTTTTTCCTCGTATATATCAAATCGTTACAATATATTATTCTATAAAAACTTTAGAAAATAACCATCTTGACTATTCTTCGATTTTAAAGATTGAAAATTTTATTCATCTGTTTTGTTAATGTTTAGTGCAACATAGCTTGTCAATTTTACAACATTCTTGTGTTTCTACTTTTTGGGATTTTTTTATAAGCATAAATGTTTTTGACGATTGACTACTACTTCATCATTTTTATTTTTATTTTTTTGGGATTGATTTGGTACTTCCTAAATCTGAAACAATCTGTTAAGGACTTTCTATAATACACCGACATTGTTGATATTGACCATTTGGGGCTAAAATCATGTCTAGGTCCCCCATGTCTACTTTTCAACTGTTGGATTGCAACTTTAAAGATGTTTCTTTAAATAATCATGAAACCTAGGGTAAAATGTTTCAAGTGTTTCTCAAGCAATTTTGAGATTGCTAAGTTAAAGATCATTACTGTAGGATCAGTCCAAAGTTCAAAAACATACTATGATACAAACTAATTATTCAGACTAGTCTTAATTAATGAAACGTGAGTCTAATTTAATATACGGGCAAGGTTAGGGCTCAATCCACAATTCATCAATATGCTAATTCACAATTAGAGGCGCTGATTAGTCTGTAAAGTGTGATGTTTACATATGTGTATGCATTTGTCTGCGCGATTTCTCACAAAAAAAGGAGAAAAAAAATGATGGCACTATTGCATTAATATCACGAAAAAATAAAGTTTCAAGAGAGGTGAATGATGTGAAAAATAAATATTGCCAATGACATATAATGTTCTTTCATGAGGCACCATTTACTTAGGATACATGTACTTAGCAATGGTGTTCTTTTTTTTTTTTTTGGTTAGCAAACTTGGAAATGAAATCTGTACTCTAAGAATAAGTTTTTTATTTTTATTTTTTACAATGTGCGTGTAAAATAAAATAATTTTTTTCTATCGTATTAGGATAAACCTATTTTACAGACGAACACCACTATAAAGGGTTTTAATTGCATGACATACCCTTTATTTCCTATCTATTTGAAATTTGACCAACCAAACTAGACAATTAGAGCGACAATAAATCATATATTCATCTTTTCACAGGAAGAGGAATCATTCTTATATCTCAATGTCTCAGTAGAGTAGACGGTGACCATCGACAATGTCCAGTAAAAGCTTTACCAAGCATTAGAATCTCCCCAGCAAAACAGAAAAGGAAACAATACAAAGAAGATTCGGTACATGTGATGATCCAAAGTTAAAGCAATTGGCTTAGGCAGTAGCTTTTTGCGTGGTCATATGCTACATTATTAGTGGATGTATTCAATCAAACACCCCATGATTAGATGGGCCAAGGGACCATGCATTTTGGAATCTTAGGGTGCCAACACACGTATAGCAAATTATTCCTTTTACAAGAAGTAAAATTAATTATTCAATAAGCAAACATTGAAAGATGGATTGACGCCATGCCAACATTGAATAAGACAGGACATTCCCCAACATAGGGGCAACAAATAACAATGATTCAATTATAATCTTGAGATTTTGGGTTCTTTTTTTAGAGATACAGATGATGCTGCCTTTTTATTAAAGGGTTCTTTTGTTTTGTTCCAATGATTAGTATTTCTTAACTATTTTTTTTTTGTTATCACACAAGGAAAAAATTGGATAATTATTTTTTTTAAGGTTTAGGGCTTAGGCTGTTTTTATTCCATTCCCATGTACGTAAAATGTCACAAAATGGACTTGGCAAATTTGTCTAAGTCAGGACATTGAGTTCAAGATCGATGACAATTCATGGACTAATTATTGCAGCTTTTACATCCTCTATGATTACCAGTTATTAATAAAAAGTAGCCCTTGAGTTATTTTTGGTCTTTTAAAACATGAAGAGGAAAAACATTTTTTTTTTCAAATTTTGATACAAAATTTCATAAAGACTTATTTTTCAGATTCATATTCCAATTTACAATAAATGCAACTGTACGATATTTGCAGAATTAACCCTTCCATTTAAAAAAAAAAAGATTTCATAAAGGTGGTCCAAGAAGAGAGAAAAAGATCACTAGAATGCTTAAAAGAGGAAAAAGAAGAGGGAAGAAAAAAGAGAGAAGAAGAAGAGTTACCTTTCATTGCTAGAAACTTCTTAATCTCCAGAATCCAAAGTTAGCTACTGGAAAGCACCCGGAAGAGTAACCCGGCCGTGTTCTTATGCCAAAACCACAATCATGGAGTAACTAATATTACAGAGAAAAGGTAAAAATCACGTAGTAACTACTAGTACAGAGAAAAGGTAAAAGATTATTGTGCTATGTTTTTTTTTTCCTGATAGTGAAAAATCAGAGAATAAATTTTAAGGACATCACTTTTTGGCCGGCAAAGTAATTATTAATTTGTCACAAGAACGACGAATAGTGTATGTTTTTACCCTATCAAAAGCACCCGCAGTCCAGTTGCTTTTATTTGCAAGAATAGTACTGATTACTATTTGAATGTGTAGTAAAAAGGTTGAGTGTGGAAAGTGCAATTAAAAGGTGAGTCGAAAACGTGTTTATGTGATATTTCAATAACTTTTTGGAATAATGTGAATTTGATGAAGTGAAAATGATGTTACTCTTAATTAAAACTAAAAGGAAAAAGGACCTCTGAAAACATCAAGAAGACCAAAGTCTACTAAGATTTTCCTTTTATTTCACACAAATCCACTCATCATTGTCACAGCATATTATATGCTCAATTACATACAGATTTGGAAAGATGTTGCTTCCTACAAATTAATCTTTAGAATGAAAAAAAAAAAGTTAAAAGTGCCTAAAAGCATAGAGAGTAGACAGAAGAAGAAGAGCATACCTCTTATTCGAGGAGATACTTGAGTTGATGATCAATCCCAATTCAGCTCCTGAAAGACATGAGAAGATGTTAAGAGGCTTTTAAAGTCAAGCTTGGAAGTTGTAATGGGCACCTCATTTATGGTTCATTCCTTCTGTGCTGATAACTGTCCAGCCCAGAGAGCTGTTCAAGTGGGATGCTGAACGAGTAGTTGCAGGGCAATAGGCTTTCTTTCTGGTCTTTCTTTCGTGAAAATTACAAATACTAAATAGGTAGAAAGAGAAATATGACAAGTACAAAGATGTTAAAAACTTCTCCGCATGAATCAGCAAAACACATCTCTCCCCAAAGAAAGCAATTGAAAAAAGAAAGAAAAGATGTCAATCAAAATTTGATGGCTAGATTGGACTATATCTAGTCTCGTGTGACTTGAAGAAGAAAAATTCCTCTGTAAAGAACCAAACAGATGTAGGGAATAGGAAATTAATTTAGAATAAGAATCATGACGGATGAGAAACTCGAAAGCTTAATGAGCTATAAAACATCAATCAGTATTTAAATTTAATTTGCTTTCATTAGATTCAGAAACTTTTATCTAAGTTAAATTATTTGAATCGGTTGAAAAGTTAAGATCGTACCTAAATGAAGAAAATCAAACGATCAATATAAAGTGACCAAGAAAGAAAAAGTGTATGTCCGGAATATGACAAGAAGCTAAAACACAATACATTCGGCTTTTTTGAAGAAAGAAGAAAGAAAAACATCAGAGAAGAAAAAGGTTTTTGTGAACTAATGAAAATGTTATATTAAAAATAGAAGTTTATGTAAAGTTTGTATACATGAGGGTGAGGAAAAACAGTACTGAAGGTGATGAAGTCTATTTGTGACTGCTGAAAGGTCCGATCACAAGACTAATTCTCAAAAGACAACTTGTCAAACTTTTTTTTTTTCTTGGAGAAAGAATAATACTGAAACTCCAAAATAAGGAGTTGTTAAAGCTAATTTTCTAGCGACTCTACATAGTTTCAAAGCAAAATCAATGCAACAATTTTATGCTTCAAAGTTGAACCATTTTCACAAGCATGTTCCTTCTTCAAATTCTCCATAGAGTGGTGAAGTGATTTGCAGCAAGACGGATTCTCACTAAACTAATAATTCCACTTGAAATCACTGAAGTCTTAAGAATTAAATACTGTTTCTATAGCATAGCTAATGGATCTCATGTAAAGTTGCCATTGCAATTCAACCAAAACCAAAATGGGTATGAAGGAAGAAAAAAAAGGATAAAAACTAGAACCCCTTTTCGAAAACTATTTCTAATATGATATGGGATTTAAATGACTATCCAAGTGGATAGACCAGCTATGATTGTAAACCTGTAAAGCAAGCAGGCTACTAGTACTGTTGGAGTATCCAACCTGGATATTGAACATGTTCTTGTTAATAGAGATTAAGGAGTTTCGACGTGCACATAATATCCGATGTAAATTACAAAGTTCTCTTCGAACTCTAGAGCGTGGTTCAGTTGTACTCCACCACATTGGAGGTTTCTTGAAACAAAAAATATGGCGGATTGGGCTAAATGAATATATGCATTTGCTTAGTTGATACTATAAGAATTTTCGTTAACATCAGCAATGTAGATTTACATAATAAAGCTTATACTATATACAAGTAGATCAGCAAAAACACTTCTGGGACAGGCCCCATTCCAGAGCTGAATTCCAAGGTTACTGTGTTCATGGAATCTTCCACCAAGCTGCTACCACATGTTGTATCTCATCCACAATGGACCTCATAATACTGACAGCTGAAGTTGCCTGAGCTCTGAAGAAAAATCTTTCAATAAATAATAAACCTTGCACCCCTAAATCAATTGTCATTCCATTTTTTAAGAGCTTCCTGTTTCATCTGTGATCAAGCATGGTTAAAAGTTTTGAGGTTCGGACATGCTTTTCATGGAAACGCAGAATAATAATCACAACAATGTATATTTTGCACAAAATTACATGAGGTTCAAGGAAGACGCAGTATAGTGTTAGGAACTAAGATCTCCATTCCAGTTTGTACTTCGTGTGACTTTTGGGAAGTTACGAGTTATTTTCTTGGCAAATCATGTATATGGGCGGTGTCTTGACCCTTTATTTTAACAAGACAAAAATGTAGCTTTAGTTTCTAATGTTTAGCTTTGCAGTTTTATTCCTTAAAGTTTAGGTAAAAATAAGTCTGGTCTCCAATATTTAGCACATTCTCAATGGCTGCAATTTACAGTAAATTTAGGACAATTACTAACAGAATTAGTTCAGTATGGTCATGTGTTGCTTAAATTGAATTTAAAAATAGAGAAACAAAATAGCTGCCAACTTTAGATAATTCATGTGCTAACTAATTAAAATTAAAAAAAAAGATAAAAAAAATTGTTAAACTATGAAATTGAAATCTGTTAAGAGCATCTAATTCATCGATATTGAACTCATTTTCACTCTCTATACCCACTACCTCCAAATAGAAAATATAACACTCAATTTTTGAGTATGGTACAACAAATTTCTTTTTTTTTAATGATTTCTTGGTTAAAATTAGTTATTTGTTATCATGTGAGTTATTTTTATTATTCAAAGTTAGCGCTCTTCTGGTTTTTTTTTTAAAATTTAATTTAACAAATACATGGCTGCACATGACTGATTCCATTAGTAACTGAGAAAATTCATCAATTGCCCTAAATCTACTTCAAATAAGAAACATTAGTGACCAAATCTGTTTTTGCTAAAACTTTAAGGATTATAATCACACCAGATGCCAAATATTGGGGACCAAATTTGTTTTTATCAAAACTTTAAGAACTAAAATTACACGGTGCCAAATTTTGAAGACATAGACCTTACCTCCGAAGGTACGAATGCAAAATAAATTTGAGGGGAGTTCTACAGTACTTTTTGGATACTGTGTCGATGAGCTTTAATTGACCGTTGGATATATTAAAAGAATTATCAGACCTCAAATTGTTTTAGAAATTTAAATTATTGAATGATATAGTAAGAATTTATTGGATTCCAATCATGAATATGATAACCAAAAGGGATGGTAGAATTTCCCTATATTTGATTGTAATTTGGTGTAGTTTGTTATAACTGCCAAACTGCACTTTAGTTTTTGATGAACGTGGAACTGTTTTACTTGGCATTGCGTAACAATACGCCCTGGTTGAAGTTTCTTTTTTCCGAAACTATTGCCGAAAGGATTGAATTCTGGCAAGATTGAACCATTACTCGGTTATGGTCTACTTTATGGACTCAATGAAACCTAAGTTACTGTTTTGACTTTTGAGAATGCTCTTCCAGAAGGCTTTTTGAGGACTTTACACCGACCAAGTTTTCCTGATAGTTGATTGTGTTTCTGAAAACTTGCACCCTTTTTGGAATTACAAGACCTGTTATAGCAGTTTAAATTGCGGTGATTATCTCAAAACTAATCTGCATCCACATATCTATGATGAATTTTTTTTTTTTTTTGTATAGTGATTTATTAAACTTTAACTAATGAGAGTAAAAATGCATGGATTCCTGAGGAATTAAGCCTTGCCCAATTTTCTTCTTGAGGACTTTACTGCAATGGTATATGTCATATGATGACTATATCTCCTCTTGTTGGTTTCTGGCTAATGCAACTTTTAGATATAGTTAATGTTGTTCTTCAAAACTATTGGGTGTTGTTTGTTTAGTCATTTTTAGTAGCTAAAACTTCATAAACATAGTACTTATACCCAAAGTCTTATCCTTTTTACAACCTCTATCCTCGTGGACAAAAGTTGAAATTGTTCAGTTCTCTGTCTAATTCTAATTAAGTGCATTTGCATCATTTCCACCACCTATTTACTAATGTCATTTTCTATTTGGTTCTTTTTTTTTCGTTACCATTTTGGTTGGTTCTTGTCATGCTTTCCATAGGATATGACATCTTTCCTTAATTGGTTGTTTTATGCAGAAGGAGATAAATTTGGAAAAAAAAAAATGATGTGTATATAATTCCTAGTTGGACCGGTGATGGAGTTCGGGAATATTCTGAATTAAAAATGAAGCATGATGTGGTTTTGCCTTACCAGTCAAATGGAGATGAAGGTGAAGGTTAGATTTAGCTGATGTAGGCATCAAATTTTTCCCAAAAAAAAAAAAACTTGTTTATTTCTATTGCATCTTTATTGTTTAAGTAATCATTTTTATTTTTGTGTTATTTTGTAGGGAAAAGGAGAAATGAAAATGGGATTTCAAAAATTGGAAAAAAAAAAGTAGGGATTTTCTTTTGTTTGAACCCAATAAAAATCCCAACCAAAAAACCCAATTAAAATTCCTACCAAAAATCCACCCAAAAACCCAAGCAAAAACCGACCAAAAAGCCTGAAGAAGAAGTCAAGAAAAGGCCCATTTGCCCATGTGTTTCCTGTTCAAAAACAAAAAAAAAAATTTTTTAACCTCTTGCGTGTACGATTTCTTCTTCTTCCTTCGCAGCAATACAAGAAGCAAAGAAAACAGCTGGATTTTTTTTCTCTTGAGCAATTTAAATTCCTTTTTGCTTCCCATTTCTTTCCCCCCAAGACTAGTTTGTACCGGAACACCTCACCACCCAAAATCCAGCAAGAAACAGCTGGTAAAATGGATCTAAAGGACCAAATAAAGCTACCAAACCCTGGTTTTCATCTCAGCCTTTATTCTCAAGGTTTTAGCTTATTGGTTTTCGTTTAAAAAGCTAAGAGATGAGTGTTTAAGGAGCAGGGAGAGGGTTAGAAAAGTCGGCCAAGCAACAAGAGGAGAGAAAAAGAGAGAAACGGGCAGAAAAAGGAAAATTTTCTTGCAAAGAAGCTGCCAACAAGGCTAATGAATCAGCCTTGTTTCTCACCGAAATCCGACTTTGATTGTAGCCCTTTAAGTGAGATCTTTGTTTCTACACCATCTACGATCATTAGGGAACAACTTTTGTTTTGAAAATTTTTAGAAAAAACGTCTCTAGATCCTTCAAATCAAGGCTCAAAATCACTGCTTCGTCAAATTTTCATATTGGATGTTGTTGTTAGTTTTGTTTGGGTCAAGACACTAAGGCCCCAATCTATGGCATGATTAAATGGGATGGGTTTGTGAATGGGGTTAAGAATTTTGTATTTTTTTTCTTCTTTCTTCTATTTTATCTTTGCTGGGTGGATTTTAAACATTTGATGGTGCTGAAAATCGGATGAATTCATGGAATGTTATTTTCTGATTTTAGTCCATGAGAAAATATATTTGCAATTTGGCCTCCAAATTTTTGCATAATTATAATATGGCCTTCAAAAATTGTGAAAGAATGAACAAATTACTCCTTTTTGGAAGTCTTGGCTTCCTCTATATGTTTTATGCATATTGCTGGTGAATTGATTAGGTCTTTAGAGTATAACTGGGGTTTGAATAAAATTTGTTGGATTTAGGTTACTTAATTAGATGATTTTAGGAATTAAAAAAAATGATTTTGATGAGAAGTGGACTACTGTTTTAATTTGTTTGGGTTTGTCACATTGGGTTTTAGAGTTCAAGGCCCAATGTGTATTAGGTTGAGGTTGTAGAAATGAATTGGGCTGAGCTGTCTTTTGAATAAAATCGATTTATTTATTTTTCTTGGGCCGAAGTCATTCAGCCCAAATGCGTAAATGGCACAATGTTATTTTCTTGTGAAATCAAAAAAAGAATTCTGAAATTTAGCACCTTAATCCTTTGAGTAATTTTATTGTAGCCCTAAAATTTTAGATTTCTTTCACTTAGGTCCTTAATTAATTGCATTGTGTTCCTTAAACTTTATTTTTATTTAATTTTAATTCTTAATCTTTTTAAAAATCATAATTTAACCCAAAAACTTCTTAATTTTTGTAATTTAATCCCCAATTTTTATTATTTCTCAATTATAATTGTTTCTCTTTTTTAATTGCTAATTGTGCTTCATTTAAGTGTATTTAATTTGTAAAGTTTGGTTGCTTTATGTTTATTTACATTTTTCACAATAAAAAGGGGAGTTTAGTATATGTTTACATTCTCTTTTAAAAGGGTTAAAAACAAAAAAGTCACATGTGGTATACCAAATACACAGAAAAGTCCCCTGTGATTTCAAAACATACAAAATGACACCTCATGTTTGAACTAAATTGTAAACTAATAGAATTCGTTAAACTTAACGAAAATGACAGTCTCAACCGTTAAACTTACCAGATTCCGTTAAGTTTACCGTTAAATTTACCGGATTTTGTTAAGTTTTCCGTTAAATTTACCGGATTCCGTTAAGTTTAACGAATTCTGTTAGTTTACAATTTAGTTCAAAACATGAATTGTTGTTTTGTATATTTTGAAACCACATGGGGGTTTTTCTGTGTATTAGGTATACTAAAGGGGGCTTTTTTATTTTTAACCCCTTTTAAAATTATCAACTAAATTGGTTCATTGACCCGTGTGTTAATTTTGAAAAAGCAAATAACTCTCCCTTCCCCACATTTAGCTGCTACTTCAAGAGGGAGATACCCCTATTATCCTTTAAATTCCTTTTATATACTCCTATGTGTTTATATGTTTTATGTGTTTTTCTTTTATTTGTTTGTTTTAAGCTTTCATTCATTTTATGTTTGTTTAATTTAAGTTTTATGATTATTTGGAGGCATTTAAATGCCCAAATTGTAATAGATAGGTAATATCCTTTTGTGCAAGAAATGTAATTAGATAGGCGATATAATAGATAAGTTTATTTTTGCAAGAAATGTAATTAGTTAGATAAATGTAATAGATAGGTTAGATAGGTTTATTATCTTATATTTTTCCTTTTAGATTATAATTAGGATTCCCAATGTAATAGTTAACTCTTATGTGCTTATGTGTTTTATTCGCTTTCTCTAGGGTTTTGCATTTAGATATTATACCCATGTGTTATGTGCTCTACATACTCTATATGTTTTATGTATTTATTTATTTTAATTATGCTTTATATGCTTTATTTATTTATAGTAAGTGCATGACATCACCACGTTAGTCTAACACTAGTTGTATCTTTTCTCCCCAATTTCTCACTAGTCCAATACTAGTGAGGACTTGTAGAAATGGGTTAGTCTAATGCTAGACCCTTCTAAACCATCTTCATGCTAGATTCATACTTTGTGTGGTATGTATCGCATTTCATGCATTTTTCCTTTTAGGATATTTTCAAGATATGCTCTCTTATTCCCTTATCCTTATGTGTGTAAATCATATCATTTAAACTTGCGTTTCATTTAGATAATTAGAAAAATAGGTTAGTCTATTTACTTGTCTAGATTAGAAGAGTCACCCTTTGAATATGGGAAATAGGCGAATGGCTTTTTGAAGCCTTAGCATGCTATTACCCCTCTATAAGAAGAAAAATTGTGTCACAAATCCTAGTCTTGCGTACCCGTTATGTTACATTCCCCTTTAGGTCATGTATATATCATAATTTCCTTTTTAAATATCATCTTTTGCATATTCGTGATCTCTTCAAAGTATCATTTTTTTGATTTCACAATTAATGTGATTTGCACCAACTAAATCTCAAAGGGACAATTCGTTTCTCTCGATATCCCTTAGATTTAGTTTTACATCCATATAGGAAACATCCAATTGTGATAAGTTAAGGGTTAGATTAGGAAAATTTTTTGACTAAATCTTGCAACTAATTTTGATTAGATTGAAAGAGTACCTTAGATTTGAATGAATCAAATCTTTGCATTCCTTTTATTCAACCATGACTCCCGAACTTTTTTTTCTCGTTTTTAAAGATTTGGAGTGGTTTAAAAAGGGTTTTATTTGTTTTCATTTAAAAATATATTTTGGGTGACTTGGTACACTTAAATCCAATACTAAGTGGCGACTCTCTTTTTTTAAAAACTCTTTTTAAACTATTATTTTGGATCTAAACCGTCGCATATTCTAAGTTCCATTTTAGACCCTTTTTTATTTATTTTCTAAAATAAAATAAAATATTTATTTTTAACACTTCTTTTTATTTCAAAAATGGGACGCGACAACTGATTGTGAGATGGTCTATTTATGCATCAAACTTGTCTATAACAATGCCAAACTTTTGGTCGTATATTGATGAAGCAGTAAAATTGGAGAACGTTTAGCAATTGGGCGAAAAAACGAATCGCCAGCAGTAAACTCTTACTGCTCTACTAGATTAGGTATAGTGAGTTCAATCTCCTTGCTCGCATTCCCCTGCTCTCCTTTTACCAGGAAAAAAGGGTTGGAGGAGGGAATTTTTTTTTTTAAAAAAATTTTTTTCAATAGTTTGTATGGTATCGACAAGATGATAAAGTAATTAGGACAAATTACAAGAACGATTTCAAAATATTAGTGGGGTGACTTCTTGTGGAGATGTATACTTGCCACTTACCATTAGGAGGACCAGCAATTAATGAATTAATACAAGAAAAACAGAAAATTTCCTATGTTCTTTCTATTTTGGCTTTTTGCATGGTCTATGACTCTATGCCTTCTGTTAGTTTTCCTTGATCAAATGACGTGCAGCAAAAAGTCAATCCACAAGCGCCACAAGTATGGATTGGAACAAGAAATAGCGCTTTAAAACTCTATAGAAGCACAAGATGAAAAAACCAAATTTTCAGAGGAATAAGAGAGTGATATTCAGAGGGTTTTGTTACATTTTGTACAAGCGGGGACTACGTTGTTGGTTGCATGATTTGAAGGTGGATTTCGAGGTGTTTTTTTTCCCTGTTAGAAAAAGTGAAATTAAATCAGATAAGTGACTAAATGCATATGAAGCAATAACATGTACATGCAACTTACTAATTCCACAAAATTTGGGACTTCAGATATAAAAATCTACATTTATTAGGAAGGCTTTGAAGAAGTGCAAATTGAAACACAAATTGTGTAGGACGTGAAAGAACTTTATAAATAGAAACTGTAACATTTTGAGAAAAATCCAGTATTGATTTTTCTTTTTTTCAAAAACTGGAATATCAGTCACTATATTCTTGTAACCAATTTGAGTGCAAAATACTTTAAAGTTCTTCTTCGCTTGTCCTCAAGATCAGAACGCAGCAGCCAGGGAGACAACCCACGCCAATGCAGCCAGCGGGGATGATTAATTGTGAGATACTACGTTCAACTCTCAAATCATCTTTATTTTACTAAATTTGTCAGACTTAGAGTACTCTCCCATAAACTCATGATAGAAAGAAGAAAAAAAAAGGGGTTCCACTTCACCTTGGACTCATTTGCGGGTGTGTTTGGATAGATAAGTTTTTCAAATAATATTTCTCTTGTGTTATAAATATATTTTTCAATACATCTTTTTATATTTTCAATTACTTTTTCATCTCACGTATGTCATATCACAAAAAGTATTACAATAATTATTGTAAATAATATTTCAATTAATATTATCTATTCATCCATTTTGGGCCATCTATCAAGTGTAGATATAATTATACTTTGCTTTCTTGAGGATTAATTGAATCTCATTTTCATCCTTACATTAAGATATGCATCATCATTTCGATTTAGTGATTGGATTTTTTGATTCATTTAATATATCCAATGTAGGATAATAATTATTAGTATGTATTTGTATGATAGTTTAGCTATAACTTAAGTAACTAAAATGCGTATCCATTATACTTCCAATAAAAAAATCCATTGTATTAAATGCACCCAATAAAATCTTCACCCTTCTTTGCATTTAGATAGTTTCCTTGATCAACTTCACCTTTTCATTATAATAAGACTTGGGGGTTAGACAAATCCAAAAAAGAATGATGTTGTATTTGCCTAAGCCTACCTGACAAATTCTTCAACATTCTTACCACCTTAATAGTGAATATATAAATTAAATGCAAAGGATCAATGTGATGATATTATATATATATATATGTATGTTTCTCTTAATTCATATTGAATATACAGTTTGGGTACTTATTAATAAAGCTTTCAAGTGTTAGCTTTGTTTGATAACATAATTCAATACTTAAATTTAATGAGTTCAAATTTTAACATGTTCAGATGCATTTTATAATAGAAAATAGAACATTTGAATTAATTAAGTAGTACTGAATTTTATGGGAAAACTTGTTTCAAAAAATAAGTGATAAGTTATTCACTTATTACTATCATTAATGTGATATACACTCAAATGTATCAGATTTAGTATTTAACAATTTAATAACTTAATGGATTGATTTCAAATTTCAGTTTTCAAACTTCAGGTTTCAATTTTCAGACTTCAATTTTAACAAATGCACCCTTAGTTTGTAGAAAAAGTGTAATTAATTTGAAAAACTGTAATTAATTTTTGTGAAGTGTAATAATTGTGATTATATATATACACAGTAAGTTAGATACATTTCCTTGAATATAGTCATGGATTATGAACAAATTTCTTATGCAAGGAATGACATAAACCCATAATATTGGCACAGGCTCTTCTTACTCGTGGTTCTTAACATACATAATTTTGCTAGTGTCTAAATAGTCAATAAATTGTTAATTGGAAATTTGATTTCATTAGCATGACATGACGTTGTCGACAATTAATAAAACTAATATCAATTACTCACTAGTGATGCTGGCGTATATTCTCTGTCATGTATACCTATGTTAAAGGTACAGACATGTAATTATCTATTTGTATTATTTAGGTTGAGACATCAGGATGTAGAGGTTTTGGGTTCAAATCTCCTATCTCTGCTTGCTTTTTAAATTTCATCCATCTCCTGCTGGAAAAAAATTTGAAAAAAAAAAGTTGCTCATAATATGAATTTATTGAACATTCAATATAAATGGGTCTGTCGTTAATGTGTAGTTTTAAAGCTACCTTTTCAACGCAATTGTTTTTGTTAAAAGATAAAATCAGACACTTCGGATGAAACAGCCAGAGGTGTAAGCTTACATTATCAATAGGATTAAGAAAAACAATAGGATTAAGAAAAACTTCCGATAATATACAGAGATGCATTGTTTTTGAGACTAACAATTAGTATTTGATTTCGCAGATGCAAAGGAGCTAGGCATATGCTTGGACAATTGTTTGAAGGCCTAGGAGATTTATCAAGCGTAGTACTACTTATACTATCATTTTGTGGAATTAAAACAATTTATATATGTATATATATATATACCCAAAAAATAATCAGTATCCAATGTCTTTAAAGAAAAGAAAAGTACATAAAGTTCTCAATAGAAAAATATAAGTGATGGCCATTATGTCAATTGACAAACCCGTGCAACATGATCTCAAGCTCTTAATCAAGGTCTGATAAGTTTTATCTATTTCAATGAAGAAAACCCAAAACAGTAACAAAAAGTTGCCCTGGAACCAACATTTTAATCTATTGAATGTTTAGAATCTCAATCCATGTTTAGTTTCATATTTTGGTTGATATTTTTCTTTGGTAATAGCTTTTCTTTGGTACATATTCCTGAAAAAGTTGCTGACATGCATGGAAATGACAATAGGATCAAAAGTAACTATTCTTACGTTTGTTATCGACCGCTTGAATATTGATTTTAAGTGATTAAGTCTAGTCAAGATGGGACAAACAGCGTATTTCTTTTGTTTGTTTTACTTTTCGTCATCTTTGTTCTTTAAAAAACAAAAAATCAATACTAGTTCTCTACTTTCAAACTTGTGATCTCTAGATTACAGATAAAGTGTTTTACCAATTAAGTGATATTTTGTTAGTATACTTTTCAATATCTTTGTTAATCAGCTTTCATTCGAATTCTTTTAGCCACATTTCGTAAATTATTAAGTTGGATATCTATGTTATTTGCACTTTCATTTTTGTTATTCACACTTCCACTATTGTTTTAGTCATATAGTTTTCATTTGTTAAACTATATGATAAAGCAAATGGTGGGAGTACAAATAACAAAAAATGGACTGCAAATAACTTTTTTTTAAAAAAATTTAGAGAAGCAACTAAATAAATTCCAGTTGCTAGAGAAAGGCTCTTGGAATATTTTCCGTTGTCAAGTTCAAGGATCGAATCCTGTGCCTGACAAGTAGGGGTAGCCGGGTAGGTAGGGATGAAAGGGTTAAAAAAAAAAGGTTAAAAAATTGATTGTGTATGCCGGGGAGATGTAAAATTTAAATTTTTTAGTTTTTACAAGAAAATCCTTAGCCGAAGAAAATTTGTCAAACATAATTTCTTCACCAACAGTGATGTTTTCTTTGTTCGGGAAAACAACTGCTTCCACAAAATTGTTAGACAACAAATCCGACGGGGGGTGGATTTATTGGTGCATAATCTACAAAACTTTCATCAATTTCTAGATTCTTAAATTCTTCCAACACCTCGAGTTCTATGGTTGGAGAATTTAAATCTACCCAAGGTTCTCCTATGGACAAACATGGAATAAATTTAGCTTCTTCATCTTCTTCACTAGGATCATAAGTACAATCCTAAATATGATCCTTCCTATTATTCTCAAGTTCACAGATATATTCCTGCTCCTCGATCTCAGGTTCTGTTACTTCTAGCTCAGATTTTGCTACAAGAACTGGTGTTATAATCTCTTAGATATGATATTGTTATTAATTGATCTGGTCTTGACCCTCATAAATCTGATAATTATGAGGTCGTGGAGAGACAGCATGAATTATTGGTTTGTCATGAGCGAATCTCCTAACTGCATATCAATCTCGAACATGGTAACATGTTGTTTACAGCTTTCTCTTGTAGCTGCATACTTAAGTTTCTGTATTATCCTATTCAGAGTAGCATCTATTGATGCTAGTGAGCGTTAATGATATCTAGGCCTTCGTGATGTGTATTAGAGGTCATCGCAGAAGAAACCTACTCTGATACCAACTAGCGCGGCGGCAAAAGTGATTTAGAAGAAAGGGTCACATGAATACCTTTCATAAGAAAGAACCAAGGTCGATACATAATTTGAACCTCAAAAATAAAAAGATTCAATAAGAATCTAAAAATTTAGAGCGTACCCTAAGGGACGTGGCAAAGCCAACAACTCAAAGAGTTAATTTAATTTATTTGTGAAAGATATTGGATTCATACAATAGTCCTAACTAAATCTATTTATGAGCATCACTACTACTAGTTACATATAAGGAATAGGAAATTGTAAAATAAGGAAGTTAATTAGGATGTAAGAAACTCCTAAATACATCTAATTAGAATAGAAAACAAAGCAATTAAAAAGTAAAAATGGCTAAAAATTCGTTTGTCCGCCCTACTCGCACATCTGTCTTGCTGAGCGCGAATATGCATAGCGGATACAAATCGGCTCTCAATTTTTATGAGATTTAGGTGTTATTTGATTATTCAATTCAACACTTAAATTTAATGGATTCAGATTTTATCATGTTCATATATGTTTGATAACAAAAAATTGAATATCTGAATTAATTAAGTGGAATTGAGTTTCCTATATAAAACTTATTCTAAAACATAAGTGATAAACTATTCACTTATCGCTTATTATGATATACACTTAAATATATCAAATTTAGTACTTAACTATTCAATAACTTAATAAATTCAAACTTCAAATTTCAGATTTCAATTTTATCAAACGCACCCTTAGTGTGATATAAGTATTTTGACATATACAAAGCCAAGGTTGATAAATGGGTTCATAACTCCGTAACCTTTTTTTATACATAAAACATAAGTCAATATTATTAATAATCTAGCTGGAAATCATTCAGCATGATTTGCTTAACAAAGTAATCTACACTAATGGCAGAAAATACATTGAACATATCGCAGATATATTTGATCTAAAAAATCATTAGATTTAACGGAGTTACAAAGTGTAAAAGATTACACTATGAATTACAAATCATCAAATCTGACCAATTGAATGAACCGCTCCATAGATATCTGTGCCCAACTAGTTCAAGCTCAGAACTAATGTTGAGATCTGATGAAAAGATCCAAAAAATTTTCAATCTAACATATAGATCTGAAGAAATTCTTAGATCTGAGAAGATAAATAACAAAAAATAAAATAAAAACTAAACAAAACTCTCACTAGGATAGTTTGGGAGAAAAGAAATCTCTCACCAGGGTAGCCTGGAAAAGACTTTATTGAATAAAAGTAAGAACAAAGGAAAAGGAAGAGAGACTTTGGCTTAAGGCCAAAATCTCCCTCCTACAGAGCAAGAAGAGTAGAGAGAAGGTCGAGGGTAGAGAGAGGAGAGAGAGAAGATCGAGGGTTGTGAACTCCGTAACTTAGACATGGTAATAAGTAGCGGAGGAAAGGAAAAAGAATTTATTCTCAGAAATGGACAATTAGGAATCAAAGTAAACTTGAACTTCTTGTCTTGAGCTTGACTAGACTATTGACTTAACTCCTCATAACTTAAGAATTACGTATTAAAATTGATACCTGTACTCCTGAGCTTGATTAGACTGTTGGCATCGCACATCATACCATAGCCTTACTATGGTCCAAGTTGGCTATTGAACTTATACTCTTCATGATTTGCTGATTGTTAAGGCAGTACAATCTGGTTGGTCTGACATTCGAACCAATTCAAACATAAAGGCTAACTTGCCAACCGCAGATCTTTCAGGCAAAATCCTACTCACAGCATAAAGACCATCATAGATGTACATCTCTTTACCAATTGCATCCTGTGCCAATTTGGTTTTACGAATAACCCTCACTGGCAATTTCCCATCCATGCTATTCTTCAAGGCAAGGTTACCTTTTTCTAGTTTTTGATCTTCTATATTCTTACTACTGGTTTTAGGATTTCCACCATGCCCTGAGTACAGAAGAATATTAGGAGATTTGACCATGTTCTCATAACGGCCTGAATCCACAACACTATTGGTATAATTTTTTCCTCCAACGGTTACATAATTGATACCAGCATTTAGTTCATGATGCAAGCCAACGAAACAAAGTTCGGCCCTGTATTGAAACTGGTCACCAATATGAACACCAGGAACATGTCCAAAAGAGGGTTTGACATTTACCCATCTCTGCTCTTTCTTTAAAACCATTGCTGCTTTAACATGTATCTGCTGTGAAATTTTTTCTCCTTTCCGCTTTTCTTCATGTTCATGCAGGAGACTTTTGAATAGCTCATTATAGAGACTACGGATCTTCTGCACCTTTTTACGACTCACAATGTCAATGGCTGCATCATAAGGAACAATATTCATATTTATCAAATCATGGACCTCCTTTGTTTCCGTACTCTTTTTGTTATAATCTTCTACCCAGTAAATATCGGAATGCTTGCCAATTTTTCCAACACAAGATTCCCCAGATTTCTCAGATGAAGAGCTAATCTCAACTGTATGGTCTATCTGACTTTTGTTGTGATCCTTGAATCCTGATTGAAGAAGATTCTTCGACTCAAAAGCACATAGGACAGAAACATCCTCGTCATATTCTTCCTTATCATCTTCCTCTTCTTTGACCTCGCATCGTCTAAACGTTTGCCCTTGAACATATTGGTTGGAAATTTGTTGGGTGACGTCACTAGAAACGAATAGGTCCTTGACTAAATTTCCTTGACAAACTTTACTTGATTTCTCTTCAACAATGATACAGTCATCATTGTCTTCATCCACATCTATGTCCTTATTAGTTTCTACTTTCACCTTGAATGGCTTTGTTTCAGAATTAGAACTTCTGTTGGCCAAAGGATGAGCCTCTTCAGAATTTGGTGATTTGTGGAAAAGGCCAATCCCTTCTTGAATCTTTGTGTTTCCATATTCGCTAGCACATTTCAGGGGCAAGGGAAAGGTCTTCAAGGTAGACAAATCATTACTTTTATCGGATGGCAAAGCATCCCAATCAATCTCAATCTCCCTTATTGCTATTGTTGAATTTGTAGCCTTCAACTTTTGATGATCACTACCAAGTGGTAGAGGTTGATGCGAGGTATTCGAGTGAGACATATCATCTATTGCTTTAGGCAACAATACATCCCAATGAAGCCCCCTAGATGCCATTGCTGAATTAAATTTCACATTCTTCAAATCCAACTTCGCCCTAAAAGACTTGACATTATTTGCATCATTTGGCTTTATGTACTCACTATTCACTTCAATTGGTCCTGCAGTTCTCAATAGGTTGGCTTTCATAGCCGCAACTATAGCAGTTGCAGCTTTATAAATTTCATCCATGTCCTTCACCTCTAAAAAACCTTGACTTGCCCTTTCACGCTTAAATTTGGGTGGATTCTTGAGATTATGATGACTATCCCCTTCAAGTAATCGCTTTGCAGGCATCTTCACAAGAGAGGTACTCTGAGTCAACAAACCCTTACCCTTAAAATTTTGTTAGAGCTAAAAAATTCCGATAAAATAGAAACACTTCTTTGAAATACTAGTAAATAATTGCTTTTTTAAGAAAAAATGCAATCCTTGAATTAAATACAAGATTTAATTTTTATACACTGACAGTGTTTACATTGTTAGACTTAAATGAAAGAATTAAATGAAAAATAATTTCAAAAATTTTGAATTTAATTTGGGATGTGTCATTGACCAACCGTAACAATGTATAACTGTTAATATATATAAAATTTATTTTTAAATAAAATCTAGTAAACTTACAATCAAATAGTTTAACAAATTATTAGCATAATGTAACATGCAAATTTATGGAGTCACTTGATCAAAATAACATGTATTCAAGAAAATTATGCAAAAAATTCATGTACTTAAGAAAATTATGACGGCAAAATCTTTTAGTGGAGGCAAAGTATATTTTTGTTTAATTGATTAGATTAAATGGTCCATTCTTGATGAAGTTGGATCAGGACTAGGAAAGAGTGAAACCTTACCATAGAAGTGTTATTGCTAGTATTTTATTGAGAAAAAGAACGATAAAAATAGCGATTTAAGATGACTATTTGAAGACAAGGTTACAATCTTGTGACAGAAACAAACTCTTTTGTTGGGAATATGTTTTGTCTTATAAAAAAAAAAGGTAAATTTAGAACGCATATTTTGTGGGTGTCTATTTGAAAATTTATTGTAAAAATTGTAGAAAATTTTGCATATTTAGGGTTTAAAAAAATTGAAAATTTTTCTCTTTTTTCATTTTCTTTTCTTTATTTTTTTCCTTTATCTTCCTCTTTCTTTTTCCTCCCCACGCTAGATCTTACTCTTCTTGCTCCCTCTCTTCTTTCCTTCTCATTGCCACCGCCACCTTTTCTTTTCTTTTTTTCTCTCTCTCTCTCTCTCTCTCTCCCCCCCTTTTCCTCCTCCCTCTTTGCCTTTTGCCTCCTTTCCTCCCTCTCTCCTCCTCCTGCTCTCCTCCTTTTCCCTTCCACCACCACTCCATCTTCCTTCATTTTGCCCACTCCATCTCCTCCCACCCCCACAACCTATGGCTGCGCAACTGAAGGTGAACTAAGATGGTAAAGTGGGAGAAGATGAAAGGCAAACAAATTTTTGGAACGTGTATTTTAAAAATTTTGAGTTTTTTTTTAAAAATTCCTATAGATAAAGTTGTTAAAAAAAACTTATCTATTAAAGATCTCTTACAAGAGGCACACCCTAAGCATGAGAAAATATATGATGCCAAAATAACAAGAAATCTATAAACTCAAATATTTATCCATAGGATGGGTTTATTGTAATTTAAGAGCATTTACAAATTCAATAATTACATAATAATGAAAAAACATTTGGGAGGCCCTTAATCCCACATTGAAGAAAAATTAAAAGAAAACAAGAGAATCTAGACCTGCGGGCTACTTAGTGCCTTGGATTAATCATTTTGAACTCGTAATTCTACTCAAAAGTTATTTAGATTAACCCACGAACCTAGAGCGTTATAGTTGATATTAAAGTAAATCTCACGTAGTCTTTTGCATGGTGAATTTAGGGCCAAACGATATTATGATTCTGACTCCACGAGGAAATGCAACAAGTTATGTGCCATGCTCGACGAGGGCCACCTCTAGAACCTATACAAGACTAAATGTTACATTGGATAAGGATTACTTCTAGAGTTCGAGCATGACTGATTGGATAATTTATATTGTGATGGACTTTGCGAGGATGCAAAATAATGTCAAGTACCTAGTCCCACAACGAAGATGTGAAAAAGAAAGGAATTGTATAAGAATTTAAGATCCTGTTTGATAATTAAAATTAATGGATTTAGATCTTAACATATTTAAACGCGTTTGATAACTAAACTAGAACATCTAAATTTATTAAATGGCACTGAATTCTCTAAACAAAATCTACTCCAAAAAATAAGTGATAAACTATTTACTTATCACTTAATGTGATATACACTCAAATGTATCAAATTTAATACTTAACAATTCACTAATTTAATGGATTTCAAATTTTAGACTTCAATTTATCAAATGCACCCTAAGTCTGCAGGCTACTTTGTAACTTAGGTTGGTCATTTTGAACCCATAATGGGTTTATTTGGATGCCAAGTTTTTTGAATGGTATTTAATAGATAAGTTTTTTTTTCAACTTTGTCTATAGTAACTCTCTAAAGGGTACGGGGCCTGAGGGGTTATTTCGGAACAATGTAATTCTACGTGAACAAAGTGTAAAACTATTTGTAAAACTTAATAAAGATATAAGTATTACATATGGGGCATGTATAAACAGTAACAAAATATCACACCTCTAATATCACATATGGAACTCACATGAACAGTGACAGAATATCTACCTCTATTGTAAGAATATACAAGAAGTTCACGTAGAATTACACCTTGTTCACATAGAGTTATAATGTTCCAAACAGTTGTCACTAGTAACCGTTCAGGCTTTGCATCCCCCTCTAAATCACCCTCAAAATTTTTAATATGCATAACCTCAACAATATCCCAAAAACATACAATTTTTTTATTTCCTCCCCCTTTTCTTCTTTTTTCTTTCCCCCTCCTACCTCAACCCACTGCTAGCACCAACACCAGTACCATCTTCCTCCTTTTTTTTCTATGTCCTCTTTCTTTCCTCCCTTCTCCTCCTCTGCCTCTCCTCCTCCCTCTTTCCCCTTCCCCTTCTTCCCTCCCTTCTTTTTCTCTTTCTTTCCTCCTCCTCTTCCTGCTCCTTCTCCTCTTCCTCCCCCCCTTGCGACCAATAGTTGCATGACAAGAAGAGAGGGGGACGGGAAGGAGTCGAGGGGAGGAGAGAAGAAAGGAGGGAGGGAGGGAGAAGGAGAAGGGAGTGAGCGAGGGAAAGAGGAAGAAAAGAGGGGAAAGCTTGTGGCAGCGGTCGATATCGGTGGTGGTGGCGAGGGAGAGCAACAGCCGGCAATGAAGGAGGAGGGAGGATGAAAAACAATGGTGGTGTGGGGAAAAAGGAGGAGAAAGAAAAAAATAAAAATAAAAAAAATAAAAATTTGTCTAACTATCAAATACACAAAGTTAGGGGCGGATTTACGGTGGGGGCACTGGGGGCCTCTTAAATTCCTATAATACTTATATAATTTTAATATAATTTTAAGTGTGCCCTCAGAGTTTTCTTAGAAAGGATGTGAAAAAATTACGTGATTTTTTAAGTTAGTTCATAAACTAAATTCTAAAAAAATACGTGGGCACAAATTCCATTTGAAATAAGTTAAAAAAAGTCTTTTCATTTCAACTAACAATTACCAATCATATCATTCACTTTCTTTGGGCCCCACTCCCCAATTTCCCTTCCCTTCTTTGGTCCCCCATTTTTCCCCCACAACCGAGAGCCACTACCTTCCACAACTAAGCAGCTAGCTACTCTTTCTCTTGATCAATTCATCCAATCATATCATTCACTTCCTTTGTCCCCACTTCTCAATTTCCCTTCCCTCCACTGGTCCCCCATTTTCCCTCTCCAACCGAGAGCCGTTCTTATTTCCACAACCAAATTAGTTATCAAAATATAAAAACTCGCAATGAGCAATTGTAAATAATTAGTTTGTTTTTGAAATAAAATTATTATTACATTAATAATTTTGAATTTGTCTTTTTATGTTTTTCATGGAATATATGCATCATTTGTACTTGTTGGTGAAATTTTTTTTTGCTTAAAAAAACTAGAAAAAGAGTAGGCAAAAATATTAGTGTTACTTTTGCCTCCACTAAAAATTTTTTCTGGCTCCGCCCTTGCACAAAGTTTTTCTACTTCTACAATAAGTTAAAGTGAAATTTATTATAAACATCCAAAAAACTGACCAGGCCCATAATTTTGCCCCTGTGGACCACGTTGTTACAAATATAACAAAAAATGGAATGAAAATACTGACAATGTTAAATGATAGATTATTTATGCTAAATATATTGCACCTATTAACTTTACATGGCTTTGCGGGCTAATTTTAATCCACCAGTTGATGTCCAATTTTTTGGTTGATATGCCATGCCGCTTTCGTATTGCCCTTGTGGCGAAGGACCTTGTCTTAATTAGATTCCGAGGGAAAGAACCATTAAATCGCTAAAAATGCCTAGTAGTTCAACCGCAATCCCTTCCCTATTAATTTACCAATTAAAAAAAGAACCCATTCATGATGTTAATGTAATTTTCAAACAATAAATAAAAGTAACCAATAAAACCTAACACGTAATATCTATTTGTCAATGGACCTTTGCTATATATATCCAACAAGTAAATTAACTGAACAACAATAGACAATTTACGTAGTACTTGAACAGAAAAGTGAGAAAAAAACAACTGAATACTCTTAAAAAAATATTACTGCAAAGCAAATACATAATCTAAAGAAACTTACTGTATTATGTTGTTATGATGAAGGCGATTACCCTTGGACTTTTGAAACGTCCCGCAACGCTGGGTATTTTGTTAGACCAAGTTCAAGAACACGAAGGAGGAGGTGCAGAATAAACCTAACACTATACTGCTATTTATAATGATAAGTTCTTGGCATAAATAATACTTCTTCAAGGATTAGAATCCTTTTCCCTTTCAAACTCTACCATTCTTACTTATGGTAGTTTCCTAAGAGGATAACTATGGCACACTATTTCACGGAGACCAATTATAGGAGAGTCCTATGGTATCTTTTGCATAGTATCTTTTGCGTGCTATATTCAATGAGTATCAATTCTCCGTTAGATATAATAGAAAAAGATATCAATCATTAGATTATTTTAGAAGTTTAAATGATTGAATGATCCGGTAAAGTTTATTAGCTTACAATCATAGATATGGTATCCAAAGAGATGATAGAATTTTACTTGATTATATTCAAATTGTTAGGACATCTCCAAGTTTCCATACTTAAACAATTCTGTTAAGGATTGTTATAGTAAATTTCACACAAGACTGGCGCTAATAAAAAAGTTATTCCTTTTCTTTGTCAAAAGAGTAAGTAAGAAATTATTGTGAAATTCTAGTATCTATCGAATTCTACCCCCTTATATGTGGTAGTTTCCAAAAAAAAAAACATATATACCAATAATTTAAAAAAAAAAAAGAGAATGAGTTTCTCATGTAATGAGGAAATTCTTACTACTACTAATAAAGAAGTTATTCCTTTTCTTTGTTGAAGCAGCAAATTAGAAAAATTTCTACTCTAATTCCTAAATCCTATCGAATTGTGCCATCCCCACCGATGGTATCCAAAAAGTATATTGCCCAATAATTTTTTTTTTAGATAAATCAGTCTCCTAGGATGTGGAAATTCAATTCTTTACCAACTTCAAAATAATGCATCACGTAGATATGTAGATTTTTGTATTTCGTCTATCTTTCTAAGTTCTCCTTAAAAAAAAAAGGAAAATCCTATATTTAGCAACATTACAATTAAACGATAAAAACAAACTAAAGAATAATTCACTTCCTTTAAACTCCGCTTGGGTTGAAGAAAAGGAAGGAAAAAAAAAGGAGAGGATACCGAAGAAAAAGAAAGGAAAGGAAAGTAGAGGAAAGTGATTTCTTTCCATCTTGTTTGGGTTAAGTATGCAAGGAAAATAAAAGAAACTAATTTTTTATTTGAATTAAAGAAGGAAAAGATTAAGTGTTAATTTCATGAAAAAGATAGAGAAAAACAATCTTTTAAAAGAATTTAAATTATTTAAATTAATTTAGTTTTATTTCCCTCAATTTCTGCCCACTTTTGCACAGAAAATATAATTCAACAAAATAACTAAATCTTCTTTCTTCTTTTCCCTCCCTATCCTTTCCCTTCCCTTATCAAAAGTCAATCCAAACAACAATTTCTCTCAATTGGAGGAGGAACTACAATGGATTACTCATTATTGGGTGGGTGACAGCTTTATTCCTAGAATCAAAAGGTTAACATTTGCTGTTATGGTTTATCATATTTGGAAAGCTAGGAATGTTGCTTTATTTCAATCAAAGCCTACGACAAATATTGGTATTATGCTGGAAATTATAGATGAGATTCATCATGTGATGCTTTGCAATGGAAAAAATTCCAAAGAATCAGGAAACTTGGAAGTTGTGCTTGGAGTGGGGTATATCTCCCAAGTGTTTCTCTTCTTAATTTTTACTGTAAAGAGTATAGTTCATGCACTTGAGATTCTCTTGTCAAGCTACATTTCTACTAACAATAAAAGCTATGCATTTGCATTAAAAAAAATCGAAATAACAAAAACCAAATCCCTCTAATTCCTCTTTTTTCCTTTACCTCAATCCAAACGATGCTTTAGAGATTCTCATATTTGTTTCTATCGCTTGATAATATCATAATTTGTAGTCAATTTTTGTAAGTGAACTCTTAAAAAATGGGTTTATCTATTTGGTCTGCTTAGGTGAATAAGTCGTAAACTTTGATGACCAAAATATAGAGAATTATGCATAGTTTAGCGATCAATAGTGTCATTTGTTTTTTATAATAAAGCAGAAGTAAGGGTTTGGTTGGGTGTAAACTTTTGCTGTCATTTTTTGTTTGAGTAAATCTTATATACATTGACAGTGTATACATTATCACCATTAGATTAATAACATAGGTGCAAAAGTTCAATTTTAAAATTTAAATTTTGTATAGTTATCATTTATACAGCACTGTTAGAGTAGGAAAGATTAATCTTTTTTGTTTTACCAAAGTTTCCCCTTTATGATAGGATCAAACTATTTTACAACCTCCACAACCATCATTAAGATGACAACTATGGCTATATCTTTTGTAAACCCACAATTAATTTGGACGACAACTGCTAACAATTTGTGAAACAATTTTCTACTCATAATAACACCCATAATAAACTACTCATCAAAGCTACCCACTAATGAACTCAAAATGATTTCAATAAATATAATAAAAAAAATTACAAATTTTTATTAATCTGTGCCTTGCACACTAATCTATACTATATATAAAGCTTGAGAAAGGGGTTTGGGGTTAACATTAGGATTAACATTTATTGGCACTTTATAAGCTTTTTTTTTCCCTTATAAAAACAACTTTTACTTTAACTACCTATAACTACCTATGACTATTTTTGCTTTTAACTATTTATGTATATGTTTTCAACATAACTACCCCATAAAATTATTCTGTGAAAAAAATTTAAAAGATTAAAGTTTGCTTCAATAATAAAAATTTTATTTAAAATATATGACCATAAATATTATGTATTTTTTGATTGCACACATTTTGGGTGTGCATGAAGCACTAGTAGATATAATGCTTGAGCAATGATAGTTAGTGTAAGCAATTTTTGTCATCTTTTGAACTTTCAATTTTATTCTTTTAAAAATTAAATTTTTACCATAATCATCTAGTCACATTTTGCCAATATAACTACTCATAACCACCCAAGTATTGTAACTACCATATTACTATAATCATGTAAAGCAAAGTTCTTTCATGAAAATTTTAGATGAATTTTTTGTATGTAACAAACAAAATTTATACAAAATTGATTTATTTTAATTATTCCCTAATTGCACATATATTAGGCGTGCCATTAACACTAGTATATATAACTTTTACACGACCTATGTAGTCATTGGTGGAACTACATATTTCACAAAGTCAAACTTATGCGTTGGGTTGAATATTTTTGGTTGAATCCAAATGACCCAAAACTTCCCCTTCAAATTTTTTGTTTTTTGTAAGAAAGGTTAAATATTTGTACTAACTAAATAATGCTATGCACTTCATACTGTTGTTTTTTGTTTGCACTGACTTGTATGCATTGATTTACAAAACTTGTAAAATGTATTTTATTTTGCCATAATATTCCACCCAGAAAATGTTGTACATTAACTTTTTTTGGAAGGGGGGGGGGGGGTTCAAAAATTTGTTCTGAAATTGAAGTTTCCCCAATCTTTAATGCCATACAGTAATTTGTTAGGCAGCACTTTGTCAAAAGCACGTAAAAATCCAGCTGTTCTCATTATTTGAAGGTTTAACTGCAAAAGTACCCTTCTGAACTTTTCTCAAAATCAAAGTGCCACAAACTATTAATTTCAGCACTATATACCCCCCAAACTATGAAACTTCTTCAAATATGGCAATTGGTACGAGTGCTCGAGGAATAAGAGTTGGTGGGGCTAGCGGGGGCCATTTTTCCCCAATAAAAAATGAGGTCCCCACACCATTCCCCGCCCTACCACCGGTTAAAAAAATTATATATGTATATATAAATAGTTATAAACTTATAATAATAATATTATTAGTTATAAGTATTATATAATGTATATTAGTATATATAATATAATTAATATTATTAATTATACTAATAATTATATATGTATACTAATAGAAATTATTAATTAGTTATGCTAAATTTACTAATATATTATACTAAATTCTTAATTACAATTAACACAATAATACTTTTTCTAAAAAAAACACACAATAACAGTGAGTGGCGTGGGTGCTCCCACAGGAATAGCAGGGCGGGGGTGGGGGCAGGGGGGGACAAGTGTCCCTCGCCCCTTGCCATTCCTAAATTTCTTTATCTACTCCAATCAATTCATTGGTTGCAGATTTTAATGAGTAGAAAGTTATTAATGTTCCTAAATTTTGATATGTAGCCAAATTACCCTTTTCCCTCTAAACCTAACCGATAATTTAAGTATATCAAGAATTTATTTATTTTCTCTCACCCGAATCCTCTCTCTCCAGACAAATTACAAATAGACCTCAATATGCGTATATACAATAAGTTGTAGAGTAAGAAGGGTAATTTGGTTACTTAACTATATCCGAGGATATTAATGACGTTTTACCAATTAAATTCCCCTATCAGCCAACAGATTGCTAAGCATATAGGTTTGCACAATAAATTTCTAAGAAAAATTCTCAATTGATTTTGATTTTTCTAAATGTTGATTTTTGAAATGCCAAAATCAAAATTCAAAAGAAGCATGTATCTTGTGACCACTCATCTTGGCTGTTTTTACTAAGCTCTAAAAAAGATAAAAGCTGAAAGGAAAGGCATTGAGAACATCATATAACAGATTTTATAGAATTAAAATCTAGAATTAAGTCCACAAAAAAAAAATATCAGTTAAGAGCAAGCCAAATGAGATACTAAAAAATAGTTTTTCAAAATCTGATTTTCAAATAACAAATATCAGCTTTTGCAGAATCAGAAACAGATGAGAACAGGGACATAAAATTCACTTTAATTTCATAAAACTGATGCTGTTCCTTAAACATCTTACGTGTTGCTTAGTTCAGTGCTCGTCTTTAGGCCTTCAAGAACAGAGTACTTGTATCAAGAGTCTTGCGTTCTAGGAGGAATGTCCCAAACTCCTAACAAGAATGTTTTCTACTTTCACTTTCTGTTTGGTCCTTGATTGTTGCTTCCGTTTTTGATCGTTTTTGTCATGCTTTCAACGGCAGATGATTCATTTGTTTAACTATTTTATGCAGATGGAGAGAAATATGGAAAGAAAAGGTGTGAAATTGTCTCTGCTCAATGTTGGAATTTGGGTATCTCCTAAATTGGAAAATCCATCTATTGATGAAGAGGAATCTGATCAGGAATCAAGAATCGTCGGATGACCTTAATAAAGACCTCATGAGTATCCAAACAAAAAAGAATTCATACTTGGAACTGTGAATTATGCTATTAAAGGTGACATTAATTGACTGTCTTCTATGTTGGTACTCTCTAATTTGTGCAGCTAGGAAATTTCTGCCTTTTTGGAGCATAACAACATAAACCAAGGGGTTGATGACACTTTTGCCTTCCAAAGTGGCAGGAAATCTCCATTTTGGATAATCTCAATCTGTTCTTTAATTGGAATTTTTTTTGGAAAAATCGTCAATTTAGTCCCTAAACTTTTTTTCTATCGATTTAGTCCCTATACATTATTTATAATCAATTTAATCTCTAAACTTATATTTTGGTTCCAATCAAGGAGTTTAGCGGACGTCACCGCATAATTTTCATCAGCTTTCCAATCGAGCAACCCAAAAGGGTATTTTTGGGACTTCCATTCTGGAGCTTTAACCAAAATTAACTTGAAACAAAAGTATTATGAGAAATACCCACCCAAACCCAAAATTAACCTGCGTGAAGATTTTGAGGCCCTCAGGCTGAATCTGCTGTTCCTGAAACCAGTTCTCCTGTGTGCAAGAAACTGGAGCAACGGCCAATCGGAGGTAAGGCTTCGAGCTTTCTTGTCTACGATTGAAGCTACTGTAAACAGACCTGGGATGGATGTACGCTCCCTCTATCTTAGGTCAAAAAGTGCATTCAATTTGAAAATCGTGGTCACATCTTTGAAACCCGTCGTCTCTAATTTGCTGGGAAACATCACGTCCTTTAAGCCAGAAATCATCGACATATACGAAACCTTGTCGAGCTGCAGCTCATCAGAGTCCGGCTCCTGCTTAAGAGACTGTGAACTCGTGGACTTCATAGACTCTGTTCTACAGAATCTGGTCGGTCTTCTCAGCCGCCGGTATTTTGAGTCTGTGGAAGATTACAACAGTGCCTTGCACGCACATATTGAGGCCCTTGAAGAGAAGCTTACATTCTTGAAAAACTTCATTGGCTTTGCCAAATTTCTGGGGGTTGAAGAACGTGAAGTGGAAGATCTGTTGGCTCACATTCAAGTTGTGGCTCTAAATGCCGCACGCCTCTCTTACAAGTGTTTGTTTTACAAGGTTGGCTGAAGATTAAGAAGATTTAGATGATAAAACACAAACATGGGATGCATTCAGATTTTTTAGTGAGAACTTTTCAAAAATTCTTCCAAGATTTGAAAGAAAGCCACCAGGCCACCACCCCTCTTCTGTGAGAGCTGAGCAAGAAATTTTTGTCCAAGAAATTCTTTTGTTTTCATTTTGGTTTTGGGTGGGTATTTCTCGTAATACTTTTGTTTCAGTTAATTTTGGTTAAGGCTCCAGAATGGAAGTCCCTAAAATACCCCTTCTAGGTTGCTCAATTGAGAAGCTGATGGAAATTATGCGGTGGCACCGCCGCTAAACTTCTTGATTGGAATCGAAATATAAGTTTAGGGATTAAATTGGCTATAAATAATATATAGGAACTAAATCGATAGATAAAAAAGTTTAGGAACTAAATTGACAATTTTTCCTTTTTTTTTTTGGGTCAAACTAGCGGGCAGGGGAAAATGGCGTTGCAAGCCCCAGGGGTTGAAGCTTTACTTTCAAGTTCACCTAAAAGTATTTTCACAAGTATCGGACAAACATACAAATTCAAAAAATTAGCACTTAAAAATAATCCAATGTGAGTATACATTGCTGGTACAAAACGCATATACAATTGTATGTGAGAGTTGTTTCTATTCTCACTAGACAGCAGCAAACGAACCAAAGTCTAGGAGACCTGAACATAAATTCTTGTATTGTTTGTGGATACAATGCTATGCCCTACAAGTTACTCTATAAATTCTGTCTACAAATTTACTAAAACATGATGCATTTCCAAATTGATGCATCTTCAGCTAAATCTCCAGTGCTGTCTCTCTCTCAGTTCTCGTCTCAAAAACTATCTCCACCATCTTCAAATGTGGAGAGAGAAAAGGGTGCAATAGCCACATTAAATGTCCTTGAGCCTACTATATCAACATGCTTCATCTCGAAGTCCCCCTCCTATTCAAGTAATAAACCAGCAGAAACATAAATATACCGCTAATTTTAAACAGGAAATTGAAATGAACATGCATTGAAAAATAATATTAGTTTGTTACCAAAAGATTGGAAACCTGCAAAATAGACACCTTTGGCCCTAAAATTTATTGCACTCGCAATATTGTGCAGAACAGCAGATGACAGCACTATAAGTTGGCATCAATATGTACTTGTGAAGCTACCTTTTGTCCTCAGAGGGGGTGGAGAAGGGGAAAAAGTTTAGCGCATAGAACACTAATCATCTCCATTATCAAAAAGATGATTTCAACAGTGAACAATAGTTTAGACCTTTCCATCCTCTCCCAGGGGCCATATTTAGATAAACACCTGTGTGTTTTCTTCATGTATTCCAGAATGGTTAAATATCTCATTCCTTAAAATGGAATTACTGGATATAAAAACTGGTTCTTACCACCTAATAATCTACTTCATAACGTCATTTCAAGATTTAATGAAGCTTCAAATGGTCCAAACATTTGTTTTTCTTCTTAAACTTCCATAGTAATTTGGTTTGTGGAGAAGATATATTTGTTTTCCTCTTTTGTTGGCATTAATACTGTTGAGGAGTTGCCATCAACTTTGTTTCTTAAAAAAATTTCCCACAACTTCTACTGATTTACTTTGTCAAGAAAATAATTAGGCTTTTATGGCACGTATAATATTAATAAGTAACAGATAACAGATCATCTTGCCATCCTACCACTTAAAATGCTTTAGGCTTTTTTACGTCATGTATATAGTCATGTATAACTTTAAAGAATAAAATATCATCTTACATTTTACAACTTGAAGGGCTATAGGCACTTTACATCAGGTATAGCCATTAAAGAATAACAGACAATCTTACCATCCTCCCACTCGACGTGCCCAATGGGCATGCAGATGAATACTCAAAACCAGTATTAGGTAATATAACTGGTTGTTCACCAATAACTCCAATTCCCCTGTCGGAAGAAGACAAATACCAGCCAGAAATTTAGATTGGTCAGCAGCTTTTTAGGGTTATTAAGATGATGATATCAAATCCAATTTTGATAACTTCAGTCTGTATATGACATATGAGACTGCAAATCTAACTTACCAGACATGTTCAGTTCTGCCATTGGCATCAGTGATGATCCAGTGCCTTCTAAGAAGTTGAACAGGGCGGTCTGAATTATTGGTGATTCTTATTCTATATGCAAAGAAATACAGGCCTTTTGAAGGCTGACTTCGGCCTTCTATGTAGACACTCCTAACTTGGACCCTTATGCCCTGAAAACAGTACTACATCCTTAGAAAATGCAACTGCACAAGGTCTCAACCATCCCAAACTCAAAAGCAGTAATAAGTCTGAGTGATGAAGCAAAGTTCCTAACGTGTATGGATAAGGTGTGCAAAGCACTAGTCCTGATGCATGACAAAAAAAAGGGACATGAAACATAAGTATTTATACTGTATATGTACATTATACATGCAGATACATGTACAATGAAAAAGAAGTCCAATATCCATCATTTAAGAGATGAAAAACTCATAAATACATAGCATCAGAAGTCAAATGAAATTAAAATATGTTCAGAAATCACTTCCTGCCTAGGAAATCAAATCCGGTAGTTTTAGAAAGTATAAGAAATCTTTCAAGTGGTAGGTCTAAACAAAAAAGACCCCAGATGTAAATAACTTGAACTTCAAATAGTAGTACTATGACTTTTAGAAAGTAACAAATACGGACACCAAGAACAGCAGTTTGAATAGGGCACAAACTACACAAACTGTATAAAGTACACTAACCAGGGAACGAGCTCATCTTCAACAAAAGAGGTAAGATCCCACTATTTCTCTTGTTCATTTGTTTTTATAGTAGTGAAAACTTTCTATATAGGCAACCAAACATAGCCTAGGAACAAGAATATGACAACTTCCTTAATACAACTTTACACGGCCAAACTTTTTAAACTGTGACGGAAGCTTGGAAACTGGATGTTTTTGTAGAGAAAACTCTAGAATGGACTATTCTGTACATACACCCACGGGGGGGGGGGAGAGAGAGAGAGATGGTGCACTCCTCACAATACACCATTAGAACTTAAAATATTACTACCTGCATAATACTTCCCTATATGGATAAATGTCGCCCAATTTTTCAGAAATCTTGCTACACAACTGATTTGTGAAGAAAGAATTAATTCCCACATACCAAATGGGCATGGTAGCCAAAACAAAGATCAATTTGAAATTGTATATTTGAGTTGAGAAGCACTGTAATGCTTCAAAACTTGTTTCTAAAAATGCAACACATATCCATAGCACCTATAAATATCTATCATGGCTTTTTGCTATACCTCAAGAGACTGAAGTTAATTTAGGTCATTTCAGTGGGAAAAATGAGAAATCCCAAATTGACTAGTATTCAGGACTGTCATATGGCAAACATTTGCTTACTTGTAACGCCATTTCTGAAACTGAACGAGCAATGAAGTTATGTTGCCTTTTGAGTGTCCTATGTTAGGCTCTATTACATTTTTGAAGTTCAAGAACTATTCATTTAACATCGACAGGTGCAGAAGTTACACTTGTTGAGATCAAAATTTTCCACATAAGATAAATTTAGAGCAAAAAATCTAACTAAA
Source organism: Coffea humblotiana (assembly GCA_023065735.1). NCBI lineage: Eukaryota > Viridiplantae > Streptophyta > Magnoliopsida > Gentianales > Rubiaceae > Coffea > Coffea humblotiana. The sequence goes on from CM041211.1 coordinate 11,069,795, forward strand.
ACTTTATAGGAAAAATTTTTACCTTCCAAAGGAATTAATTCTACTTTTTTAATTTTTTTTAGGGGGCAAAACAAACAGGAGTTTTGAAGATGATACTGGTCATTTCTCAAAGAAGAAAAAACCATTTCAAAGAAGCAACCTGCATGGTCATTTGCTAGATCTTGGGGTTGGTGACCTACTCCTCTTCTAGGTCTGTCTATGGAAATAACTTGCATCTCATGCTTAGAAACCTAAAAGATTTCACCAGTATAGACCAGTTCACTTATTCCCACCAACAGAAAAAATCCTGCATCCTTCTTTGCCAGAAACAGATCCCAAAGAGATTACTTCTGTAGCTAAAGTAGACATGTCCTAAAGGACAAAGTCCCAAAAGGGTAAGGGATCCTAAACAAGTTAATATAGATGCCATGCCAGGCCCGAACTAGCTAGAATTCATTTTGAGTTAGATGCATGGTTCTTTCACATCAAAGCTAGCCCTTGGCTTTTAAACCAGCCTAAAGGGCTCTAGATATTAAATTCGCCTGTGCATCAAGCCCATTCTCTTGAGGACTCTATGGGATCTTCACCCACAACTAGGACCCAGGCTTTATGAGCCCATTTCAGTTTCAAAGGATTGTCTACAGTGTTAAAGGACAACATCCCATAAGGGGATCTTGCGACTTTGCCCTCATTGTCCCAAATAATTTTACATTTGGTGCACATGTTAACACATGCTCCAAAGATACTTTTTCTTTCTTTACTGTATGCAACATCTATAAGAAGGACATTGGTTTTTGTTTACCACTATCCCTAAACAACTACTACTTTTGTGATGATCTTCTAGTCATCCAAATAGTTTGCAACATATACCTGAATTTGGGATGAATTTTCTAGTAAACTCAAATGAAGCTTCATGAATAAAACAATGTCCGTTTTCTTGATTTCCTTTACCTCATTCTGTCCATTTAATGCCTTCTTTTACTAAGTTATACCACACCTCCAGATTTGACTTGCTTGGAAGAACACTAATTCTTTGCGAATGCTACAGCTATTTAATTATCAGACCAAAGGTGAGGCTACAGGCTATATCTGGTATAAGTGTTATTTAAGCTCCTTTAGCCATGGGACTATATGGGCCATATTGTTATCAATTCTTCTGCTTGGTACTTTTCTTCCACAAGGATAGCAAATTTGTGTAATATCCCTAAACACACTCCTTGGAAGTACCACAATTCACAACATGACAAGCATCTCCTGTATCATTTCTCACATAGATCTTCCCTAGTTGACTGTAACTGTAGCATACTTTAGCCTCCTAGACAAAGACCAAGTTGCAGAGTTCTTAAAAAAATCACTTGCCTGTATCTCGTCCTATAAACTATAGGCCAAAAGCCTAGAAGGACCACTAAACAGTAGTTGCAAACTTTGGGTTCCGCTAATGAGCAATGAAAAGAGTAGTTGCTGAGTGGTAAACTTTAGACAACTTTTCTCCTTCTCCATAACTTTACTGAGCAATCTCTAATGAATATCTTTGGAAGAATTTGAAGATTAATAACTTTCTAAAAAGTAGCACATGTGGCTTCAGTAACTATATAACTTTCATCAGTATATATAACATCTATAATCTGATGTACAGGACAATTGTCGTCGAGTGCAAGCAAGCAGCATGAAAAGTGCACTAACAGATCAGGCACTTCACACGCCTAGCTATACAAAACTAGGTGCCTATGGACCGGTTTTTGACAAGTAGTGTAGCTGTATAAGTCTGCAGGAAGCCCAGTTTTCTTAAACTGTCAGATTGAAACATCCTGTTAACTTCAGCAACTTATTTCATATGAAACTTTAGTCTGCAACATTTTGTGCTATGATTAAAGAATCCAGATATATTCAAGGAAATTTCAACTGCATGCAAATTAAAAACAGTTCAGAGTTTGCATTAGAAAAGGAAAATTTTATATCTAAGCTGCCAACGCCTGATACAATATGATAACCTCAAAACAGTGAACATGCTTCCACCAAAAAATACTGAAAATAAAAAAGTGTGAGTTTAAGAAAGACACTTATGGCAAGCTACTCCAAGTGACAGGATGAAATATCAGAAATGAGGCATTAGGTTCAAATAGCTATCGTACCAAGGTTGTAGCATTGCTTGAACAATTCAAGAGAGAATGTGGGGCAATTTCCTTCAGCTCATCATGATACCGAGCTGCATCCTGGATGTGCAGTTGCATACATATGCATGTGACCAAGAGCAACAGGCCACAGAAAGAAAGATTATCAAAAAGTATCAAAAACAACTAGTTCAAGAGATTAGCAAGGAATACATCTTAACCAAGTGCTTTTGCTCACTTTAGTGGAATGATGTACTGAAGGCTGAGGTAAGCAAATTTATTACCCAACAAGCAAATATTCAAAAAGGACTGAATGTCACAGTCAGCATGATACATTACACTTGCCAATTATTTAGTTTATTCAGCAAATAAAAAGTATAATGTACTACATTTAGTTAATAGTCCGTGATTCTCATGTTAATAACCTTGTGGTGATATTATGCACAACACCATAAAAGAAATGCAAAACCAGCATTATAGTCCACTTTAAATCATAAATGCTTCAACAATATATAAAAGGCTAAATAAGCATAATTCACTTCAAATCCAATTTATTGAACATTGTCTCAACATTCTGCATTTCCTTACGTTTCAATTGCTTAAACCTTGCTTCCACTCTTAATATGATAGCCCTTGATACAGAAAGAGTTTAGGCAAAGAGGAAATACATACCTCAAACCTCTCATTGTCAATGGCTTCTTTCAATAATCTTTTAAGCCGCAAAACTGGCTCCTGATCCTCAAAAGTCTTCAATGAGTCCCGCAGCCTTGCTGCTTCCTCGTAATCCTATAATCAAACAACTCTACCATTATACAACAACCCTTTCTCCCAACTTAACCTCTTCCAGCATAACCATCAACCCAAAAAATAATAATAACAACACAAACAAACACACACACACACAGAGTTTCAAATCACAGCAAAATTGACAAACTAGAATTCTCTCTAAATATTCCAACATTGTCAAGGTAAGTCAGAATCAATATCTATTCAATATTAATATTGGCAAGCCCATATTTTGTCATTGATGTCACTCACATTGACTTGTGTGATATGCATGGAAAGACAAAATTACCCATATTACTGTTCAATTTACAACCACTCTAAAATGTAATCAAAGGCAAAAATAGAGGCATAATTGTGATTTCACATCATTAAAAAAAGTCACAGAAGCGACATAACAATTGCAGGAATGCCAAATTAAAATCAACAAACTCAAACTAAAGATGCTTAGCTAATAAATCATTGAGTAAACATTAACAAACTCAACTTATGATGCTAATTAACTGTTAATTAAACACTAATTTAACTAACCTCAGATTTTGCGGCGACTTCCATTTGTTGCTTCAACAGAGCATAAGTTTGGCCTGGGGAAAGAAATGAACTCTGGCTTGACCCAGGTCCAGGACCCGACCCACGAACCGAACCAGGATTAGGACCACCCGGACTTTGGCTCTCCGAAGCACAAGCTACAATCCTACAAGACCTCGAAGAATAATCGTTGTCATGCCTGCAATTCAACCTTTGCTTTCTCTCGAAATCGCCATGGCAGTGGCCGAGTCCATTGCCGAGTCGACTCGGCCACGTCGGTTTCCTGACCGCGTTGAAATCGGTTGTGATATTGAAATTTATTGATTGCATTTTTTATCTTAGGGATTTTTTCTTTTCTAACGTTTCTTCTAAAGGAATTTTTGGGGTATGAAGATTGAATCTCTGATTCGGAAATGGAATGCTTTTCTTTAGTGGTAGTTTACAACTATGTGAAATTACAGTTTTGGGTGTAAGAGTGGGTGTAATCGATCGAAATTAAGCATGTATTATTGGAGTTTGATTCGAGTTCAAAAATTTAAACTTAACTTCGAATTTAAATTAGTTGAATTTGAGTTTAAATTTTATTTTATTTTATATTATTCAGAACTTGAATTCGATTTGATATTCATGGAACCATCGAGCTTATTTCAAGTTTAATTTTAATTGAGTATAATCAAGTTCAAGAAATATAAATTTATATTTTTATATAATTTTATATAATGAACAAAATAGATATTTTATATTAACAAATAGAAAAATAAAAAAATACATATATATGAAATTCGATTAAATTTTATTAAATTTGATGAGATTTCGAGTTTCATAAAATAAATTCAAATTTGATTCGTCAAGTAATTCAAATGAAAACCTAATTTCAAACTTATTGAACTCGAATTCGAGTTGAAAATTTGACTAATCAAAGTCCCGAGAGACTTGATTAAACCGAATCATTTGAACCCTCAGTAAGAGTGGGTCTTGTTTGAAGATACGAGGGTAATTTGGGGAAAAAGGATGTCACGTCAGATATTGTAGATTCTGATGGAGGAAGTTACACGTGTATATTTTATGTTTTGTGATGGAGGGACAACCGGACAAGTTCGTAGCATTCTTCTTTTTCTCTTCTTCTTTTCTTTTCGCTTTTAACGAATTTTTGTTCAATAAATTGGTTTTTTTCTATTAACTTAAAAATATTTTCCTATGTACGAAAAAAATATTTTGTTAGTAGTTCATTAATGATTGTTAGTAAAAATTAGGGATCAAAAACATATTTCTCTTTCATTCCTAAATGCAAGTTCCTATCCAAGATGGCTTACAATAGATATAAGAATTCAAATGCATGATTATGATTTATGAATTTCAAGGAATCATTGACATATTAAACCATTTTAAAATGACATTCTTTCGTTTATTCCTTAACATTTTTTTTAATCCATGGTCATGTTTAGTAGTTTGCTAGTGAAGATGTTTCACAATGTGCGTAAATATGGGTAAAGTTTAGAATGATCATTTTCAAAATTTTGTTTAAATATTCTTTAAACACATAGTCTAACTATTATATATTACTAGTGATTAAGGCACACCCCGATAAACCTGCCGTTAATAAAAATTACATATATAAAAATTATGTCCTTGTAAAGTTTTTATTTTCTTTCACAACCCTTTATTAATATTTGAAATATTGTTATCAACCAAATCTATGTCCATAAAGGAATTAGTGAACTTCTTCTCCAGAATCCAGATAATGGTATAGAAAGAGGGAGTTGCTGTAGAAGGGGGAAAAAAAAGACTATGAAAATGCCCCGACAACCTACTTTAGGTACAACTTTTACAAATGCAGGTGGCCCAAAGACTATGAAAGATACAAGTATTTTTTTTTTTTTTTGAAATTTACATGGTCAAAAGATCAGATGGGATGCCATCAACAAAGAAAGCAGCGGTGCAGATTACTGTAATATTCTTTTTCCAAAAAAAATAAAGCCACAATCCAAATGGGTCTAGTCTTTTCCCTCCTTTTGAGCATGAAATCATGCAAATGGGGTCTAGGCAGTTTTACCATTCCTAAAAGAGAAAGAAAGTTATCTGAAATTGCAGCTTGAGATAAGCAGCCTAGCGGGATAAAATCGGTTTTGAGACGGGAAATTAAAAATTGGATTAATGTAAGTCAATTTTTTTTTAGGCTTTCTCTAATATGTTCTTTATCTCTGCTTTATAATTAATGGGTAGGGGAATTCATGAAAATTAAAGTGTATTAGCAATTGCTGCTTGGACCTGGAAAAATTGGCATAAAATTGATTGTGGCCTTTACATACTAAGGCTGTATTTGGACAGCCATTTTCCGTGGAAAAATTGCTACGTTTTGAACACATTTCTCTATTATCTTTTTACCTCACATACATCAAATCGCTACGGTAATTTTTCTACAAAAAAATCCAGAAAAATGCAATCCAAACAAACCTAAGTAATTCGGTTTGCCACTCTCCTTTAAAACATGCAATCAGAACTTGCTTTTGCCTCCAAGTCTTATTTTGAGAATTCCCACATGTCTCTGCCTGATTGTAAAATCATTTTAGTCAAATCCTGCTTTCTTTTTCACTGGAGTAATTGATCTTTTTATGAAGGTAAGGACAAACCTGAAGAGAGAATAGGGACTATACATGGGATTTGAACCTTTTTCGAAGATCAGTTTAAAAAAAAAAAAAAGACACTGGATGACTGGCAAATTTTTGATTCCCTATTCCAAGCAGGAGAAGGACTTCTTCTTGCTTGAGCAAGCTTCGAGACTTGGACCCATCCTTTACCTATGAACAGATTGTAAATATCTTCTCGCTTCAGTGATTCCTTTCCTTGCCTACAAGCCAAATGAAGGGATTTTGTCTCTGTTATTTGGACTCGAATACCGTGGGTCAATTTGTTAATCATTTATCTGTGTTGCATAGGGATAAAAAAGATGAAAAAGAAAATAAGAATAGGTACTACAATTAGAATAAAAAATATAATGTCGTGCCACTCCGAGTGGCTTCAACCATTTTCTAAACTTTGCACCCTTTTCTTCCTTTTTTGCATCTCTTGTTGTGTTCATTAGCTGGCTTTGAGGTGTCCAGAACTTTAGATGAAGTGCTGTGTTGTACATAGGTCCCATGCCAGTACCAGTGTCATGTTATAAAACTTTGCACCCTCTTCTTCCTTCTTTGTTTCTCTTATTTTGTTGTGTCCATTCACTTTGGGTCAAATACACTTTCCCTCTTCTAATTTAGCTATTTTCACGTAATTTGTCTGTAGTTCAAATGTTATATATAATTTTCTCATAATTTGAACTCAAGCGTTAAAATGATGGAGGTGATTCTTTGTAACAAAAACTCATAAAAATATCAGAATTATCCTTATTTAAAAACTAAAAATTGCTCAAATTATCAAAATATATAAACATAATATGCATGACACTTTAACCCTCTTAAGATTTTGTGTTTTATTACATAACTCCCATGTGGTTTAGTGCCTAACCACATGACTCCTTATAATTTTTAAAATATATACATAACCCCCCTGTGATTAATAAATGAGTAGTTTAGACATTTCACTTGATTCTATTATAGAATACAAATTTCGTTATTTTGATAATTTAATCCAAACTACGAGAGAATATATAATTAAAACTACAGAGGAGTTATATGATTTACCCTTAACTTTGAGGTGTCCAGAACTTTAAACGAAGTGTCATGTCTTTTTTCAATAAAAAATAAATAAATAAATAAATGTCCAGTTACGGGTATGGTTGGGAAGGAAAAGAATATTCCAAGTAACATAGTCCATTATAACGTGCATAGCTTGTTATTTCCTTCTGGATTCCTGATATAAAAGGACAAGCGTCAGGCAGAAGGTCACTAGCACACTCTCCTGACTTGCCCATTTGTGCCACTTTACCTTCCTGATTTGATATTGACCTCCAAACCCTAAACTAGAAAAAGATTAGATATGGCTGAAGCTGTTGTTTCTCTGGTGATTGACACGCTTGGTGATCTGTTGATTCAGCAGGCCATTCAAAAGATTGTTTTCCTCAAAAATGTCCCAGCACAAATTGAGAAGCTGAAGACATTGCTGATTGACATGCAGAGTTTCTTGAAATCTGCAGACGAACGGCAAGATGACGATCCAATGATCCGCAACTGGTATCTAAAATCAGAGATGCAGCTTATGAGTCTGAGGATGTCATCGAGACCTTCATTGTCGAATTTGAGTCCTTAAAGAAGGAGAAGAGCTTCTGTAAAAGAATGGCTCGCTTTCCCAGACGAGTATCTTGTCTCTATAGGGTGGCGAAAAAAATTGAATCCATCCTGGAAAAGATAATTGAGTGTGAGAAAAGTCGTCAGATTTTTGGTTTTGATCAAGTTCTTGGAGAAGGGACGAGCACAAGAGGAGAGGAGCTGCGGAAATTGCTGAGATCCTCACCTTTCACCGAGGACAAGGACTTGGTGGGCCTGGAGGAGAAAACGGACTCACTGGTGGGACAAACTTCTGGTGCAGGACAGCAGCCGCCGTGTAATATCAATTGTTGGTATGGCAGGAGTTGGCAAGACAACTCTTGCCAGAAAAGTTTACAATCATGTTGCTGTGAGTGAACACTTTGATTGCCGGGCTTGGGTTTATGTTTCTCAAAAGTGCAATGTACGGGAAGTGCTAGGTGGAATTATAAAGCAAGTGGAAAAACAAAGCAAGGAGTTGCTTGAGATGTTGGAAACAATGCAAGAAGCAGATCTGGAGAGGATGGTTCGAGAGAAACTCCAAGACAAATGTTTACCTTGTAGTTCTTGACGATATCTGGGAAGAAGAAGCTTGGGATTCTCTGGCAGCAGCATTTCCTAATGTAAATAATGGCAGCAGACTTGTAATGACTAGTCGCTATGAGAAGGTTCCTCAGCATGCGGATGCTCTAAGCAAACCTTATAAGTTGGAAACCTTGGGAGAGGAAGATGGCTGGCAATTGTTTCTCAAGAAGGCACTTGTTCATAGTTTGAACTCAGAATCCAAGTTGTCCCCAGATCTTGAAGGCATCGGAAGAAAAATCGTTGAAAGATGTGGTGGTCTTCCTCTGGCGATTACCGTCATAGGACGCCTATTACAGGGAAAGAGAAACTTGGAGAGTGAATGGAAAAGCGTGCTGGACACTCTCACCGACCAGTGGTCAAGGGGCCGGAAAGGAGTTTCAGCTGTTTTGGCATCAAGTTACAATGACCTTCCACCTGATCTCAAGACTTGTTTTTTGTCCTTTGCTATCTTTCCAGAAGACTTTGTCATCCCAACACGTAAGTTGTTCCATATGTGGATCGCTGAGGGCTTAATTCATCAAAAAGGAGTCGAAGTATTGGAGGATGTAGCAGCAGATCGTCTGGATGAGTTGATATGCAGGAACTTGGTCCAGGAGGTAGCAGTGACGGCTAATGGGATGGTCAAAAGTTGTCGAGTCCATGATCTATTGCGAGATTTAGCTGTTGCAAAAGCAGAGGAGGTAATGTTTCTTAAAATCTTTGGAGAAAGTAGTAGTAGTTGTCCCTCATCTAAATGCCGGCATCTTGTTGTTAATTCTTGCTCTGAAAGACTAAACTATCCAGGAGAATTTGAGCATTCAACCCCTCCTCTCCGCTCCTTGATCTTCTTTAATGTTGCTGAAGTTGAACATGAAGTTAATTTGAGTTTTGCAAGGTTCAAACTACTCAGAGTGCTTGACCTGCAAAATATGAATATCTCGTATTTACCTGAAGAAATTGGTGAACTTAGTCTTCTAATGTATCTTTGTTTAAGATACACAAGGATCGAAAGGTTTCCACTCTCTCTAGGTTGCTTGCAAAATCTGCAAACGCTTGACATATATACCTTCGCCTCGCCAGTGGAGTTCCCCAATGTGTTATGGATGCTTAAAAATCTCCGGCATTTATATGTTCGTGAAACAATTAAACTTGTACCAGTGAAGTTTGATACTTTGAAGCATCTCCAAACTCTGTACAATGTGCACATAGATGCTCTGATTGGTAACGAACTAATGGTGTTGACCAGCATGAGGAAATTGGGGGTGTGGATAGAAAGAAGCTCAAGAATTGATGAACTTTTTAATTCAATTGCTAAGCTTAAGAAACCTTGTCTGCCTGGTATTGGTATGGTATGGAGAAGTGGGGTTTCCATCTTTGATTGGTCTTTCCCATCTCAATTATGTCAAGCGGCTAAAGATATCTGGCAGGTTGACTGAGCTACCTAGTCCTCATAAATTTCCCCCAAGACTCTCTCATTTGTCGTTGTGTGGCACAGAACTTGCAGAAGACCCCATGCCAACACTGGAGAAGTTAGAACACCTTTCCATTCTGAAACTGAAAAATGCCTACGCAGGAAAAGAACTAGTTATTTCAGAGAACCAGTTTCCCAATCTCACAGTCCTTCAGCTTGAGCACATGCCTAATTTGGTTGGGATCAAAATCGGAAGAGGTGCAATGCCACAGCTCAGGTGCTTGCGAATCAGCAACTGCTACCTTGTAGAAAAGCTTCCTGAAGAGCTGAGGTTCATGAAAGTTCTTGAAAAGGTGGAGGTAGTGGACATGCCAAAGAATTCATCACTAGGCTTCATGGAATGGATTCATATAAAGTCAGTCATGTCCCAAACATCATCGTGACCGGCATTCTTGACCCCAGAATGTTGAGAGCGAAGCTCGTGGTTCGAAGGGCCGCAGACATATTTGCAAGAGCAGGCGTTTTTTAAATACACTAATTGAATTTCAATTCTTTAGAGCACAATTTTGTGTTCTGAATTCATCACTTGGAGTCAAAATTTCCAATTCCAAGTGAACTTCGCGTTTAATTTTTTTTTCTTTCAATAAAAATCAATGCATATGTAGATATATACTTTCTATTTCTCTGATTATTTCTACTACTACTTTTGTAACTTGTTATTGTTATTTATTGCTTCGATGTTATGGGGATAAAGGAGGAGTTAGTAGTACTTTTTGTTCCTTTGTTTTTGTTTTTTAGTTTAATTAGTTAATTTAGTCAAGTTCTTGGCTTCTTGTTGGATTATAAATATTAATTAGCTGACAATGATAATGATGATGAAGATAATGCGGTTCACTTCTTAAATATGAGACTTGGTACCTTTTGGTTTTTAATTGTTCTTTTATTGGGTTGGAAAAGAAAGAAATCTGGGATTTTTATATCTCAAGTTGACGATGATAATCATAGTAATGGTAATAATGAAGCTCTTGGGGAGCCAACAGCCAAGGGAAAGACTTTGGTCAATTTCTTTGGGCTGTAAGTCCATTGAATCATCATTTTATACCAAATCATGAATTAAAAAGCTTTTGTGTGTGGACATCCAAACAAAGGCCTTCAATTAAGGTTTGGTGTGGTATACTTTCTCATAGTACAGTTCCATGTGAAATGATGTGTTACTCTATGAAGCTTTACCAATTTTTGTAATTGGAAATTCTTGATTTAGGAATCTTCGTATATTTACAAGTGATGAATGTGGCTTTGCTCCTACCATTATGCTTTTCAATGTAAGAATTGTTTAGTTGGTGTTGTTTACTGGTACTAAGTGTAGAAATAAAAGGTTTAAATTATTATTCCGAACTAATCTGCGCTACCATATTCCATTATTTTTACTTATATCAACATATAACGTCTTCATAATTCTTGATTTTGAGAATCACAAGTTTTGAGAAATGGCCATTTTCTATTAATAGGAATCAGTCAAATGATTGGTTATTCTGGTCCTATGTTACAATCATGTTTTATCTTTTTTATTTTTTTAAGTAGACGTTTCAACTCAGGTCGATTTGCTAGAAAAAAACACTTTGGTTAATTTAAGTATGGTTATGAATGAAAAGCTGCTGGTACAAGTAGCAACATTTTTATATATGTCATATGCAATTTATTTTTGAGTGAGTATTTTATACACAACCAGTGTATTTTTTTTTATATAATAATAGATTTAAAATTATGTCACATAATATGAATTCAAATTTAAAATTCAAATCATATATATGTGGTAAATATCCAAGCCTATTAGTGCAAAAAATTAACTACACTGTCAGTTACATAAAAGTTAATCCTTTATTTTATTTTATTTTTTGCTTCATATCGCTTTTCTAGTAGTTGGAGAATAAATGATCTAAGTTACAGGATTACATGTAATTTTGCTCAATGATAGATCATACGCACTTTCTGTGTTCTTTGGAATTTTTACAACAATTTTTCCTACATTATCCTCACTACATTGGATCAGTGAAGAAAGTGAAAAATCAGTTTTTTTTTGTGAGTAATTAGAATTTCTTACAAAAAGTTGAAGCTTTTTTTGGGTGAATCATGAACAGGACCTTGGAACAAGAGAGGCGAAGGGTTATAATTTTTCACAGTGTCCAAGCCATGACAACAGCAAATATTGTGCGAGAAAGAATATTGAAGTTCTCATGATTCACAAAAGCATATTGGTAATGTGTGGAGCAGGCAAATACTTAATTTTCATATTGCGAAACAATTAAATGTTTGTGTAAGCAAGTTTACAAAAGAAAAGGTGTGTAAATGGATTTGAAGTTAGGTAGAATCTTATTAAAAACTAAGTATGAGTTGCATGTGAAATTTTCTTCTTGTGAACTTCTTGAGTATTTGAGTGTATTAAGCACAAAATTCTTTGTCCTTTATCCAATGTCGGAAATCTTTCCATATATAACACATGTGGCATGGGTTTAGTGTAAAGATTTACTAAAGTTAACTGCTAAACCAATTTGCACTTCATCCAATGTACGAAGGATACAATTTTTAATGCACGTAGGGAAACTTAAATAATTATTCCAACACTAGCACCGCAAATTTCTTCCCTCTGATCAATGCTGAGGGGAAAAAAATATAATTCTCTCGTTTCATTTTGATGGTCTTGTTTTTCTTTTTCATTCATTTCAAATTATAATTCACCTTTTAATTCAAGAATATAGTTAATTTTTAATTTCTCTAAAATACCCTTATTTAATATATTTTTTATCACTAAATATAGACTACCTAATTTAATACAGTCAACTTTTTCATCAATAATTACTTTGTATATGTCTTGAATGGTGCAATATACAATGATTATTATTGTTATAATTAATGTAAAGGTATAGTAATTAGTGATACTCCAATATTAATGTAAGGGTATTTTAGAAAAATAATATCCTAAATTCAATTTTTCAATAAAGTTAACAAAATTTTCTTAAATTGTGTGAGAAAAATCAAGACTATCAAAGTGAAATGGAAACAGCAATTAACTTCCTAGTTGTCCAAGCACGAGGGAGGTTACCTACTCGGTCCACTTTGGCCTTTGTCCTTTATCCAACAACTAATCGCCAATGGCACCAAATAATTAATAATTAATAATTAATCTAACACACCACACTTTTTTTCATGCTCATCAAGGACCCAGCATTTTGAGGATAGAAAAGTAATAATAAACATCCTAGCTGTCCAAGAATGAGACAGAGATCACCAACTCGATTAAATTTAACTAAAGAGAAGGAAAGGAAATAGAGACTTCAATACTTTTTTTTTTAATAATTTTGTACCGCTATAAGAGTACAGAAAAAAAAACAAAAAAAAGTTTATAATTAGCTAATTACCATAAAGGGCTCATTTAGCTTTCCTTTTGTGAATATGGCTTAGCATAGCTTTCCCTTTTGTCTTGCTTAGCATAGGCCATAGAGTTTTCTGGCATATTTGTTAGATTTATCTCACATCAATTGTGAAAAATGATACATTATTTGATTACAATGTAAGAAAAAAAAATCTCACTTCTTTTGAGTTAGCTTTTAAGGTGGAAAGACCCAAGTGCTCTTTGTGTTATCAATATATAACTTTTTGTAAGCTATTGTACCAAAAGAATTCACAAAAGTAGAATGTAAAATTTGAGATGCATGTAAAGTGTTTGTGGAGATCTCATATTTAATTATACCATGATTTAAGGCAAACACTACACTATGATTTAAGGCAAAACACTACAGGTAGTAAAAAGAGTGTAATTTCTCGGTAATTTAGAAACTCATTCTACCCCGAAATTAATTGACCAACCTTAATGGCTAATATTATATTAACTGAATTGGAGGAGTGAATAAAACATAAATGAATTTTATCTTACACTTTGTAAACCCTTCAAAATTTTTTTTTTTTCGGGTGTAATCTGTTAGAAAATTGGTTTAATTTCTTTTAGGTAGAATTCTTGTTTTGTGTAGAAGTAACTAGTTTTCTAATTGGTTTTAGTTACTTGAAGTAGTAGCCAAGGAATATTCTATTTAGTTTAGGATTAAAAGTTATTTTCTATTCTATGTAAATCTAGGAATTAGAATTGGTTTCCTATTGTTATTTGGGTTTGGCCAAATAATGTTATCTATAAATAGGTGGGTTGGCATTAGGGGCGGGGGGGGGGGCGGGGATCCTTCCCCCGTTCCCGCCCCGTTGTCAAATAACTCCCCCGTCCCCGTCCCCGCCCCATCCCCCGCCACTTGCCCCTCACCCCCCGCCCCGTTTCCCCCGCGGTCCCCTCGCGAGAAAGTAGTGTTATATTATTTCATACAGAGCTGTCACTAGTATACCAATTTTTTTTCTTTTAGCATAAGAACTGTCTGTTGTTGTTTCACTGATTCTGTTTCAAGTATCAGATCATGAACTGAATCTGGACTCGAAGCATCCTTGCTCTAGTTGAATATCTGAGAAACACATTCCATGATTCGTCATGCAAAACCTTCGACATCCTTCAGACTGTAATGAAAAACTCGATTACACGCATAAAAATGAAACAACCAATCAAACTACATCAGCTAGAGTTCTCAATCTACCCATAAAAAAATGCCCAAAATGAACCAACCCAAGTAAAAGGAAGAGACCAGAACAAACAGAAACAATGGGACAAAATTTTAAACAAACAAAAACTCAAACAGCAACTAGAGCACAAAAAGATTTAAAAATTAAAAAGAAATGTTGATAACGAAGGAACCATGATTTCAGTCGCCGTCGCAGTAAATTGACACGAACCCTGTTTAGTGTGATTTGCTGCCGCAACCATGATTTCAGTGAAAAGGAATTGAATATGATTGATGAATGCTAGGAGAGCAGGATGCTTATTTTTAAGGGGGTGGTGGAGGAAACCCGACTGGCTGTCCAGGAAAAGAAGCCGTGAGATGGGTTTAAGAAAAAGAAGGACGATGGCAAAAGGAACGACCAAATGAGGTGTGGAAATTTAGGGTTGTCTTGTATGTGTGTGTGTGTGTGTATATATATATATAATTTTTTTTATTCTATGCGGGAGACGGGCGGGGGATGGGGCGGGTGTATGTTGCCCCACCCCCGCCCCGTTTTAAAGGGGGAAAATATTTTACCCCCGCCCCTGCCCCGCCCCATTTCTACCCCCACGGGCGGGTTCCTGCGGGCACCCGACCCCATTGCCATCCCTAGTTGGCATACTACACAAGAGATACACAAGGAGACACACAAGGGTAAGATATAATCTTATACCTGGAGGTGTGAGACAGGGTTCTTGGAGATGAGAGATGTATACAAGGGTTGGGTTTTGAGTTCAAATTGTATTCTTATATACGGTTTTCCTCTCATAATAAAGAACGTGTTTCTCTCCATGGACGTCGGCCAATGTGGAGTCGAACCACGTTAAATATGTGTGTGTCTATCTTTTATGCTTGTGGCTTGTTCCCATTAATTGTTATGCACTTGATATCTCAATAGTTGTTGTTCCGTGTTTGTATCCTAACAAGTGGTATCAGAACTTGGTTGCGAGACTGGGTTGCTCTTAAGCACTTGGATCCTAACAAACTGAATGGTTGGATCAAAAGCTTGGTTGTTCAAGGTTGGATCCTAGTTAACTATTGAGATCAAGTGGATTGGTAGTTGTGATCAATTTAACAATTTAATGGGTGGTATTCTTGTTTCAATGACTTGGCAAAAAATATTGATGGTAAATGATGGAAGTCGAAAAGCATGGAGGCGCTTGACGGTGAATCTAGGCAGGTGATTCAAGGGTCAAGGAAAATGTGGAATCCAATATTGATTTTGGACGTGAATCGGTGGAGACTTTTCTCACACCTCCAACGGTTGATGTTTCATCCCGATGGCTTTAGATTTCGTAATGTTTTTTGGGTGTGTGGCACGGTGCCTCAAAGAAACAAGGAGATCTAATTTCCATGCACCAGAAGACTCTGACAGTTACGAGATTTTCGTTTTAGGTGGAGTCTTGGAAACCACACGTGGCAAGACAGTCTTGAGAATGGGAAAAAGTATGGTAATTTTACCACTTGGTTGCCTCAATAGTTAGGGTTAGAGCTCACAAAAGGGATCCCGAATTGCAAGTGGTGGTGAGAGGAAATCCTGCAAAGAGAGATGGTGAATTGAGACACCTTCTCGCGAGTTAACAGGAGGTTAGATTCGAGACAATTACACATGTTCATTTGCCGATTGAATCAATTTGGGTATCAGGACTGTATTGATTCGGGTGTGTAGTTTGGTACCATATTATTTGGTAGTTGAAGGCAAATAGTTGCTAAAAGAAATTGTCGCCAAGGTGGAGATTTTTTAGAAAATTGAACTTAATTTCTTTTAGGTAGAATTCTTGTTTTGTGTGGAAGTAACTAATTTCCTAATTGGTTTTAGTTATTTGAAATAGTAACCAAAGAATATTCTATTTAGTTTAAGATTAGAAATTATTTTCTATTCTATGTAAGTTTAGGAATTAGAATTGGTTTCCTATTGTTATTTAGGTTTGGCCAAATAATGTTATCTATTAATAGGTGGGTTGACATACTACACAGGAGACGCATAAGGAGACACACAAGGGTAAGATGTAACCTTATACCTGGGGTGTGAGATAGGGTTCTTAGGAGATGAGAGATGGTATACAAGGGTTGGGTTTGGATTCAAATTGTATTCTTGTATAGGGTTTTCCTGTCATAATAAAGAACGTGTTTCTCTCCGTGGACGTAGATTCAATGGTGGAGTCGAACCACGTTAAATATTGTGTGTCGTCTATCTTTTATACTTGTGGCTTGTTTCTCATTAAATTGTTGTGCACTTGATGTCTCAAACTCTCAATAGTTGTTTGTTTCGTATTCGGATCCTAACAAGAACGGTTAATATGTAAGTAAGGACCCAAAATCTAATAGTTTAAGCTTTTGGGTCAGAGTTGGGTTCCTGACTTACATATTGGACTCTTTGATGGATTCACTCGAGATGTTTCTCCGTAACAAATTGGTATCAGAGTTTCAGATTATGAGATTGGACTACTCATGGACAAGTGGATTCTTTTCGGAGTTGGACCGGGGAAAATTCTCTTCTTAATGGTAGACCAAAGTGCCAAGGAGTTTGGTTGGTATTGGACCAGGTGCACTATGGGTTTGGCAGGGGTCCGGTTGATGTTAGACCAAAGAGCCAAGGGTTGGTAGGGGTCCAGAATGCAATTTGAATGTTGAAGAAGAGTAGGTCCATGTTTGGGAGAAAATGTGACCTTGGTGATAAAGGTGGGTTTGCATTGAGTATTAAAATAGATTCGAAGAAGGGCTTGCAAATTTGGGTTTAATGTGGGAGTTACTCATGAAGGGGGAGATTTGTTAGGTTCATGAGTAAAGACTTGTGTCCCACATTGGTCCGACAGACGAAGAAAGAGCGGTTAATATGTAAGTAATGACCAAAACCTAATAGTTTAAACTTTTGGATCAGAGTTGGGTTCCTGACTTACATATTGGGCTCTTTAGTGGATTCTCTCGAGATGTTTCTCCCTAACATAATCTTATGACATAATCAATCCATCCAAAGTGAGGATACACGTCTTGATGTTAGTTAATTATTCACTTAATTTTTCACCACGTAAGTGCAAACATGAAGGACCCACCATTCAAATTTATTTCCGCTGATGAAGGATTTAGCATTTTGATGCAAATAAAAATTTAAAAAAATGCAGCTGAATAGTGGATCATAGCTGTCCAAGAATGAGACGGATTACCTATTTGATTAAATTTTATACATTTTTTAAAAAATAAAATAATTATTTTTTATGTTTTTAAGTTCGACCTTTATATTGAAAGTTTTAAATTGATAAAATTAAGTCGAAATTAGGCTCGATTAGACCAAAACTCAACTCGACTTGACTCGTTTGCAGTCCTATTACTTACTCAATTAAATTAAACTATGGAGACAAAGAAGAAATAGTGACTTCAATTATTTCCTTTTAGTTTATGGTTTGTTATTAGAGTATAGTGAAATCTTTATAAATTAATAATCTTTATTAAATAATAATTTTTTTGATCCCAACTTAGACTAACGAGTTAAAAAAAATAGTAATTTTCTTTTGAAAAACTTGGGCGGTGTTTGTATTACATTTTTCTTTCAAAAAATTTTTTATGTTTTCCGTGAACACATTTCTTATTTACCTTATTATCTCACATATAGCATTTTTCTATAAAAATTCAAAAAATGTATAAAGAATAGCCTAAGATGTGACAACTAGTGTCAAGTGTCAAGCAAGCAATTTTTTAGCAACTAGTAGGAAATTAATTTTCTAGGATGCTGCTACAATGGAAATTTCTCGCTTTTGTGTTTAATCAAATATTATTTTTAAGTGTTAGGTAGAACTTGATTTTCATCTTCTTGGTCTGTGAAAATAAATTATAGCGCAGGACAAGCATTTTGTACTATTCTTTATCTCTGCTTTGGACGGCTTGGTCACGTCACAGTATTAAAAGAAAAAATCTATATCGACGGGTATAAAAATTGTAATCAAAGTATAAGGCTAATGCTCAATTGCTTGAACCTAAAACATATGTTCTTTCAAAATAATTGAGTCACTGTTTCTTCTTCGTCTCCTTAGTTTAATATAATCGAGTAGGTAATCCGTCTCATTCTTCGACAACCATGATCCACTACTCGGCTGCGTTTATTTTTTTTTAATTTGTTATTTACATCAAAATCCTAAATCCTTGATCAGTGGAAAGAAAAATTTAATTTAATCGAGTAGATAATCCATTTTATTCTTGGACAGCTATGATTCACTATTCGGCTGCTGCGTTTATTTTTTTTATTTGCATCAAAATGCTAAATCCTTGGTCAGTGGAAAGAAATTGGACGGTGGGTCCTTCATGTTTGCACTTACGAGGTGAACAATTAATTGAATAATTAACTAATATCAAGAAGCATATCCTCACATTGGATGTTACGTCAGAGGATTACACACCAAAAAAAAAAAATTTTTTTTTTGAAGGGTTTACAAAGTGTAAGATAAAATTCATTTACGTTTTAACTCCTCCAATTAAGGTAATATTAGCCTTTACAAAATACTTTGCATGCATCTCAAATTTAACATTCTACTCGTGTATAATAGCTTATAAAAAGTTACATATTGATAATGGAAAGAATGCACGTTTGGGCCTTTCCACCTTAAAAACTAACTCAAAAGGAATGAGATTTTTTTTTATTATATTGCAATCAAACATCGTATCGTTTTTCACAATTAATGTGAGATAAATCTAACAAATATGCTAGACAACTCTATGGCCTATGCTAAACAAGACAAAAGGGAAAGCTATGCTAAGCCAGATTCACAAAAGGAAGGCTAAATGAGCCCTCTATACTAATTAGCTAAATAGAAACTTTTTTTTTTGTTTTTTCCTGTATTCTTATATCGATACAAAATTATTAAAAAAAAAGGGTATTGAAGTCGGCTATTTCCTTTCCTTCTCTTTAGTTTAATTTAATCGAGCTGGTGATCTCCGTCTCATCTCGAACAACTTGGATGTTTATTATTACTTTTTTATCCTCCAAATGCTGGGTCCTTGATGAGCATGAAAAAAATTGTGTGGTGTGTTAGGTTAATTATTAATTATTAATTATTTGGTGCCCTTCGCGATTGGTTGTTGGATAAAGGACAAAGGACAGTGTGAACCGAGTAGGTAACCCCTCTCGTGCTTGGACAGCCAGGAAGTTAATTGCTGCTTCCGATTCACCTTGATAGTCATGCTTTTTTTCCTTACACACTTGAAGTAAATTTTGTTAACTTTATTGAAAAATTAAATTTAGACTAATATTTTTCTAAAATATCCTTACATTAAAAATAAAAAAAATAAACGCAGCTGAATAATGGATCATAGCTGTCCAAGAATGAGACGGATTATCTACTCGATTAAACTAAATTTTTCTTTCAATTGATCAAGGATTTAGCATTTTTATGGAAATAAAATTTTAAAAAATAAACGCGATCGGGTAGTGGATCATAGTTGTCGAAGAATGAGACGGATTACCTACTTGATTAAATTAAACTAAGGAGACGAAGAAGAAATAGTGACTTGATTATTTTCTTTTTATTTTTTGGTTCATTATTAGAGTATAGTAAAATCTGTATAAATTAATACTTGATAAATTAATAATCTTTATCAAATAATAAATGTTTTGATCCTGGTTTAGGCTAACGAGTTAAATTAATAATTTCGATAAAGAATCAGATAATAATTTTCTTTTGAAAAAACTTACATAACCCTTTGGTCCCATACATATCATAAATAAATAATTTATTCAAATTATTATCATATTTTCCTAAGATATGAATCTATTGTTGTTTGTTTTTTCTTAAAATTTAAATCTACCTAAATCCCATCCCCAATATTTCTTGCTCAGCATAGAGTGCTCCATTAGTTTTCCCTTTTTGTCTAGTAGAGTGCTCCTGCCTGTCGCCAGGGGTCTACCTGTCACCGTTACGCAGAAGCAGGCAATAAAACTGAGAGAATTTGAGCACTCTCAAGCAGTGTTTACAAAGGCATTTTTGGCTTTTCGATACTTTATGATTTTAACTTTGAAGGAACATATGCTTAGGTTCAAGCAATTGAGCATTAGCCTTATACTTTGATTACACTTTTTATACCCGTTAATATAGGTTTTTTCTTTTAATACTGTGACGTGACCAAGCCGCCCAAAGCTGAGATAAAGAATAGTACAAAATGCTTGTCCAGCGCTATCATTTATTTTCACAGCCCAAGAAGGTGAAAAACAAGTTCTACCTAACACTTAAAACGATATTGATTAAATCAAAAAGCAAGAAATTTTCATTGTAGCAGCATCCTAGAAAATTAATTTCCTACTAGTTGCTTAAAAATTCCTTGTTTGACAGGTTTCTCCATCGAAGAAAGGTAAAAATATGTTTCAGGCTTTTATTAGTGCCACTATCCAAGCTAGGGGTGGCAATTTTCGACACGACTCGAAAACACGACACGAAGCTAACACGAAATTAATGGGTTTGGGTTGAGGTTTTGGGGATTCGAGTCAGAATCGGGTCGAACCCGGTGAACCCGAAAAGAAAACAGGTCAATTTCGGGTTAACCCGTGGGTGACCTGATATGACCCGATATGACCCGTTTATAAATTAAAAATAATTTAATAAACATAAAAATTATTTTATCTAACTAAACTAAGTTATTCTTTTTTTTCAAAGGCATTAATTACTTAATCCTAAATGAATTTATTTAACTTGTGTGAAGTTGAAATTATTATATTTGGATAGATGATGTATTACATTATTTTTACTCTTTTGATGTCTTAATTTAGTTTGGAATTGATTCTATTAAAAATTATAGCCGGTTAATCAGTAAATGAGAATTAAATTTCAGGTTGTTTCGGGTCAACCCGCTGCCTAATCCAAGCTGCCTGGGGACGGCTTTATCTCTTGCCTGCACTGATAGAATCGTTATTAATTTATTTATTTTTTTGGGGAGTAATAAAATTGTTATTACTGCAATTTACTGCTTCAGTAATCAAACTCAGAGACAGTATATTTTTCTACTCCTAATAAAAAATAAAAACTTCCTGGTTTGACATTTTAACTCTCCACAATCTGGAGGCGACAAGGACTGCTACACCCAAGGAAAGAAAATAAGGTTGAGGCACTTATTAGTGCCATTATCCAGGCTGCCTGGGGACGGCTTTATCTCTTGCCACGGATATGGTTTGGTAGGGGAGTAACAGGGGCGGATTTACGCTGGGGCGCTGGGGGCACGGCTCCGCTGCTCCTTTTAAATTTCTATAATATCTATAAAAAAAATTGATATAATTTCAAATGTACCTCCTGAAATTTTGTGTATCTATTGGTTTATATGTTTTTAAAGTTATCTTTGATTTTACATGTTATTACAGCTACGGTAGAAAGGGTTTTTCAATTATGAACATAATGAAAAATTCGTTACGAAATAGAATGGAAGACACTTGGATGAATGATTGTTTAGTTACTTATATAGAGAAAAATATACTTCGTGAAATTCAAAATGAAAAGGTTGTAAACCGTTAATAAAATATGAAAACCCGTCATGAGCAATTGTAAATGGTTTAGTTTGCTTTTTGAAATAAAATTATTATCACATTAATAATTTTGAATTTGTTTTTTTTATGTTTTTCATGGAATAGATGCATCATTTCTACTTGTTTGTGAATATTTTTTTTCCTTAAAAAACTAGAAAAAGAGTAGATAAAAAAATTTTAGAGTTACTTTTGTCTCCACTGAAAATTTTTTCTAGCTCCGCCACTGGAGTAAAATGAGTTTCACATGCTAACATTATCATATTTTACTGCTTCATTTATCAAAGTACTTTGCTTAGTTTTTTTTTGCGTAACGATAAATCTAATCTAGTCTAAACTACTCATATTCCTACTCTAGCCTACTCGGGGTTTGCCCAATTGACCCGAGAGAACCAACGGGAACTGAACCACCACCGGACCAGACAGGTGCATCACGCACTCGTATAGATTTAGAAGAAGCCACATATATAGTGGCATATTGATGGGAGGTAAGGTTTGAATTCTTGACCTACCACCCCATAATTTATGTGATGGCCAACTCTTCCGGAGGAAGTTGGTTAAGTACTTTGCTTAATGTGTTCAGCATTTCAAGGCGAAAGATTCAATCATTGTTTGAATTCGAGCCGGCTTTAACTAAGCTCAAGTAAGTCGAATAACTTGACAAGTTTGAACTCATTTATATTTGTTTGTGTGTTCGTGAAGCTCGCATGCTTATCTTAGCAAAGCATATTTATATCGAATAGATTTAGGTATTGTAAACTTTAAACGTATGGACACTGATAAAAAGAATAATAAATTAATGCATGTTGACATTGTAAATTCACTGTCTGTTATCAATGCCTCTATGTATAAATCTATAGTTACTCAAAGGAGACAGCCACAACAGGCTTTCTTGTTTCATTACTATTACTACTTTGATTATCGAGTCTTCCACAAATTTTCATCTGCTTCCTACAGTTTTCTGTTCCATCTTTGTTAGTCAATTGCATCACCTGCCTGTACTCTTGGTTCAAAAAAGTCCTTCATATATTTTTGCTTGATCAAAGTGCAAAAAGGCTTCCTAGTTTTTACACTGATCTCAATACTAGTGTAGAAAAGATTGGACATGGCTGAAGCCGTTGTTTCTCTGGTGATTGACAAGCTGAGCAATCTCTTGATTCAGCAAACCGTCCAGCAGATCGCATTCCTCAAAAATGTTCCTGGACAAATTGAAAGACTGAAAACACTGCTGATCGACATTCAGTGCTTCTTGAAGTTTGCAGATGAACAACAAGATGATAACCCAATGATCCGCAACTGGGTGTCTAAACTTAGGGATGCAGCTTATGAATCTGAGGATATCATTGAGACGTTTATTGTCAAGATGCAGGCCTTGAAAAAGAAGGGCTTCTTGAAAAGTTTGTCTTGCTTTCCCAAGCGGTTATTATGTCTCTACAAGGTTGGGAAGAACATTGAATCCATCCAGGAAAAGATGTTCGATATTGAGAAAAGTCGTCTGACTTTTGGTATTGATCAAGTTCTTGGAGAAGGGACGAGCACAAGAGGAGAGGAGCTGCGGAAATTGCTGAGATCCTCACCTTTCACCGAGGACAAGGATTTGGTGGGCCTGGAGGAAAAAACAAACTCGCTGGTTGCACAACTTCTGGTGCAGGCCAGCAGCCGCCGTCGTGTAATATCGATTGTTGGTATGCCAGGCGTTGGCAAAACAACTCTTGCCAGAAAAGTTTACAATCATGTTGACGTGATTGGATATTTTAATTGCCGCGCTTGGGTTTATGTTTCTCAGAAGTGCAGTGTCCAGGAAGTACTGGTGGGAATCATAAAGCAAGTTGAAAAACAAACCAAGGAATCACTTGAGTTGTTGCAAGGAATGCAAGAGGCAGATCTGGAGAGGATGGTTCAGGAGAAACTCCAAGACAAATGTTACCTTGTAGTTCTTGACGATATCTGGGAAGAAGAAGCTTGGGATTCTCTGGCAGCAGCATTTCCTAATGTAACTAATGGCAGCAGACTTGTAATGACTAGTCGCTATGAGAAGGTTCCTCAGCATGCGGATGCTCTAAGCAAACCTTATAAGTTGGAAACCTTGGGAGAGGAAGATGGCTGGCAATTGTTTCTCAAGAAGGCACTTGTTCATAGTTTGAACTCAGAATCCAAGTTGTCCCCAGATCTTGAAGGCATCGGAAGAAAAATCGTTGAAAGATGTGGTGGTCTTCCTCTGGCGATTACCGTCATAGGACGCCTATTACAGGGAAAGAGAAACTTGGAGAGTGAATGGAAAAGCGTGCTGGACACTCTCACCGACCATTGGTCAAGGGGGCGGAAAGGAGTTTCAGCTGTTTTGGCATCAAGTTACAATGACCTTCCACCTGATCTCAAGACTTGTTTTTTGTCCTTTGCTATCTTTCCAGAAGACTTTGTCATCCCAACACGTAAGTTGTTCCATATGTGGATCGCTGAGGGCTTAATTCATCAGAAAGGAGAAGAACTATTGGAGGATGTAGCAGCAGATCGTTTGGATGAGTTGATATGCAGGAACTTGGTGCAGGAGGTAGCAGTGACGGCTAATGGGATGGTCAAAAGTTGTCGAGTCCATGATCTATTGCGTGATTTAGCTGTAGCAAAAGCAGAGGAGGTAATGTTTCTTAAAATCTCTGGAGAAAGTAGTAGTAGTTATCCCTCATCTAAATGCCGGCATCTTGTTGTTAATTCTTGCTCAGAAAGACTAAACTATCCTGGAGAATTTGAGCATTCAACCCCTCCTCTCCGCTCCTTGATCTTCTTCAATCTTTCTGAAGTTAAACATGAATTTAATTTGAGTTTTGCAAGGTTCAAACTACTTAGATCGCTCGACCTGGAAAATATGAATATCTCGTATTTACCTGAAGAAATTGGTGAACTTTGTCTTCTAACGTATCTTTGTTTAAGATACACGAGGATCAAAAGGCTTCCACTCTCTCTAGGTTGCTTGCAAAATCTGCAAACGCTTGACATATATATTGTTATCTCACTGGAGGTCCCCAATGTGTTATGGAAGCTTAAAAATCTCCGGCATTTATATGTTTGTGAAACAACTAAACGTGTACCACTGAAGTTTGATACTTTGAAGCATCTCCAAACTCTGTACAATGTGCACATAGATGCTCTGATTGGTAACGAACTAATGGTGTTGACCAGCATGAGGAAATTGGGGGTGTGGATAGAAAGAAGCTCAAGAATTGATGAACTTTTTAGTTCAATTGCTAAGCTAGAGAACCTTGTCCACCTGGAATTGGTCAGGTATGGCGGAGAGGAGTTTCCATCTTTGATTGGTCTTTCCCATCTCAATTATGTCAAGCGGCTAAAGATATGTGGCTGGTTGACTGGGCTACCTAGCCCTCATAATTTTCCCCAAGGACTCTCTCATTTGTCATTGCGTAACACAGAACTTGCAGAAGACCCCATGCCAACAGTGGAGAAGTTAGAACACCTTTCCATTCTGAAACTGAAAAATGCCTACGCAGGAAAAGAACTAGTTATTTCAGAGAACCAGTTTCCCAATCTCACAGTCCTTCAGCTTGAGCACCTGCCTAATTTGGTTGGGATCAAAATCGGAAGAGGTGCAATGCCACAGCTCAGGTGCTTGCGAATCAGCAACTGCTACTCTCTAGAAATGCTTCCTGAAGAGCTGAGGTTCATGAAAGCTCTTGAAAAGGTGGAGGTAGTGGACATGCCAAAAGAATTCATCACTAGGCTTCATGGAATGGATTCATATAAAGTCAGTCATGTCCCAAACATCATCGTGACCGGCATTCTTGACCCCAGAATGTTGAGAGTGAAGCTCGAGGTTCGAAGGGCCGCAGACATGTTCGCAAGA
This sequence comes from Coffea humblotiana, assembly GCA_023065735.1. Classification (NCBI taxonomy): domain Eukaryota; kingdom Viridiplantae; phylum Streptophyta; class Magnoliopsida; order Gentianales; family Rubiaceae; genus Coffea; species Coffea humblotiana. The sequence continues at coordinate 11,095,391 of CM041211.1, forward strand.
GCAGGCAGGGGAACTTCATAGCTGCGTTTTTTAAATACACTAATTGAATTTCAATTCTTTAGAGCACAATGTTGTGTTCTGAATTCATCACTTGGAGTCAAAATTTCCAATTCCAAGTGAACTTCGCGTTTAATTTTTTTTTCTTTCAATAAAAATCAATGCATATGTAGATATACCTTTGTTTTTTTTTTAGTTTAATTAGTTAATTTAGTCAAGTTCTTGGCTTCTTGTTGGATTATAAATATTAATTAGCTGACAATGATAATGATGATGAAGACAATGCGGTTCACTTCTTAAATATGAGACTTGGTACCTTTTGGTTTTTATATATATATGTTCTTTTATTGGGTTGGAAAAGAAAGAAATCTTGGGATTTTTGGTATCTCAAGTTGATGATAACAATAATTGTAGTAATAATGAAGGTCTTGGGGAGCCAACAGCGGAGGGAAACACTTTTGTCAATTTCTTTGGGCTTGTAAGTCATCCATTCAATCATCATTTTATACCACATCATGAAATAAAAAGCTTTTGTGTGTGGACATCCAAACAAAGGCCTTCAATTAAGGTTTGGTGTGGTATACTTTCTCATAGTACTGTTCAATGTGAAATGATGTGTTACTCTATGAAGTTTTACCAATTTTTGTAATTGGAAATTCTTGATTTAGGAATCTTGGTATATTTACAAGGCTTTGCTCCTACCCTAATGCTTTTCAATGTAAGAATTGTTTAGTTGGTGTTGTTTACTGGTACTAAGTGTAGAAATAAAAGGTTTAAATTATTATTCCGAACTAATCTGCGCTACATAATCCATTGTTTTTACTTATATTAACATATAACGTCTTCCTAATTCTTGATTTTGAGAATCACAAGTTTTGAGAAATGGCCATTTTCTATTAATAGGAATCAGTCAAATGATTGGTTTATTCTTGCTCCTATGTTACAATCATTTTTTATCTTTTTTATTTTTTTTAAGTAGACGTTTCAACTCAGGTCGATTTGCTAGAAAAAAACACTTAAGTTAATTTAAGTATGGTTATGAATGAAAAAGCTCCTGGTACAAATAGCAAACATTTTTATATGTGTCATATGGCAATTTATTTTTGAGTGAGTATTTTATACAATATCAGTGTATTTTTTTATAATAATAAGTTTAGATTATACCACATAATATGAATTCAAATTTAAAATTCAAATCATGCATATGTGGTAAATGTCCATGCCTGTTAGTGCAAAAAAATCACTACACCGTCCATACATAAATAATTAATCCTTTATTTTTTGCTTCATATCACTTTTCTAGTAGTTGGAGAATAAATTATCTAAGTTACAGGATTACATGTAATTTTGCTCAATGATAGATCATACGCATTTTTTGCGTTCTTTGGAATTTTTACACAATTCTCACTACATTGGATCAATGGCGAAAGTAAAAAATCAGTTTTTTTTTTGTGAGTAATTATAATTTCTTACACAAAGTTGAAGTCTTTTTTTTTTTGGGGTAAATCATGAACAGGACCTTGGAACAAGAGTGGCGAAGGGTTATAATTTTTCACGGTGTCCAAGCCATGACAAAAGCAAATATTGTGCGAGAAAGAATATTGAAGTTCTCATGATTCACAAAAGCATATTGGTAATGTGTGGAGCAGGCAAATACTTAATTTTCATATTGCGAAACAATTAAATGTTTGTGTAAGCAAGTTTACAAAAGAAAAGGTGTGTAAATGGATTTGAAGTTAGTTAGAATCTCATCAAAAACTAAGTATGAGTTGCATGTGAAATTTTCTTGTTGTGAAATTGTTGAGTATTTGAGTGTATTAAGCACAAAATTCTTTGTCCCTTATCCAATGTCGGAAATCTTTCCATATATAACACATGTGGCATGGGTGGGTTTAAAGGCTTTAAATCTTCGGCATCAAACAGTAACATGCCATTACACTAAAGGCTTCAGATGAATCAAGCAAGTAATGACTCAATGAATTCGTAATTAAAATCCAAAGAAGGATGATTTGTAGTTTGCTAGCCTGTGATGGAGATGTCAATAGTTTAATCGAGTACAAACCTGGGTATTAGTTTGGGGTACTTTGTCTTTTCTTTTTTTTTGAAAATGTTATTAGCACTCCTATTTTTTGTTAACCGTACTTCCACCATCCGTTTTTTCTCGACAAGAGGCTATTGTGTCTCTTTGTACCTTAGATGCCCTGATTGATAACAACCTCACGTTCTTAACCAGCTTCACGAAACTGGGGTGAGGATACAAGGAAGCTCAAGAATTGAAGAACTTTTCATTTCCATTGCTATGCTTGAGAACCTTGTCTCCCTGAAATTGCCGACGTTTGCTGGAGAAGAGGGGTTTACTCTGATTGGGCTTTCACATCTCAATAAAGTTAGAAAGATAAAGTTATCTGGAACATCGACTGAGCTACCTAATGCCGGCATCTTCTTGTTCATTCTTGCTCTGAAAGACTCGACTATCCTGAAAGACTTGGCCAGTCTTGTCGTTTGCTGGAGAATCTTGATCTTCTTTAATGTTGCTGAAGTTGAACACGAGTTTAATTTGAGTTTTGCAAGGTTCAAACTACTTAGAGCGCTTGGCGTGGAAAATATGAATATATCGTATTTACCTGAAGAAATTGGTGAACTTAGTCTTCTAAGATATTTTTGTTTAAGATACAGGAGAATCAAAGGGCATCTACTCTCTCATAATTTCCCCCCAAGACTCTAGCATTTGACGCTACTTGCCAGAGAACTTGCCGAAGACTCCATGCCAACACTGGAGAAGTTAGGAACACCTGTCCACTCTGAAACTAAAAAAATGCCAATGCAGGAAAAGAACTAGTAACTTCAGAAAACCAGTGTCACAACCTCACATTCCTTCAGCTCGACGAGCTGCCTAATTTGATAGAGATCAAAATCAGAAAAGGTGCAATGCCGCAGCTCAGGCTCTTGTGGATCAGCTAGTGCTAGTCTTTGGATATGCTTCCTGAAGAGTTGGAAGTTCATGAAAGCTCTTGAAAAGCTAGAGGTAGTAGACATGCCAAAAGAATCCTTCATTAGGATTCAAGGAATAGATTCGTACCAGGTCAGTCATGTCTCAAACATTATCCTGACCGGCATTCTTAAATTGAAGCAGGTTTGGGAATTTTATAGCTGCACTTTTCAAATGAACTACAATTGAATTTCATTTCTTTAGAGCTCAGTTGTGTTTTTTGTATTCCTCACCGCCCTGGATTCAAAATTTCTAATTCCAAGTTAACTTCACATTTTATTTATTTTTCCAATTAAAATTCAACGCATATGTAGATACATAATCTGTGTTTGTTTTTTATTATTTCTGCTACTAGTTAATTTGTTCAAGTTCTACTATTAGTTAATTTTTTTCCCAATTAAAAATCAACGCATATGTAGATACATAATCTTTGTTTGTTTGATTACTATTACATAATCTCTGTTTGTTTGATTACTTCAATTTTAAAACTCATAAAAATATCACAAGAATCAGATTTATTTTTCAAAAAAATATACCTGAAGTTTTCCTGCTAAAGTCGTCAAATCAGTCTTAATGTGGGCCTCCTTCCCCCCCAGTACAAAGGATCTAAGAGATCTCGAGAAGACAACTGAGAGAAGTAATCCGAACAATCAATTTGGGGCTTCTTGGGACTTGGCTCAGAATCGAGTTCCGGATTTGGACTCCTACAATGAGCATTCCACAATTTAGAAACTTAATAAACTCTATTTCACCACTTTTGTTTTTTTGGGGGGGGGGGGGGGGGGGGGGGAGGGGAGGAAATGAGCCAATAAGCCAATACAAGAAAAACTTTAAGAATCAAAAACCTTTTCAGACACTATGCAAGGTTACTACTCTCATTAAAAGGCTCTGGTGCCATCCAATGGAGGGTGCCACGGACACCACCTAAGTGTATCTGACATTTTACCTCTGACAATCCCAAATCAGTGAAATCACCAACCTACAACAGAAAAGGAAAATGTTGCAGTCTAATTATCGCAATGGCTACTAAAAGGTATCAAGATAATTAGGAGAGCAGACACGAAACCTGAATCATGTCAGTGAAGGGGAAAAAATGCAAGAAAATGTCGAGGCTAATGTTAATCAATACGGGATCACATAGTTGATGATAAGATGAAGTAATTTAAAGACTTGAGGTAATAGCAGAAATTGACAGACAACTGATACCCAATTTTCTTGCCTTACCGTTCATCATAGTCCATTGAAATTTCCTTGAAAAGTAAAACCAAGATATGGTTGTTTCAGAATCTTGCCTCTGTTGCTTGCGAAGTCCAAGTTCATTAATGGCATATGTTCCATAGGTACACAACTCAGACAGACGCATACTTCAACTTGGATTTTCACAAAATATAAATATATATATAAGTATAAACAAATATGTGTACATACATACATACATACATATATATATATATATATATATTAATCATAATATATCAATTTTGCTCTATCTTCTTTCCATTAGATTGGATGCTTTCCGTCCAATTTTCAATTTAATTAGTTGCAACCATAGGAAGTTATAGTGTAGATTTTCAAACAAAAGGGAATTAAATTGAATGTTTGGCAAAAGACAGGAAGTTTTCTGGTATTTTACCCTTAAAACAAGGAAAAGACGAGGATAAAATAAATAGCCTTAATGCTAAAATACCTGATTGGTATATTGAGATCCCATTTTAGCAAAAAAAAAAAAGTGAATATGCTAATAGATAAAAGTTTAAGTGACTATTAAATTTATTTATTATTTTTTTGCTAGAAATTAAAAGAAAATACATATCATTGATCTAAAATTGTTGAATATAAAACTTTGATTTCGAAATTATTAAAACACCTCTTAGTTAGTATATATATGTAATTAAACTAAAAAAATTCTATTAATTTAATATAATTTTACAACTTTTAGGATCCGATTAGGATCAAAATCAAATTTATAAATGGATCAAAATGACTAAACTCATTATCAACTAATTATTTAATAGTATAAAATAATAATTATAAAATAATAATTACTTCTATTAGACCAAATGGAGACTAACTATGCAAAAGAGAAGAAATATATGAGAAATTAGTGGCATAAATAAATGCAATAAAAAATAAAGAAAGAAGAAAAAGAAGTTTAATTGAAATTCTTATCACCCATTTTACATAAATTTATTCTAATTCACATCTCGTTTCATTCGATAAATATCAATACCACTATCTAAATCGCATGAGACTATAATGATTCAAATTCCAAACATTGGAGACCAAAAAAGCAAAGTCTCTCTCTTTTTCTTTTTTTTATTACTGTTAGTCAATGTTGAATTTTGGTCAATTATCCTAAATATGCCTGACATAACAAACTTTGAGGACTAAATTTATTTTGGCTGAAATATTGGAGACCAGTTTGGTACACAGGCCAAACATTAAGGACTAAAACTACATTTGTTTCCTAAATTTATACTATATTAATTACTTACTATAATGAACAAGTTATTCTGGAGTTTGGTCAACCAATTTTATACATTTCAAGTTGGTTGCCCTGTTGTATTGGCAACATTCATACCCTTAACCAATTCTGTCCACAAGAGTGGGGTTAACAATTCCTTTTTTTCAAGTGTCATTTTGTGCCAAGTTTTGAAGCTGTAGATTCATATGTGAACGGTGTAATGTGCAACTGAGTTTTGAAGGATGTGCTAATTACCCTTGATAAATACATGTATCAACTTGTTTCTTGCGCTTGCATTTTCGTCCTTGAACAAATGCTTAGTTCTAATCTCAATCTATATACCAAACCCTTTCATGCTACTAACCTAACAATTTAAAATTTTATTGTTGTAGGCTTTCATTAAACCTGTTCGATTATAGTTTCAATAATTATGTTTTTCTTCTTGACTTGCATAGGAAGAGATCCGAACTTTATCTGCAACTGAAAAGGGTAATGATTTGATAAAGATTTTGAGAGAGCTGACTGCTGTGCAAAGCAAAATAAGCAGATTTGCAAGAGAACTTCTCTACGAGAAGATAAATTCTTTATTCTAGTAGCTTTAATCTTTATAGTCTATTGTCCTTTTAGTTTTGATTTTCGATTAGCCTATAGATAAATGGATACATATTTGTTTGTTGGATTAGTTTGTTAAATGAAATGTATAAATATACAAATAAAACATGCAATATATAATGAGACTTGGTTTATACATCGGTAATACTTGATAACCAATAGGCAAAATTCTTATTTGATTTGATGCTAGATCCCAGTCGGATCATGTTTTGAAAGTTTTGGTTGAATTTCTGATTTGATTAGGAATCCGATCCGGGATTGATTCAGCCGAATACGAGCTGTATCATGTTCTGAAAGTTCCTGACTAGAAACGGTATCAGATCTGATCCGGATCAATAAGTGCATTGGATCTTGATTGGTATGCTTTGTGAAATCAGATCAAGTTGGTTGCCCAATCAATTATGACTACTTGTGGAAACATTGTTTTCCTGTAAATAAATAAATAACTGCCAAAGAAATTAAACTAACTTTGCCATTTTTTTTTTTAGTGAGAAATACTTTGATTTTTCCGTCGAACATTCTCTAATCTTGTCATATCTTAGAGGTATATTGCCATAACCCAAAAGTCTCATCATATCCTAGAAGTATATTGCCATAACTCAGAAGTAAACTACCGATTGTAGTGGAGGCAGTAAAAACGGTACGGATAGTGCAATCAACAAGTCTCAAGATCATCACACCTTTCTTCTTGAGTGAAATTTAGTTGTGTAAGTTTTTGCACTTTAATGTGCACCATTCATCAACATTGGTTGCTCACATTCTCCCCGTATTTGAGTCGTATATCTTTTAGAATTAATGGGCAATGATGTTGTGGTTTCTGACAAAGCCGGTGGCCTAGTTGTAACTCAAACATGTCATGATTCAATAGTTTGAGAAGAGTAGTCTGAAAGAAAGGATCAAGTAGTCATTATTCTCAAAATGGCATGTATTAACTGTGGCTAGGTTATGTCATGCTAATGGGAAAAGCAGCAACTGGGGCTACTTTAAGAACTGCACAGGGGATTTTTTTTTTTTTTTTGGCTGCTTTTGAAATGAAAATTGGCGAACATCCTCAGGACACCGTTGATGCTTGTGAAAATGGGTGCATGTGTTTTGATTGACAGATTGCATTAAGGTGGCAAAAATAATCCTCTGTAATGAAACCCACGGAGATGTTGAGATTACTTTTGTTTAAAAATTAAAATAATTGAAATGACCAAAATATATAAACATAATATGTATAACACTTTAACCCCTTATAATTTTGTGTTTTACCATATAATCCTCTTATAATTTGCTATTTTACCACAAAAACCTCCATGTAATTTTCAAAATAGATACATAACCCTCCTATGGTTAATAAAGATTTTTCAAATTTACATAGGGATACTTTTGACATTTTAGTTGATTCGATTATGGAATGTAAATTCTGTCACTTTGACACTTTAGTTAAAAACATGAGGGGGTTATGTATAGCTTTTCAAACTACATGGTGGATTATGTAAAAATGCACTAAACTATGGGGGTTAAAGTGTAATTTGCCCAAAATAAATTAAGGGCATTAAAACAAGGAAAAGATGAAAATAAAATAAATAGGCTTAATGGTAAAGTAGTTTATTGATATATTGAGATCTTGTTTTAGCCAGAAAAGTGAAAATCTTCAACTAAAATGTATAAAACTAGCACTATATGCTAATAGATAAAAGTTTAAGTCACTATGAAATTTATTTATTATTTTAGCTAGAAATTAAAAAAAATAGATATCAATGATATAAAATTGTTGAATATAAAACTTTGTTGTTGAAATCATTAAGACACCTCTTAGTTAGTATATATATGTAATTAAACTAAAAAAATCTATTAATAGATATCATTTATTTTTACTACTTTTAGGATCCTATAAGGATTAAAATCAAATTTATAAATGGACCAAAGAATCTTAAAAAAGAAATAGCAGCATTGGGCTATTAACAACTAATGCATCAAACAAAGACATGCTATAACATTTGGGCTAACAATCTTCTGCATCAAACACTAACATGCCGCCATTACACTAGAGACTTCAGTTGAATCAAGTAAGTAAAGTAATGACTTAATGATTTGTAGTTTACTAGTTTGTGATGGATAAGACAATGGCTTAATCAAGTACGAACTTGGGTAATTGTCTGAGGTAGTTTGCTTATAGTAATAGTAATTGAGTTGAATTGATAATTGTGACATGTGAAGTAAGTGAAGATAGTCTATAACTTGTATTTAGTTTGGTGATCTGACGAGGACTGCACAGGATAATTGCAATATTATGGCTGTGGGGTTTTTTATTATAAGCACTCCCACTTTTGTTAACAAAATGCTTCTACTTTCCATTTTTTCTCACCAAGAGATCATTGTGTCCCTACTGGACATTCTTTGTCCTGCCTAATTCTACCATGGTCCTAGAAAACTGGGCATAGGAATGATTGATTAGTCTCTTTGGTGAGACAAAATAGGTAATTGGACTGTGGTTCACCAAAAACGCAGTGTTAATAACATTCGTTTTTTTTTTATCCATATAGCTAAAGGATATAATAGAGGCTAAAAGTTATCCTTATAGGTTAAATGCCATCCACTAGTTCTCACATCTCAAGCTATTCTTTATACTGTTAGTTTTTGAATTTTTGTAGAAAAATGATACATGTGAGATAATAAGATAAATAAGAAATGTGTTCACGAAAAATATAAAAAAAATTTTGACAGAAAATTGCAATCCAAACACTTAGTTGATTTCTTACCTCATATAACATGAAAGATACCACATTTAATAGTCTAACTAAGATTAAGGGTGCTTTTGATAAAATTGAAATATGAAATTTAAAATATAAATAGTTAAATTATTGAATTGTTAAGTACTAAATATGATATATTTGAATGTATATCACATTAAGTAATAAATGAATAACTTATCACTTTTGTTTAGAAAATTCAAAATCACTTAATTAGCTCAGATGTTCTATTTTTTGTTATCAAATGTGTATGAATATGTTAAAATTTAAAATAAAATAAAATAAAATTTATGTGCTGAATTTAACTATCAAATAGTACTATACTAGGAACCACAATTTGTTCTCGCTGATCAAGGCTTCAGCATATTGAGGAAAAAATGTACCAATATACTTCCTAGATAGCTGTCCAATACTCCAAGTGCGAGAGCGAGACTAGGGGTGAGCAAATTCGGTTCATACCGAATTCATAACCGATTTCAAATTCAATTCGGTAATTTGAAATTGGGTATTTGGTAATTTGGTACAAATTCGGCACATACCGAATTCACCGAATTGTAATATGGTATGAAATAGGTAATGAGATTATGAATTTGGTAATAATCGATTTCGCATTCAAATTCGGTAATTGAAATCGGGTACCGCATTACCGCATTCGAATTACCAAATTGGTATATAAATTATATAATATATAGATAAATGCTATTTAGTATTAGTATATACTACTAATACTTTATTATATTATATAGGTAAATGCTAGTAATACTAATTAGTATATGGTATTATCATCATACCATGTACTTATAATAATAATAATATATAATAATGTACAATATATTATTTTAGTATTTGTTAATTGTTATATGACTATAATAATACATAACATGATAACAATATAAGATAACTATAATACTTATTATTTTATACATGAGTAACATGACTAGAATTAGATAATAATTAATACATATATGTATAATACTAAATATTAAACAATAAACATAATTAGTAATTAGAATTTATATATTGGTAATTTGATATATCATTCATATTTGAAACTTTGAATTATTGAATATTTGAATGCGTAATCTGTAACTTGCAAGTATTAGTGTACTCTACATATTTAACATAAAATTCATATTATCTATTCACTAATCTTAATTCTTAAGGCTTTAAGTATAGATAAGACAACTAAGCAGTTAGCAGTGTAAGTGAATGCATATGAATTACAAATCAATGTATTAGTGTATTGACTTTCATAATAACATATATAAGTAAATAAGTTTTATTTTGATTGGAAATAAATTATAAGTTTGTAACTAATATAACTTATCACTAATCATTGTAATTTGTAAGTTTGTAACTAATATTACTTATTATTAATCATTGTAAATTATAAATTCATAAATTATCACCAATCATTATACAGTCTAAGGTTTATTCTAGTTTGAATTAATCACTTTTATGTGTTCCTTAAATCATAGATTAAGGATTCTAGGTATAAGTGATCAAATAAATGCCAATTAAACCACAAAATGATTAGAACATAAGTAATGTGTTCAATTATGAATAAATTTGAGGATCAAATTCGTAATAATTTTAAATCATTGAGGAGCATAATGAATGTATTATAATTTAGGAGCCCCAATTTGTAAATTAAAAAATTACACAATCACTTCGGGTGAATTTGGGAAAAGTCGGATTTCAGCTAATAGATGAATTTGGGAAAAGTTTTGAAGTTTTTTTTTAAATAATAGATGAATTCGGTTAAACCGAATTCATTACCGTTTTCGAATTTGAAATCGGTTGCGGTATGAATTCGGTTATGTCCAATTCGGAATTGAAAACGGTTTAGATTTCTAGAGATACAATAACTGAATTCATCGAATTCAGTGCACCGAATTACCGAATTTGCACCGAATGCACACCCCTATGCGAGACAATGTACCTTCAATAGGTCAAAAACCAATTTGCACTTCATCCAATGTACGAAGGATACAATTTTTAATGCACGTAGGGAAACTTAAATAATTATTCCAACACTAGCACCGCAAATTTCTTCCCTCTGATCAATGCTGAGGGGAAAAAAATATAATTCTCTCCGTCTCATTTTGATGGTCTTGTTTTTCTTTTTCATTCATTTCAAATTATAATTCACCTTTTAATTCAAGAATATAGTTAATTTTTAATTTCTCTAAAATACCCTTATTTAATATACTATTTTATCACTAAATATAGACTACCTAATTTAATACAGTCAACTTTTTCATCAATAATTACTTTGTATATGTCTTGAATGGTGCAATATACAATGATTATTATTGTTATAATTAATGTAAAGGTATAGTAATTAGTGATACTCCAAATATTAATGTAAGGGTATTTTAGAAAAATAATATCCTAAATTCAATTTTTCAATAAAGTTAACAAAATTTTCTTAAATTGTGTGAGAAAAATCAAAACTATCAAAGTGAAATGGAAACAGCAATTAACTTCCTAGTTGTCCAAGCACGAGGGAGGTTACCTACTCGGTCCACTATGGCCTTTGTCCTTTATCCAACAACTAATCGCCAATGGCACCAAATAATTAATAATTAATAATTAATCTAACACACCACACATTTATTTTCATGCTCATCAAGGACCCAGCATTTTGAGGATAGAAAAGTAATAATAAACATCCTAGCTGTCCAAGAATGAGACAGAGATCACCAACTCGATTAAATTTAACTAAAGAGAAGGAAAGGAAATAGAGACTTCAATACTTTTTTTTTAATAATTTTGTACCGCTATAAGAGTACAGAAAAAAAAACAAAAAAAAAGTTATAATTAGCTAATTACCATAAAGGGCTCATTTAGCTTTCCTTTTGTGAATATGGCTTAGCATAGCTTTCCCTTTTGTCTTGCTTAGCATAGGCCATAGAGTTTTCTGGCATATTTGTTAGATTTATCTCACATCAATTGTGAAAAATGATACATTATTTGATTACAATGTAAGAAAAAAAAATCTCACTTCTTTTGAGTTAGCTTTTAAGGTGGAAAGACCCAAGTGCTCTTTGTGTTATCAATATGTAACTTTTTGTAAGCTATTGTACCAAAAGAATTCACAAAAGTAGAATGTAAAATTTGAGATGCATGTAAAGTATTTGTGGAGATCTCATATTTAATTATACCATGATTTAAGGCAAACACTACACTATGATTTAAGGCAAAACACTACAGGTAATGTTTTTTGGGTGGTGTGGCACGTGCCTCAAAGAAACAAGGAGATCTAATTTCCATGCGCCAGAAGACTCTGACAGTTACGAGATTTTCGTTTTGGGTGGAGTCTTGGAAACCACACGTGACGAGACAGTCCTGAGAATGAGAAGAAGTATGGTAATTTTACCACTTGGTTGCCTCAATAGTTAGGGTTAGAGCTCACAAAAGGGGATCCCGGATTGCAAGTGATGGTGAGAAGAAATCCTGCAAAGGGAGATGGTGAATTGAGACACCTTTTCGCGAGTTAACAGGAGGTTAGATTCGAGACAACTACAATTTGAATTGAGATGTTCATTTGCCGATTGAATCAATTTGGTATCAGGACTGTATTGATTCGGGTGTGTAGTTTGGTACCATATTATTTGGTAGTTGAAGGCAAATAATTGCTAAAAGAAATTTTTGCCAAGATGGAGATTTTTTAGGAAATTGACTTAATTTCTTTTAGGTAGAATTCTTGTTTTGTGTGGAAGTAACTAGTTTCCTAATTGGTTTTAGTTATTCGAAATAGTAACCAAAGAATATTCTATTTAGTTTAAGATTAGAAATTATTTTCTATTCTATGTAAGTTTAGGAATTAGAATTGGTTTCCTATTGTTATTTAGGTTTGGCCAAATAATGTTATCTATAAATAGGTGGGTTGACATACTACACAAGAGACGCATAAGGAGACACACAAGGGTAAGATGTAACCTTATACCTGGGGTATGAGATAGGGTTCTTAGGAGATGAGAGATGGTATACAAGGGTTGGGTTTGGATTCAAATTGTATTCTTGTTAGGGTTTTCCTGTCATAATAAAGAACGTGTTTCTCTCCGTGGACGTAGATTCAATGGTGGAGTCGAACCACGTTAAATATTGTGTGTCGTCTATCTTTTATACTTGTGGCTTGTTTCTCATTAAATTGTTATGCACTTGATGTCTCAAACTCTCAATAGTTGTTTGGTCCGTATTCGGATCCTAACAAGAGCGGTTAATATGTAAGTAAGGACCCAAAATCTAATAGTTTAAACTTTTAGGTCAGAGTTGGGTTCCTGACTTATATATTGGACTCTTTGATGGATTCACTCGAGATGTTTCTCCGTAACAAATTGGTATCAGAGTTTCAGATTATGAGATTGGACTACTCATGGACAAGTGGATTCTTCCCAGAGTTGGACCGGTGAAAATTCTCTTCTTGATGGTAGACCAAAGTGCCAAGGAGTTTGGTTGGTATTGGACCAGGTGCACTATGGGTTTGGCAGGGGTCCGGTTGATGTTAGACTAAAGAGCCAAGGGTTGGTAGGGGTCCAGAATGCAATTTGAATGTTGAAGAAGAGTAGGTCCATGTTTGGGAGAAAAGGTGACCTTGGTGATAAAGGTGGGTTTGCATTGAGTATTAAAGTAGATTCGAAGAAGGGCTTGTAAATTTGGGTTTAATGTGGGGGTTACTCATGAAGGGAGAGATTTGTTAGATTCATGAGTAAAGACTTGTGTCCCACATTGGTCCAAGAGACGAAGAAAGAGCGGTTAATATGTAAGTAAGGACCAAAACCTAATAGTTTAAACTTTTGGATCAGAGTTGGGTTCCTGACTTACATATTGGGCTCTTTAGTTGATTCTCTCGAGATGTTTCTTCCTAACATAATCTTATGACATAATCAATCCATCCAAAGTGAGGATACACGTCTTGATGTTAGTTAATTATTCACTTAATTTTTCACCACGTAAGTGCAAACATGAAGGACCCACCGTTCAAATTTATTTCCGCTGATGAAGGATTTAGCATTTTGATGCAAATAAAAATTTAAAAAAATGCAGCTGAATAGTGGATCATAGTTGTCCAAGAATGAGATGGATTACCTACTTGATTAAATTTTATACATTTTTTAAAAAATAAAATAATTATTTTTATGTTTTTAAGCTCGACCTTTATATTGAAATTTTGAAATTGATAAAATTAAGTCGAAATTAGGTTCGATTAGACCAAAACTCGACTCGATTCGACTCGTTTGCAGTCCTATTACTTACTCAATTAAATTAAACTATGGAGACAAAGAAGAAATAGTGACTTCAATTATTTCCTTTTTAGTTTATGGTTTGTTATTAGAGTATAGTGAAATCTTTATAAATTAATAATCTTTATTAAATAATAATTTTTTTGATCCCAACTTAGACTAACGAGTTAAAAAAATAGTAATTTTCTTTTGAAAAACTTGGGCGGTGTTTGTATTGCATTTTTCTGTCAAAAATTTTTTTATGTTTTCCGTGAACACATTTCTTATTTACCTTATTATCTCACATATAGCATTTTTCTATAAAAATTCAAAAAATGTATAAAGAATAGCCTAAGATGTGACAACTAGTGTCAAGTGTCAAGCAAGGAATTTTTTAGCAACTAGTAGGAAATTAATTTTCTAAGATGCTGCTACAATGGAAATTTCTCGCTTTTTTGTTTAATCAAATATTATTTTTAAGTGTTAGGTAGAACTTGATTTTCATCTTCTTGGTCTGTGAAAATAAATTATAGCGCAGGACAAGCATTTTGTACTATTCTTTATCTCTGCTTTGGACGGCTTGGTCACGTCACAGTATTAAAAGAAAAAATCTATATCGACGGGTATAAAAATTGTAATCAAAGTATAAGGCTAATGCTCAATTGCTTGAACCTAAAACATATGTTCTTTCAAAATAATTGAGTCACTGTTTCTTCTTCGTCTCCTTAGTTTAATATAATCGAGTAGGTAATCCGTCTCATTCTTCGACAACCATGATCCACTACTCGGCTGCGTTTATTTTTTTTAATTGTTATTTACATCAAAATGCTAAATCCTTGATCAGTGGAAAGAAAAATTTAATTTAATCGAGTAGATAATCCATTTTATTCTTGGACAGCTATGATCCACTATTCGGCTGCTGCGTTTATTTTTTTTATTTGCATCAAAATGCTAAATCCTTGGTCAGTGGAAAGAAATTTGGACGGTGGGTCCTTCATGTTTGCACTTACGAGGTGAACAATTAATTGAATAATTAACTAATATCAAGAATCATATCCTCACATTGGATGTTACGTCAGAGGATTACACACCAAAAAAAAAAATTTTTTTTTTGAAGGGTTTACAAAGTGTAAGATAAAATTCATTTACGTTTTAACTCCTCCAATTAAGGTAATATTAGCCTTTACAAAATACTTTGCATGCATCTCAAATTTAACATTCTACTCGTGTATAATAGCTTATAAAAAGTTACATATTGATAATGGAAAGAATGCACGTTTGGGCCTTTCCACCTTAAAAACTAACTCAAAAGGAATGAGATTTTTTTTTATTATATTGCAATCAAACATCGTATCGTTTTTCACAATTAATGTGAGATAAATCTAACAAATATGCTAGACAACTCTATGGCCTATGCTAAACAAGACAAAAGGGAAAGCTATGCTAAGCCATATTCACAAAAGGATAGCTAAATGAGCCCTCTATACTAATTAGCTAAATAGAAACTTTTTTTTTTGTTTTTTCCTGTATTCTTATATCGATACAAAATTATTAAAAAAAAAAGGGTATTGAAGTCGGCTATTTCCTTTCCTTCTCTTTAGTTTAATTTAATCGAGCTGGTGATCTCCGTCTCATCTCGAACAACTTGGATGTTTATTATTACTTTTTTATCCTCCAAATGCTGGGTCCTTGATGAGCATGAAAAAAATTGTGTGGTGTGTTAGGTTAATTATTAATTATTAATTATTTGGTGCCCTTCGCGATTGGTTGTTGGATAAAGGACAAAGGACATTGTGAACCGAGCAGGTAACCCCTCTCGTGCTTGGACGGCCAGGAAGTTAATTGCTCCTTCCGATTCACCTTGATAGTCATGCTTTTTTTCCTTACACACTTGAAGTAAATTTTGTTAACTTTATTGAAAAATTAAATTTAGACTAATATTTTTCTAAAATATCCTTACATTAAAAATAAAAAAAATAAACGCAGCTGAATAATGGATCATAGCTGTCCAAGAATGAGACGGATTCTCTACTCGATTAAACTAAATTTTTCTTTCAATTGATCAAGGATTTAGCATTTTGATGGAAATAAAAATTTTAAAAAAATAAACGCGATCGGGTAGTGGATCATAGTTGTCGAAGAATGAGACGGATTACCTACTTGATTAAATTAAACTAAGGAGACGAAGAAGAAATAGTGACTTGATTATTTTCTTTTTATTTTTTGGTTCATTATTAGAGTATAGTAAAATCTCTATAAATTAATACTTGATAAATTAATAATCTTTATCAAATAATAAATGTTTTGATCCTGGTTTAGGCTAACGAGTTAAATTAATAATTTCGATAAAGAATCAGATAATAATTTTCTTTTGAAAAACTTACATAACCCTTTGGTCCCATACATATCATAAATAAATAATTTATTCAAATTATATATCATATTTTCCTAAGATATGAATCTATTGTTGTTTGTTTTTTCTTAAAATTTAAATCTACCTAAATCCCATCCCCAATATTTCTTGCTCAGCATAGAGTGCTCCATTAGTTTTCCCTTTTTGTCTAGTAGAGTGCTCCTGCCTGTCGCCAGGGGTCTACCTGTCACCGTTACGCAGAAGCAGGCAATAAAACTGAGAGAATTTGAGCACTCTCAAGCAGTGTTTACAAAGGCATTTTTGGCTTTTCGATACTTTATGATTTTAACTTTGAAGGAACATATGCTTAGGTTCAAGCAATTGAGCATTAGCCTTATACTTTGATTACACTTTTTATACCCGTTAATATAGGTTTTTTCTTTTAATACTGTGACGTGACCAAGCCGCCCAAAGCTGAGATAAAGAATAGTACAAAATGCTTGTCCAGCGCTATCATTTATTTTCACAGCCCAAGAAGGTGAAAAACAAGTTCTACCTAACACTTAAAACGATATTGATTAAATCAAAAAGCAAGAAATTTTCATTGTAGCAGCATCCTAGAAAATTAATTTCCTACTAGTTGCTTAAAAATTCCTTGTTTGACAGGTTTCTCCATCGAAGAAAGGTAAAAATATGTTTCAGGCTTTTATTAGTGCCACTATCCAAGCTGCCTGGGGACGGCTTTATCTCTTGCCTGCACTGATAGAATCGTTATTAATTTATTTATTTTTTTGGGGAGTAATAAAATTATTATTACTGCAATTTACTGCTTCAGTAATCAAACTCAGAGACAGTATATTTTTCTACTCCTAATAAAAAATAAAAACTTCCTGGTTTGACATTTTAACTCTCCACAATCTGGAGGCGACAAGGACTGCTACACCCAAGGAAAGAAAATAAGGTTGAGGCACTTATTAGTGCCATTATCCAGGCTGCCTGGGGACGGCTTTATCTCTTGCCACGGATATGGTTTGGTAGGGGAGTAACAGGGGCGGATTTACGCTGGGCCGCTGGGGGCACGGCTCCGCTGCTCCTTTTAAATTTCTATAATATCTATAAAAAAAATTGATATAATTTCAAGTGTACCTCCTGAGGTTTTGTGTATCTATTGGTTTATATGTTTTTAAAGTTATCTTTGATTTTACATGTTATTACAGCTACGGTAGAAAGGATTTTTCAATTATGAACATAATGAAAAATTCGTTACGAAATAGAATGGAAGACACTTGGATGAATGATTGTTTAGTTACTTATATAGAGAAAAATATACTTCGTGAAATTCAAAATGAAAAGGTTGTAAACCGTTAATAAAATATAAAAACCCGTCATGAGCAATTGTAAATGGTTTAGTTTGCTTTTTGAAATAAAATTATTATCACATTAATAATTTTGAGTTTGTTTTTTTATGTTTTTCATGAAATAGATGCATCATTTGTACTTGTTTGTGAATATTTTTTTTCCTTAAAAAACTAGAAAAAGAGTAGATAAAAAATTTTAGAGTTACTTTTGTCTCCACTGAAAATTTTTTCTGGCTCCGCCACTGGAGTAAAATGAGTTTCACATGCTAACATTATCATATTTTACTGCTTCATTTATCAAAGTACTTTGCTTAATTTTTTTTTGCGTAACGATAAATCTAATCTAGTCTAAACTACTCATATTCCTACTCTAGCCTACTCGGGGTTTGCCCAATTGACCCGAGAGAACCAACGGGAACTGAATCACCTCCGGACCAGACAGGTGCATCACGCACTCGTATAGATTTAGAAGAAGCCACATATATAGTGGCATATTGATGGGAGGTAAGGTTTGAATTCTTGACCTACCACCCCATAATTTATGTGATGGCCAACTCTTCCGGAGGAAGTTGGTTAAGTACTTTGCTTAATGTGTTCAGCATTTCAAGGCGAAAGATTCAATCATTGTTTGAATTCGAGCCGGCTTTAACTAAGCTCAAGTAAGTCGAATAACTTGACAAGTTTGAACTCATTTATATTTGTTTGTGTGTTCGTGAAGCTCGCATGCTTATCTTAGCAAAGCATATTTATATCGAATAGATTTAGGTATTGTAAACTTTAAACGTATGGACACTGATAAAAAGAATAATAAATTAATGCATGTTGACATTGTAAATTCACTGTCTGTTATCAATGCCTCTATGTATAAATCTATAGTTACTCAAAGGAGACAGCCACAACAGGCTTTCTTGTTTCATTACTATTACTACTTTGATTATCGAGTCTTCCACAAATTTTCATCTGCTTCCTACAGTTTTCTGTTCCATCTTTGTTAGTCAATTGCATCACCTGCCTGTACTCTTGGTTCAAAAAAGTCCTTCATATATTTTTGCTTGATCAAAGTGCAAAAAGGCTTCCTAGTTTTTACACTGATCTCAATACTAGTGTAGAAAAGATTGGACATGGCTGAAGCCGTTGTTTCTCTGGTGATTGACAAGCTGAGCAATCTCTTGATTCAGCAAACCGTCCAGCAGATCGCATTCCTCAAAAATGTTCCTGGACAAATTGAAAGACTGAAAACACTGCTGATCGACATTCAGTGCTTCTTGAAGTTTGCAGATGAACAACAAGATGATAACCCAATGATCCGCAACTGGGTGTCTAAACTTAGGGATGCAGCTTATGAATCTGAGGATGTCATTGAGACGTTTATTGTCAAGATGCAGGCCTTGAAAAAGAAGGGCTTCTTGAAAAGTTTGTCTTGCTTTAAAAGGAAATATTTTTATTTTTCAAATTTTAAAAAAAATTTTTTTTTTCAAGGTTTTGGGTCGTCAAACACCGCGTGGGCACGCCAAAATTATAAAACGTCCACTGATCTTGGAAGTCATTTTTTTGCAACTTAACGCGTGCCCTCCTCGCATGGGCACGCCAAGATTCCATTTCCTGCGAACGTCACGAGATGTGGAGATTTTACCAACATGGCGTGGGCACGCCAAGATTGGAAAACATCCACTGACCATAAGGCTGGGGTTGAGACGATTAACGCGTGCCCTCCTCGCGTGGGCACGCCAAGATTACCTGTTCTGGTCACAGTAAAAGAAAACATCAAGATCGACTAGTACCCAAGTGAGAAACGACAAATTTAAAGATTTGAACAACAAAAAACAAACAAAACCAATATTTGGGTTGCCTCCCAAAAAGCGCCTTTCTTTAATGTCTTTGGCTAGACATTGTCATGTTTGTTCAGGGAGGATAAAATCTCGTGACTCGTTTCAGTGTTTCATCCTCTATATAGTCCTGATAACCCTCGTAAATAGAATAATCTTTGAACACACGAGTTACCGTCTTCCGTGGACTAGTAGATGGCACCAAATAAGTCGACGATAATTTGAATTCTCCACTCACTCCTCCATCACGCGTATTTATTGGTTTGAAATATTTTGCCATCGTGACTCTTAATTTATTTCTGTCATGAAATTCAAAATTTTCTGGTATAATAAAGTCAATCTCATTAACAGGAATTGAAGAATAAGAGTCAGGAGAATATTGATTAAAGAATGGAGAAGATATCACCGTATTTAGAGATTGTTCACTGGATTCATTCACTTGGACGCGTTGATACTGGGGCCTCATTTCTTGCACTTCAACTTCCTTTTCAACTGCATCTTTAGATCCGTTTCCTTGAAATTCTCGCAGTTCCATGTCATTTAGCCGGATAATTGCACTCTCATCTTCTTCAAGGTTGATATTGGTTTGTGAGGGCAATTCTTCAAGGTGAGAAGCTAATCGCGTTATCCTGGATGTCAATAGATGTATTTGATCTGCCATCCCGGATATCAATAGTTGCACTTGATCCGCCATCGCTTGTGTCTCCTGCTGAGTTCGATATGTATTAGCAGCTAGTAATTCAATCATCTCTTCAAGAGACATACCTGACATGGATGATGGTTGTTGAGACTCTTGCTGTTGAAAATCCATTGGCCCGGTCGCATAATTAAAATTGGAATTATTCCACCATCTTTGATCATACCTGTTTGAGTAAGGGTCATACCACGTTTGAAATTGAGGTGGAAAATCTCCAAAAGTATTAACTGGAGCACTTAGGTTATCTTGAAATGCGGGGTATATGTCGGTTGAATAACCTGAAGCAAAATAAGTTCCACAATTTGCAGCAGCCAATTGATCATTAGAAAAAACACGAGTCTCATAACCCCATTCAGAAATAAAGTCCAGTCTATCATCAAAATACGGAATGTTAGTAGCCATAAACTAGATTAAAAAAAAAAGAGAAAATAAATAAAAAATAAAAACAAGATGAACTCAAAAGAAACAAATTAATCTGGCACCAGTCCCCGGCAACGGCGCCAAAAATTGACAGGGTGTCGAGCCTGTACAATAATAATTACCTACTCAAGAGAAATACAAATTTTGTATATAGCGGTGAGTGGGGTCGAATCCACAGGGATTGGGGATAATTCGTTTCCTCTAGAGTTCAGAGCATGGGGGATTTTTGGAAAATATAAAATAACCAATTAACTAACTAATAAAACAACTAATAGAAATAAACAATAATTAATCAATAACCAATACGACTCTAGTCAAAGGTGCAACTTTTCAGACACGGTCCATTCAACTGATCATCGATGCAGAGATAATTCAATTACTCATTACTAGATTGGTTATAGTTGTCATACATGCGATAAACAACCAACCTTTCCTTACTTTTTCGATAGTCAAGGTACGACCGTTAACTATTTCTCTAACCAAGAAATAACCCTAGGTACGACCGTAGGATTTAATTCCTCGATTGTATTAAAAATTAGAAAAGCCCAACCCTAACTAACAAACACGCTACGAGGGTTTGTTTACGTTAGATCATACGTTTTCCTAATATGAAACCAATCACGCTAGTCGCCACTGGAATTAATTAATAGAACAATTACGGATTCAATCAATTAATATGACAGTAGATTATTAAGTTAATTCAAATATCGGGCCCTTGACATTCAAATAACAAAACAATCATAAGCAATTAAACCAGAAAACGTATGAATACCAATGAATAAAAGAAATAAGTAAAATAATTCGATCTCACAGATATTTGGAACCGCGTCTTCAAACTAACCCTTGACTAGAAAATAAGAATTTAGTTCTTCATCGTTGAGAAAATTCCCAACGTGATACTATCAAAACAGGAACAAGCAAACGAAAACTAAAAGCTCTCGCTAAAAGCTATTTCTCAAACTATATATTGGCCTCTGTACGTTTCCTCCTAAGAGCCCAAAAGTGATTCAATACTTTGCCTTCCGTGGTCCCCACGAACTAAGAGTCCAAGTACAAAAAGTGAGGCTCTCTGCCGAATTTTTCTCTTTTGTTTCCTGTTGCTAATCAAAGACTCCTCGTATCAGGCAACTCTTCATCAGCCAAAAGGAAAAGGAAATCCCTTTCTTCTCTCCTTGTGGGCCAGGTTGATGGAGCTTTTAGAAGTCTCCCACGTGTGGAGCAATTTTCTCTATAAGATCCCTACTTTTGTGTACTTTTCTGCTCCACTCCCTGAAATTAAGTCCATATGCCAAATATAAGTATATATTAACAATTAAACAATATTTGGCAAGGATAAAGAGGGAAATTAACAATAAAATTACTAACAATTAACACCCTATCAATCATTTGTACTTGTTTGTGAATATTTTTTTTCCTTAAAAAACTAGAAAAAGAGTAGATAAAAAATTTTAGAGTTACTTTTGTCTCAACTGAAAATTTTTTCTGGCTCCGCCACTGGAGTAAAATGAGTTTCACATGCTAACATTATCATATTTTACTGCTTCATTTATCAAAGTACTTTGCTTAATTTTTTTTTACGTAACGATAAATCTAATCTAGTCTAAACTACTCATATTCCTACTCTAGCCTACTCGGGGTTTGCCCAATTGACCCGAGAGAACCAACGGGAACTGAATCACCTCCGGACCAGACAGGTGCATCACGCACTCGTATAGATTTAGAAGAAGCCACATATATAGTGGCATATTGATGGGAGGTAAGGTTTGAATTCTTGACCTACCACCCCATAATTTATGTGATGGCCAACTCTTCTGGAGGAAGTTGGTTAAGTACTTTGCTTAATGTGTTCAGCATTTCAAGGCGAAAGATTCAATCATTGTTTGAATTCGAGCCGGCTTTAACTAAGCTCAAGTAAGTCGAATAACTTGACAAGTTTGAACTCATTTATATTTGTTTGTGTGTTCGTGAAGCTCGCATGCTTATCTTAGCAAAGCATATTTATATCGAATAGATTTAGGTATTGTAAACTTTAAACGTATGGACACTGATAAAAAGAATAATAAATTAATGCATGTTGACATTGTAAATTCACTGTCTGTTATCAATGCCTCTATGTATAAATCTATAGTTACTCAAAGGAGACAGCCACAACAGGCTTTCTTGTTTCATTACTATTACTACTTTGATTATCGAGTCTTCCACAAATTTTCATCTGCTTCCTACAGTTTTCTGTTCCATCTTTGTTAGTCAATTGCATCACCTGCCTGTACTCTTGGTTCAAAAAAGTCCTTCATATATTTTTGCTTGATCAAAGTGCAAAAAGGCTTCCTAGTTTTTACACTGATCTCAATACTAGTGTAGAAAAGATTGGACATGGCTGAAGCCGTTGTTTCTCTGGTGATTGACAAGCTGAGCAATCTCTTGATTCAGCAAACCGTCCAGCAGATCGCATTCCTCAAAAATGTTCCTGGACAAATTGAAAGACTGAAAACACTGCTGATCGACATTCAGTGCTTCTTGAAGTTTGCAGACGAACAACAAGATGATAACCCAATGATCCGCAACTGGGTGTCTAAACTTAGGGATGCAGCTTATGAATCTGAGGATGTCATTGAGACGTTTATTGTCAAGATGCAGGCCTTGAAAAAGAAGGGCTTCTTGAAAAGTTTGTCTTGCTTTCCCAAGCGGTTATTATGTCTCTACAAGGTTGGGAAGAACATTGAATCCATCCAGGAAAAGATGTTCGATATTGAGAAAAGTCGTCTGACTTTTGGTATTGATCAAGTTCTTGGAGAAGGGACGAGCACAAGAGGAGAGGAGCTGCGGAAATTGCTGAGATCCTCACCTTTCACCGAGGACAAGGATTTGGTGGGCCTGGAGGAAAAAACAAACTCGCTGGTTGCACAACTTCTGGTGCAGGCCAGCAGCCGCCGTCGTGTAATATCGATTGTTGGTATGCCAGGCGTTGGCAAAACAACTCTTGCCAGAAAAGTTTACAATCATGTTGACGTGATTGGATATTTTAATTGCCGCGCTTGGGTTTATGTTTCTCAGAAGTGCAGTGTCCAGGAAGTACTGGTGGGAATCATAAAGCAAGTTGAAAAACAAACCAAGGAATCACTTGATTTGTTGCAAGGAATGCAAGAGGCAGATCTGGAGAGGATGGTTCAGGAGAAACTCCAAGACAAATGTTACCTTGTAGTTCTTGACGATATCTGGGAAGAAGAAGCTTGGGATTCTCTGGCAGCAGCATTTCCTAATGTAACTAATGGCAGCAGACTTGTAATGACTAGTCGCTATGAGAAGGTTCCTCAGCATGCGGATGCTCTAAGCAAACCTTATAAGTTGGAAACCTTGGGAGAGGAAGATGGCTGGCAATTGTTTCTCAAGAAGGCACTTGTTCATAGTTTGAACTCAGAATCCATGTTGTCCCCAGATCTTGAAGGCATCGGAAGAAAAATCGTTGAAAGATGTGGTGGTCTTCCTCTGGCGATTACCGTCATAGGACGCCTATTACAGGGAAAGAGAAACTTGGAGAGTGAATGGAAAAGCGTGCTGGACACTCTCACCGACCATTGGTCAAGGGGGCGGAAAGGAGTTTCAGCTGTTTTGGCATCAAGTTACAATGACCTTCCACCTGATCTCAAGACTTGTTTTTTGTCCTTTGCTATCTTTCCAGAAGACTTTGTCATCCCAACACGTAAGTTGTTCCATATGTGGATCGCTGAGGGCTTAATTCATCAGAAAGGAGAAGAACTATTGGAGGATGTAGCAGCAGATCGTTTGGATGAGTTGATATGCAGGAACTTGGTGCAGGAGGTAGCAGTGACGGCTAATGGGATGGTCAAAAGTTGTCGAGTCCATGATCTATTGCGTGATTTAGCTGTAGCAAAAGCAGAGGAGGTAATGTTTCTTAAAATCTCTGGAGAAAGTAGTAGTAGTTATCCCTCATCTAAATGCCGGCATCTTGTTGTTAATTCTTGCTCAGAAAGACTAAACTATCCTGGAGAATTTGAGCATTCAACCCCTCCTCTCCGCTCCTTGATCTTCTTCAATCTTTCTGAAGTTAAACATGAATTTAATTTGAGTTTTGCAAGGTTCAAACTACTTAGATCGCTCGACCTGGAAAATATGAATATCTCGTATTTACCTGAAGAAATTGGTGAACTTTGTCTTCTAACGTATCTTTGTTTAAGATACACGAGGATCAAAAGGCTTCCACTCTCTCTAGGTTGCTTGCAAAATCTGCAAACGCTTGACATATATATTGTTATCTCACTGGAGGTCCCCAATGTGTTATGGAAGCTTAAAAATCTCCGGCATTTATATGTTTGTGAAACAACTAAACGTGTACCACTGAAGTTTGATACTTTGAAGCATCTCCAAACTCTGTACAATGTGCACATAGATGCTCTGATTGGTAACGAACTAATGGTGTTGACCAGCATGAGGAAATTGGGGGTGTGGATAGAAAGAAGCTCAAGAATTGATGAACTTTTTAGTTCAATTGCTAAGCTAGAGAACCTTGTCCACCTGGAATTGGTCAGGTATGGCGGAGAGGAGTTTCCATCTTTGATTGGTCTTTCCCATCTCAATTATGTCAAGCGGCTAAAGATATGTGGCTGGTTGACTGGGCTACCTAGCCCTCATAATTTTCCCCAAGGACTCTCTCATTTGTCATTGCGTAACACAGAACTTGCAGAAGACCCCATGCCAACAGTGGAGAAGTTAGAACACCTTTCCATTCTGAAACTGAAAAATGCCTACGCAGGAAAAGAACTAGTTATTTCAGAGAACCAGTTTCCCAATCTCACAGTCCTTCAGCTTGAGCACCTGCCTAATTTGGTTGGGATCAAAATCGGAAGAGGTGCAATGCCACAGCTCAGGTGCTTGCGAATCAGCAACTGCTACTCTCTAGAAATGCTTCCTGAAGAGCTGAGGTTCATGAAAGCTCTTGAAAAGGTGGAGGTAGTGGACATGCCAAAAGAATTCATCACTAGGCTTCATGGAATGGATTCATATAAAGTCAGTCATGTCCCAAACATCATCGTGACCGGCATTCTTGACCCCAGAATGTTGAGAGTGAAGCTCGAGGTTCGAAGGGCCGCAGACATGTTCGCAAGAGCAGGCAGGGGAACTTCATAGCTGCGTTTTTTAAATACACTAATTGAATTTCAATTCTTTAGAGCACAATGTTGTGTTCTGAATTCATCACTTGGAGTCAAAATTTCCAATTCCAAGTGAACTTCGCGTTTAATTTTTTTTTCTTTCAATAAAAATCAATGCATATGTAGATATACCTTTGTTTTTTTTTTAGTTTAATTAGTTAATTTAGTCAAGTTCTTGGCTTCTTGTTGGATTATAAATATTAATTAGCTGACAATGATAATGATGATGAAGACAATGCGGTTCACTTCTTAAATATGAGACTTGGTACCTTTTGGTTTTTATATATATATGTTCTTTTATTGGGTTGGAAAAGAAAGAAATCTTGGGATTTTTGGTATCTCAAGTTGATGATAACAATAATTGTAGTAATAATGAAGGTCTTGGGGAGCCAACAGCGGAGGGAAACACTTTTGTCAATTTCTTTGGGCTTGTAAGTCATCCATTCAATCATCATTTTATACCACATCATGAAATAAAAAGCTTTTGTGTGTGGACATCCAAACAAAGGCCTTCAATTAAGGTTTGGTGTGGTATACTTTCTCATAGTACTGTTCAATGTGAAATGATGTGTTACTCTATGAAGTTTTACCAATTTTTGTAATTGGAAATTCTTGATTTAGGAATCTTGGTATATTTACAAGGCTTTGCTCCTACCCTAATGCTTTTCAATGTAAGAATTGTTTAGTTGGTGTTGTTTACTGGTACTAAGTGTAGAAATAAAAGGTTTAAATTATTATTCCGAACTAATCTGCGCTACATAATCCATTGTTTTTACTTATATTAACATATAACGTCTTCCTAATTCTTGATTTTGAGAATCACAAGTTTTGAGAAATGGCCATTTTCTATTAATAGGAATCAGTCAAATGATTGGTTTATTCTTGCTCCTATGTTACAATCATTTTTTATCTTTTTTATTTTTTTTAAGTAGACGTTTCAACTCAGGTCGATTTGCTAGAAAAAAACACTTAAGTTAATTTAAGTATGGTTATGAATGAAAAAGCTCCTGGTACAAATAGCAAACATTTTTATATGTGTCATATGGCAATTTATTTTTGAGTGAGTATTTTATACAATATCAGTGTATTTTTTTATAATAATAAGTTTAGATTATACCACATAATATGAATTCAAATTTAAAATTCAAATCATGCATATGTGGTAAATGTCCATGCCTGTTAGTGCAAAAAAATCACTACACCGTCCATACATAAATAATTAATCCTTTATTTTTTGCTTCATATCACTTTTCTAGTAGTTGGAGAATAAATTATCTAAGTTACAGGATTACATGTAATTTTGCTCAATGATAGATCATACGCATTTTTTGCGTTCTTTGGAATTTTTACACAATTCTCACTACATTGGATCAATGGCGAAAGTAAAAAATCAGTTTTTTTTTTGTGAGTAATTATAATTTCTTACACAAAGTTGAAGTCTTTTTTTTTTTGGGGTAAATCATGAACAGGACCTTGGAACAAGAGTGGCGAAGGGTTATAATTTTTCACGGTGTCCAAGCCATGACAAAAGCAAATATTGTGCGAGAAAGAATATTGAAGTTCTCATGATTCACAAAAGCATATTGGTAATGTGTGGAGCAGGCAAATACTTAATTTTCATATTGCGAAACAATTAAATGTTTGTGTAAGCAAGTTTACAAAAGAAAAGGTGTGTAAATGGATTTGAAGTTAGTTAGAATCTCATCAAAAACTAAGTATGAGTTGCATGTGAAATTTTCTTGTTGTGAAATTGTTGAGTATTTGAGTGTATTAAGCACAAAATTCTTTGTCCTTTATCCAATGTCGGAAATCTTTCCATATATAACACATGTGGCATGGGTGGGTTTAAAGGCTTTAAATCTTCGGCATCAAACAGTAACATGCCATTACACTAAAGGCTTCAGATGAATCAAGCAAGTAATGACTCAATGAATTCGTAATTAAAATCCAAAGAAGGATGATTTGTAGTTTGCTAGCCTGTGATGGAGATGTCAATAGTTTAATCGAGTACAAACCTGGGTATTAGTTTGGGGTACTTTGTCTTTTCTTTTTTTTTGAAAATGTTATTAGCACTCCTATTTTTTGTTAACCGTACTTCCACCATCCGTTTTTTCTCGACAAGAGGCTATTGTGTCTCTTTGTACCTTAGATGCCCTGATTGATAACAACCTCACGTTCTTAACCAGCTTCACGAAACTGGGGTGAGGATACAAGGAAGCTCAAGAATTGAAGAACTTTTCATTTCCATTGCTATGCTTGAGAACCTTGTCTCCCTGAAATTGCCGACGTTTGCTGGAGAAGAGGGGTTTACTCTGATTGGGCTTTCACATCTCAATAAAGTTAGAAAGATAAAGTTATCTGGAACATCGACTGAGCTACCTAATGCCGGCATCTTCTTGTTCATTCTTGCTCTGAAAGACTCGACTATCCTGAAAGACTTGGCCAGTCTTGTCGTTTGCTGGAGAATCTTGATCTTCTTTAATGTTGCTGAAGTTGAACACGAGTTTAATTTGAGTTTTGCAAGGTTCAAACTACTTAGAGCGCTTGGCGTGGAAAATATGAATATATCGTATTTACCTGAAGAAATTGGTGAACTTAGTCTTCTAAGATATTTTTGTTTAAGATACAGGAGAATCAAAGGGCATCTACTCTCTCATAATTTCCCCCCAAGACTCTAGCATTTGACGCTACTTGCCAGAGAACTTGCCGAAGACTCCATGCCAACACTGGAGAAGTTAGGAACACCTGTCCACTCTGAAACTAAAAAAATGCCAATGCAGGAAAAGAACTAGTAACTTCAGAAAACCAGTGTCACAACCTCACATTCCTTCAGCTCGACGAGCTGCCTAATTTGATAGAGATCAAAATCAGAAAAGGTGCAATGCCGCAGCTCAGGCTCTTGTGGATCAGCTAGTGCTAGTCTTTGGATATGCTTCCTGAAGAGTTGGAAGTTCATGAAAGCTCTTGAAAAGCTAGAGGTAGTAGACATGCCAAAAGAATCCTTCATTAGGATTCAAGGAATAGATTCGTACCAGGTCAGTCATGTCTCAAACATTATCCTGACCGGCATTCTTAAATTGAAGCAGGTTTGGGAATTTTATAGCTGCACTTTTCAAATGAACTACAATTGAATTTCATTTCTTTAGAGCTCAGTTGTGTTTTTTGTATTCCTCACCGCCCTGGATTCAAAATTTCTAATTCCAAGTTAACTTCACATTTTATTTATTTTTCCAATTAAAATTCAACGCATATGTAGATACATAATCTCTGTTTGTTTTTTATTATTTCTGCTACTAGTTAATTTGTTCAAGTTCTACTATTAGTTAATTTTTTTCCCAATTAAAAATCAACGCATATGTAGATACATAATCTTTGTTTGTTTGATTACTATTACATAATCTCTGTTTGTTTGATTACTTCAATTTTAAAACTCATAAAAATATCACAAGAATCAGATTTATTTTTCAAAAAAATATACCTGAAGTTTTCCTGCTAAAGTCGTCAAATCAGTCTTAATGTGGGCCTCCTTCCCCCCCAGTACAAAGGATCTAAGAGATCTCGAGAAGACAACTGAGAGAAGTAATCCGAACAATCAATTTGGGGCTTCTTGGGACTTGGCTCAGAATCGAGTTCCGGATTTGGACTCCTACAATGAGCATTCCACAATTTAGAAACTTAATAAACTCTATTTCACCACTTTTGTTTTTTTGGGGGGGGGGGGGGGGGGGGGGGGGAGGGGAGGAAATGAGCCAATAAGCCAATACAAGAAAAACTTTAAGAATCAAAAACCTTTTCAGACACTATGCAAGGTTACTACTCTCATTAAAAGGCTCTGGTGCCATCCAATGGAGGGTGCCACGGACACCACCTAAGTGTATCTGACATTTTACCTCTGACAATCCCAAATCAGTGAAATCACCAACCTACAACAGAAAAGGAAAATGTTGCAGTCTAATTATCGCAATGGCTACTAAAAGGTATCAAGATAATTAGGAGAGCAGACACGAAACCTGAATCATGTCAGTGAAGGGGAAAAAATGCAAGAAAATGTCGAGGCTAATGTTAATCAATACGGGATCACATAGTTGATGATAAGATGAAGTAATTTAAAGACTTGAGGTAATAGCAGAAATTGACAGACAACTGATACCCAATTTTCTTGCCTTACCGTTCATCATAGTCCATTGAAATTTCCTTGAAAAGTAAAACCAAGATATGGTTGTTTCAGAATCTTGCCTCTGTTGCTTGCGAAGTCCAAGTTCATTAATGGCATATGTTCCATAGGTACACAACTCAGACAGACGCATACTTCAACTTGGATTTTCACAAAATATAAATATATATATAAGTATAAACAAATATGTGTACATACATACATACATACATATATATATATATATATATTAATCATAATATATCAATTTTGCTCTATCTTCTTTCCATTAGATTGGATGCTTTCCGTCCAATTTTCAATTTAATTAGTTGCAACCATAGGAAGTTATAGTGTAGATTTTCAAACAAAAGGGAATTAAATTGAATGTTTGGCAAAAGACAGGAAGTTTTCTGGTATTTTACCCTTAAAACAAGGAAAAGACGAGGATAAAATAAATAGCCTTAATGCTAAAATACCTGATTGGTATATTGAGATCCCATTTTAGCAAAAAAAAAAAAAAAAGTGAATATGCTAATAGATAAAAGTTTAAGTGACTATTAAATTTATTTATTATTTTTTGCTAGAAATTAAAAGAAAATACATATCATTGATCTAAAATTGTTGAATATAAAACTTTGA
The DNA here is from genome assembly GCA_023065735.1 of Coffea humblotiana. Classification (NCBI taxonomy): domain Eukaryota; kingdom Viridiplantae; phylum Streptophyta; class Magnoliopsida; order Gentianales; family Rubiaceae; genus Coffea; species Coffea humblotiana. Next base: position 11,126,033 of record CM041211.1, read on the forward strand.
TTTCGAAATTATTAAAACACCTCTTAGTTAGTATATATATGTAATTAAACTAAAAAAATTCTATTAATTTAATATAATTTTACAACTTTTAGGATCCGATTAGGATCAAAATCAAATTTATAAATGGATCAAAATGACTAAACTCATTATCAACTAATTATTTAATAGTATAAAATAATAATTATAAAATAATAATTACTTCTATTAGACCAAATGGAGACTAACTATGCAAAAGAGAAGAAATATATGAGAAATTAGTGGCATAAATAAATGCAATAAAAAATAAAGAAAGAAGAAAAAGAAGTTTAATTGAAATTCTTATCACCCATTTTACATAAATTTATTCTAATTCACATCTCGTTTCATTCGATAAATATCAATACCACTATCTAAATCGCATGAGACTATAATGATTCAAATTCCAAACATTGGAGACCAAAAAAGCAAAGTCTCTCTCTTTTTCTTTTTTTTATTACTGTTAGTCAATGTTGAATTTTGGTCAATTATCCTAAATATGCCTGACATAACAAACTTTGAGGACTAAATTTATTTTGGCTGAAATATTGGAGACCAGTTTGGTACACAGGCCAAACATTAAGGACTAAAACTACATTTGTTTCCTAAATTTATACTATATTAATTACTTACTATAATGAACAAGTTATTCTGGAGTTTGGTCAACCAATTTTATACATTTCAAGTTGGTTGCCCTGTTGTATTGGCAACATTCATACCCTTAACCAATTCTGTCCACAAGAGTGGGGTTAACAATTCCTTTTTTTCAAGTGTCATTTTGTGCCAAGTTTTGAAGCTGTAGATTCATATGTGAACGGTGTAATGTGCAACTGAGTTTTGAAGGATGTGCTAATTACCCTTGATAAATACATGTATCAACTTGTTTCTTGCGCTTGCATTTTCGTCCTTGAACAAATGCTTAGTTCTAATCTCAATCTATATACCAAACCCTTTCATGCTACTAACCTAACAATTTAAAATTTTATTGTTGTAGGCTTTCATTAAACCTGTTCGATTATAGTTTCAATAATTATGTTTTTCTTCTTGACTTGCATAGGAAGAGATCCGAACTTTATCTGCAACTGAAAAGGGTAATGATTTGATAAAGATTTTGAGAGAGCTGACTGCTGTGCAAAGCAAAATAAGCAGATTTGCAAGAGAACTTCTCTACGAGAAGATAAATTCTTCATTCTAGTAGCTTTAATCTTTATAGTCTATTGTCCTTTTAGTTTTGATTTTCGATTAGCCTATAGATAAATGGATACATATTTGTTTGTTGGATTAGTTTGTTAAATGAAATGTATAAATATACAAATAAAACATGCAATATATAATGAGACTTGGTTTATACATCGGTAATACTTGATAACCAATAGGCAAAATTCTTATTTGATTTGATGCTAGATCCCAGTCGGATCATGTTTTGAAAGTTTTGGTTGAATTTCTGATTTGATTAGGAATCCGATCCGGGATTGATTCAGCCGAATACGAGCTGTATCATGTTCTGAAAGTTCCTGACTAGAAACGGTATCAGATCTGATCCGGATCAATAAGTGCATTGGATCTTGATTGGTATGCTTTGTGAAATCAGATCCAGTCCTGGATCTGGATTTGTGCAGTCATGAATCCAGGGCTAACAGTTAGATTTTTTGCAAAACTCTTTTGGGATCTTTGCACACTTCAAATGTGGTTTATTTTGCAGCCAAAAGTTACTTCTTCATTGAAGTGATGCCCAATCAATTATGACTACTTGTGGAAACATTGTTTTCCTGTAAATAAATAAATAACTGCCAAAGAAATTAAACTAACTTTGCCATTTTTTTTTTTTAGTGAGAAATACTTTGATTTTTCCGTCGAACATTCTCTAATCTTGTCATATCTTAGAGGTATATTGCCATAACCCAAAAGTCTCATCATATCCTAGAAGTATATTGCCATAACTCAGAAGTAAACTACCGATTGTAGTGGAGGCAGTAAAAACGGTACGGATAGTGCAATCAACAAGTCTCAAGATCATCACACCTTTCTTCTTGAGTGAAATTTAGTTGTGTAAGTTTTTGCACTTTAATGTGCACCATTCATCAACATTGGTTGCTCACATTCTCCCCGTATTTGAGTCGTATATCTTTTAGAATTAATGGGCAATGATGTTGTGGTTTCTGACAAAGCCGGTGGCCTAGTTGTAACTCAAACATGTCATGATTCAATAGTTTGAGAAGAGTAGTCTGAAAGAAAGGATCAAGTAGTCATTATTCTCAAAATGGCATGTATTAACTGTGGCTAGGTTATGTCATGCTAATGGGAAAAGCAGCAACTGGGGCTACTTTAAGAACTGCACAGGGGATTTTTTTTTTTTTTTTTTTTTTGGCTGCTTTTGAAATGAAAATTGGCGAACATCCTCAGGACACCGTTGATGCTTGTGAAAATGGGTGCATGTGTTTTGATTGACAGATTGCATTAAGGTGGCAAAAATAATCCTCTGTAATGAAACCCACGGAGATGTTGAGATTACTTTTGTTTAAAAATTAAAATAATTGAAATGACCAAAATATATAAACATAATATGTATAACACTTTAACCCCTTATAATTTTGTGTTTTACCATATAATCCTCTTATAATTTGCTATTTTACCACAAAAACCTCCATGTAATTTTCAAAATAGATACATAACCCTCCTATGGTTAATAAAGATTTTTCAAATTTACATAGGGATACTTTTGACATTTTAGTTGATTCGATTATGGAATGTAAATTCTGTCACTTTGACACTTTAGTTAAAAACATGAGGGGGTTATGTATAGCTTTTCAAACTACATGGTGGATTATGTAAAAATGCACTAAACTATGGGGGTTAAAGTGTAATTTGCCCAAAATAAATTAAGGGCATTAAAACAAGGAAAAGATGAAAATAAAATAAATAGGCTTAATGGTAAAGTAGTTTATTGATATATTGAGATCTTGTTTTAGCCAGAAAAGTGAAAATCTTCAACTAAAATGTATAAAACTAGCACTATATGCTAATAGATAAAAGTTTAAGTCACTATGAAATTTATTTATTATTTTAGCTAGAAATTAAAAAAAATAGATATCAATGATATAAAATTGTTGAATATAAAACTTTGTTGTTGAAATCATTAAGACACCTCTTAGTTAGTATATATATGTAATTAAACTAAAAAAATCTATTAATAGATATCATTTATTTTTACTACTTTTAGGATCCTATAAGGATTAAAATCAAATTTATAAATGGACCAAAGAATCTTAAAAAAGAAATAGCAGCATTGGGCTATTAACAACTAATGCATCAAACAAAGACATGCTATAACATTTGGGCTAACAAATCTTCTGCATCAAACACTAACATGCCGCCATTACACTAGAGACTTCAGTTGAATCAAGTAAGTAAAGTAATGACTTAATGATTTGTAGTTTACTAGTTTGTGATGGATAAGACAATGGCTTAATCAAGTACGAACTTGGGTAATTGTCTGAGGTAGTTTGCTTATAGTAATAGTAATTGAGTTGAATTGATAATTGTGACATGTGAAGTAAGTGAAGATAGTCTATAACTTGTATTTAGTTTGGTGATCTGACGAGGACTGCACAGGATAATTGCAATATTATGGCTGTGGGGTTTTTTATTATAAGCACTCCCACTTTTGTTAACAAAATGCTTCTACTTTCCATTTTTTCTCACCAAGAGATCATTGTGTCCCTACTGGACATTCTTTATCCTGCCTAATTCTACCATGGTCCTAGAAAACTGGGCATAGGAATGATTGATTAGTCTCTTTGGTGAGACAAAATAGGTAATTGGACTGTGGTTCACCAAAAACGCAGTGTTAATAACATTCGTTTTTTTTTTATCCATATAGCTAAAGGATATAATAGAGGCTAAAAGTTATCCTTATAGGTTAAATGCCATCCACTAGTTCTCACATCTCAAGCTATTCTTTATACTGTTAGTTTTTGAATTTTTGTAGAAAAATGATACATGTGAGATAATAAGATAAATAAGAAATGTGTTCACGAAAAATATAAAAAAAATTTTGACAGAAAATTGCAATCCAAACACTTAGTTGATTTCTTACCTCATATAACATGAAAGATACCACATTTAATAGTCTAACTAAGATTAAGGGTGCTTTTGAAAAAATTGAAATATGAAATTTAAAATATAAATAGTTAAATTATTGAATTGTTAAGTACTAAATATGATATATTTGAATGTATATCACATTAAGTAATAAATGAATAACTTATCACTTTTGTTTAGAAAATTCAAAATCACTTAATTAGCTCAGATGTTCTATTTTTTGTTATCAAATGTGTATGAATATGTTAAAATTTAAAATAAAATAAAATAAAATTTATGTGCTGAATTTAACTATCAAATAGTACTATACTAGGAACCACAATTTGTTCTCGCTGATCAAGGCTTCAGCATATTGAGGAAAAAAATGTACCAATATACTTCCTAGATAGCTGTCCAATACTCCAAGTGCGAGAGCGAGACTAGGGGTGAGCAAATTCGGTTCATACCGAATTCATAACCGATTTCAAATCAATTCGGTAATTTGAAATCGGGTATTTGGTAATTTGGTACAAATTCGGCACATACCGAATTCACCGAATTGTAATATGGTATGAAATAGGTAATGAGATTATGAATTTGGTAATAATCGATTTCGCATTCGGTAATTGAAATCGGGTACCGCATTACCGCATTCGAATTACCAAATTGGTATATAAAATTATATAATATATAGATAAATGCTATTTAGTATTAGTATATACTACTAATACTTTATTATATTATATAGGTAAATGCTAGTAATACTAATTAGTATATGGTATTATCATCATACCATGTACTTATAATAATAATAATATATAATAATGTACAATATATTATTTTAGTATTTGTTAATTGTTATATGACTATAATAATACATAACATGATAACAATATAAGATAACTATAATACTTATTATTTTATACATGAGTAACATGACTAGAATTAGATAATAATTAATACATATATGTATAATACTAAATATTAAACAATAAACATAATTAGTAATTAGAATTTATATATTGGTAATTTGATATATCATTCATATTTGAAACTTTGAATTATTGAATATTTGAATGCGTAATCTGTAACTTGCAAGTATTAGTGTACTCTACATATTTAACATAAAAATTCATATTATCTATTCACTAATCTTAATTCTTAAGGCTTTAAGTATAGATAAGACAACTAAGCAGTTAGCAGTGTAAGTGAATGCATATGAATTACAAATCAATGTATTAGTGTATTGACTTTCATAATAACATATATAAGTAAAGTTTTATTTTGATTGGAAATAAATTATAAGTTTGTAACTAATATAACTTATCACTAATCATTGTAATTTGTAAGTTTGTAACTAATATTACTTATTATTAATCATTGTAAATTATAAATTCATAAATTATCACCAATCATTATACAGTCTAAGGTTTATTCTAGTTTGAATTAATCACTTTTATGTGTTCCTTAAATCATAGACTAAGGATTCTAGGTATAAGTGATCAAATAAATGCCAATTAAACCACAAAATGATTAGAACATAAGTAATGTGTTCAATTATGAATAAATTTGAGGATCAAATTCGTAATAATTTTTAAATCATTGAGGAGCATAATGAATGTATTATAATTTAGGAGCCCCAATTTGTAAATTAAAAATTACACAATCACTTCGGGTGAATTTGGGAAAAGTCGGATTTCAGCTAATAGATGAATTTGGGAAAAGTTTTGAAGTTTTTTTTTAAATAATAGATGAATTCGGTTAAACCGAATTCATTACCGTTTTCGAATTTGAAATCGGTTGCGGTATGAATTCGGTTATGTCCAATTCGGAATTGAAAACGGTTTAGATTTCTAGAGATACAATAACTGAATTCATCGAATTCAGTGCACCGAATTACCGAATTTGCACCGAATGCACACCCCTATGCGAGACAATGTACCTTCAATAGGTCAAAAACCAATTTGCACTTCATCCAATGTACGAAGGATACAATTTTTAATGCACGTAGGGAAACTTAAATAATTATTCCAACACTAGCACCGCAAATTTCTTCCCTCTGATCAATGCTGAGGGGAAAAAAATATAATTCTCTCCGTCTCATTTTGATGGTCTTGTTTTTCTTTTTCATTCATTTCAAATTATAATTCACCTTTTAATTCAAGAATATAGTTAATTTTTAATTTCTCTAAAATACCCTTATTTAATATACTATTTTATCACTAAATATAGACTACCTAATTTAATACAGTCAACTTTTTCATCAATAATTACTTTGTATATGTCTTGAATGGTGCAATATACAATGATTATTATTGTTATAATTAATGTAAAGGTATAGTAATTAGTGATACTCCAAATATTAATGTAAGGGTATTTTAGAAAAATAATATCCTAAATTCAATTTTTCAATAAAGTTAACAAAATTTTCTTAAATTGTGTGAGAAAAATTAAAACTATCAAAGTGAAATGGAAACAGCAATTAACTTCCTAGTTGTCCAAGCACGAGGGAGGTTACCTACTCGGTCCACTATGGCCTTTGTCCTTTATCCAACAACTAATCGCCAATGGCACCAAATAATTAATAATTAATAATTAATCTAACACACCACACATTTATTTTCATGCTCATCAAGGACCCAGCATTTTGAGGATAGAAAAGTAATAATAAACATCCTAGCTGTCCAAGAATGAGACAGAGATCACCAACTCGATTAAATTTAACTAAAGAGAAGGAAAGGAAATAGAGACTTCAATACTTTTTTTTTAATAATTTTGTACCGCTATAAGAGTACAGAAAAAAAAACAAAAAAAAAGTTTATAATTAGCTAATTACCATAAAGGGCTCATTTAGCTTTCCTTTTGTGAATATGGCTTAGCATAGCTTTCCCTTTTGTCTTGCTTAGCATAGGCCATAGAGTTTTCTGGCATATTTGTTAGATTTATCTCACATCAATTGTGAAAAATGATACATTATTTGATTACAATGTAAGAAAAAAAAATCTCACTTCTTTTGAGTTAGCTTTTAAGGTGGAAAGACCCAAGTGCTCTTTGTGTTATCAATATGTAACTTTTTGTAAGCTATTGTACCAAAAGAATTCACAAAAGTAGAATGTAAAATTTGAGATGCATGTAAAGTATTTGTGGAGATCTCATATTTAATTATACCATGATTTAAGGCAAACACTACACTATGATTTAAGGCAAAACACTACAGGTAGTAAAAAGAGTGTAATTTTTCGGTAATTTTGAAACTCATTCTACCCCGAAATTAATTGACCAACCTTAATGGCTAATATTATATTCACTGAATTGGAGGAGTGAATAAAACATAAATGAATTTTATCTTACACTTTGTAAACCCTTCAAAAAATTTTTTTTTTTCGGGTGTAATCTGTTAGAAAATTGGTTTAATTTCTTTTAGGTAGAATTCTTGTTTTGTGTAGAAGTAACTAGTTTTCTAATTGGTTTTAGTTACTTGAAGTAGTAGCCAAGGAATATTCTATTTAGTTTAGGATTAAAAGTTATTTTCTATTCTATGTAAATCTAGGAATTAGAATTGGTTTCCTATTGTTATTTGGGTTTGGCCAAATAATGTTATCTATAAATAGGTGGGTTGGCATTAGGGATGGCAATGGGGCGGGGGTGGGGCGGGGGATCCTTCCCCCGTTCTCCGCCCCGTTGTCAAATAACTCTCCCCGTCCCCCGCCCCATCCCCCGTCACTTGCCCCTCACCCCCCGCCCCGTTTCCCCCGCGGTCCCCCGCGAGAAAGTAGTGTTATATTATTTCATACAGAGCTGTCACCAGTATACCAATTTTTTTTCTTTTAGCATAAGAACTGTCTGTTGTTGTTTCACTGATTCTGTTTCAAGTATCAGATCATGAACTGAATCTGGACTCGAAGCATCCCTGCTCTAGTTGAATATCCCTGAGAAACACATTCCATGATTCGTCATGCAAAACCTTCGACATCCTTCAGACTGTAATGAAAAACTCGATTACACGCATAAAATGAAACAACCAATCAAACTACATCAGCTAGAGTTCTAAATCTACCCATAAAAAATGCCCAAAATGAACCAACCCAAGTAAAAGGAAGAGACCAGAACAAACAGAAACAATGGGACAAAATTCTTAAACAAACAAAAACTCAAACAGCAACTAGAGCACAAAAAGATTTAAAAATTAAAAAGAAATGTTGATAACGAAGGAACCATGATTTCAGTCGCCGTCGCAGTAAATTGACACGAACCCTGTTTAGTGTGATTTGCTCCCGCAACCATGATTTCAGTGAAAAGGAATTGACTATGATTGATGAATGATCGGAGAGCAGGATGCTTATTTTTAAGGGGGTGGTGGTGGAAACCCAACTGGCTGTCCAGGAAAAGAAGCCGTGAGATGGGTTTAAGAAAAAGAAGGACGATGGCAAAAGGGACGACCAAATGAGGGTGCAAGAAATTTAGGGTTGTCTTGTATGTGTGTGTGTGTGTGTGTATATATATATATATAATTTTTTTTATTCTATGCGGGAGACGGGGCGGGGGATGGGGCGGGTGTATGTTGCCCCACCCCTGCCCCGTTTTAAGGGGGGAAATATTTTACCCCCGCCCCCGCCCCGCCCCATTTCTACCCCCACGGGGCGGGCACTTGCCGGCACCAGCCCCCATTGCCATCCCTAGTTGGCATACTACACAGGAGATACACAAGGAGACACACAAGGGTAAGATATAACCTTATACCTGAGGTATGAGACAGGGTTCTTGGGAGATGAGAGATGGTATACAAGGGTTGGGTTTGAGTTCAAATTGTATTTTTATATAGGGTTTTCCTCTCATAATAAAGAACGTGTTTCTCTCCATGGACGTCGGCTCAATGGTGGAGTCGAACCACGTTAAATATTGTGTGTCGTCTATCTTTTATGCTTGTGGCTTGTTCATCATTAAATTGTTATGCACTTGATGTCTCAATAGTTGTTTGTTCCGTGTTTGTATCCTAACAAGTGGTATCAGAACTTGGTTGCGAGACTGGGTTGCTCTTAAGCACTTGGATCCTAACAAACTGAATGGTTGGATCAAAAGTTTGGTTGTTCAAGGTTGGATCCTAGTTAACTATTGAGATCAAGTGGATTGGTAGTTGTGATCAATTTAACAATTTAATGGGTGGTATCCTTGTTTCAATGACTTGGCAAAAAACATTGATGGTAAATGATGGGAAGTCGAAAAGCATGGAGGCGCTTGACGGTGAATCTAGGCAGGTGATTTAAGGGTCAAGGAAAATGTGGAGTCCAATATTGATTTTGGACGTGAATCGGTGGAGACTTTCTCACACCTCTAACGGTTGATATTTCATCCCGATGGCTTTTAGATTTCGGTAATGTTTTTTGGGTGGTGTGGCACGTGCCTCAAAGGAACAAGGAGATCTAATTTCCATGCGCTAGAAGACTCTGACAGTTACGAGATTTTCGTTTTGGGTGGAGTCTTGGAAACCACACGTGACGAGACAGTCCTGAGAATGAGAAGAAGTATGGTAATTTTACCACTTGGTTGCCTCAATAGTTAGGGTTAGAGCTCACAAAAGGGGATCCCGGATTGCAAGTGGTGGTGAGAAGAAATCCTGCAAAGGGAGATGGTGAATTGAGACACCTTTTTGCGAGTTAACAGGAGGTTAGATTCGAGACAACTACAATTTGAATTGAGATGTTCATTTGCCGATTGAATCAATTTGGTATCAGGACTGTATTGATTCGGGTGTGTAGTTTGGTACCATATTATTTGGTAGTTGAAGGCAAATAATTGCTAAAAGAAATTTTTGCCAAGATGGAGATCTTTTAGGAAATTGACTTAATTTCTTTTAGGTAGAATTCTTGTTTTGTGTGGAAGTAACTAGTTTCCTAATTGGTTTTAGTTATTTGAAATAGTAACCAAAGAATATTCTATTTAGTTTAAGATTAGAAATTATTTTCTATTCTATGTAAGTTTAGGAATTAGAATTGGTTTCCTATTGTTATTTAGGTTTGGCCATATAATGTTATCTATAAATAGGTGGGTTGACATACTACACAAGAGACGCATAAGGAGACACACAAGGGTAAGATGTAACCTTATACCTGGGGTATGAGATAGGGTTCTTAGGAGATGAGAGATGGTATACAAGGGTTGGGTTTGGATTCAAATTGTATTCTTGTTAGGGTTTTCCTGTCATAATAAAGAACGTGTTTTTCTCCGTGGACGTAGATTCAATGGTGGAGTCGAACCACGTTAAATATTGTGTGTCGTCTATCTTTTATACTTGTGGCTTGTTTCTCATTAAATTGTTATGCACTTGATGTCTCAAACCCTCAATAGTTGTTTGGTCCGTATTCGGATCCTAACAAGAGCGGTTAATATGTAAGTAAGGACCCAAAATCTAATAGTTTAAACTTTTAGGTCAGAGTTGGGTTCCTGACTTACATATTGGACTCTTTGATGGATTCACTGGACATGTTTCTCCGTAACAAATTGGTATCAGAGTTTCAGATTATGAGATTGGACTACTCATGGACAAGTGGATTCTTCCCAGAGTTGGACCGGTGAAAATTCTCTTCTTGATGGTAGACCAAAGTGCCAAGGAGTTTGGTTGGTATTGGACCAGGTGCACTATGGGTTTGGCAGGGGTCCAGTTGATGTTAGACTAAAGAGCCAAGGGTTGGTAGGGGTCCAGAATGCAATTTGAATGTTGAAGAAGAGTAGGTCCATGTTTGGGAGAAAAGGTGACCTTGGTGATAAAGGTGGGTTTGCATTGAGTATTAAAGTAGATTCGAAGAAGGGCTTGTAAATTTGGGTTTAATGTGGGGGTTACTCATGAAGGGGGAGATTTGTTAGATTCATGAATAAAGACTTGTGTCCCATATTGGTCCAAGAGACGAAGAAAGAGCGGTTAATATGTAAGTAAGGACCAAAACCTAATAGTTTAAACTTTTGGGTCAGAGTTGGGTTCCTGACTTACATATTGGGCTCTTTAGTGGATTCTCTCGAGATGTTTCTTCCTAACATAATCTTATGACATAATCAATCCATCCAAAGTGAGGATACACGTCTTGATGTTAGTTAATTATTCACTTAATTTTTCACCACGTAAGTGCAAACATGAAGGACCCACCGTTCAAATTTATTTCCGCTGATGAAGGATTTAGCATTTTGATGCAAATAAAAATTTAAAAAAATGCAGCTGAATAGTGGATCATAGTTGTCTAAGAATGAGACGGATTACCTACTTGATTAAATTTTATACATTTTTTAAAAAATAAAATAATTATTTTTATGTTTTTAAGCTCGACCTTTATATTGAAATTTTGAAATTGATAAAATTAAGTCGAAATTAGGTTCGATTAGACCAAAACTCGACTCGATTCGACTCGTTTGCAGTCCTATTACTTACTCAATTAAATTAAACTATGGAGACAAAGAAGAAATAGTGACTTCAATTATTTCCTTTTTAGTTTATGGTTTGTTATTAGAGTATAGTGAAATCTTTATAAATTAATAATCTTTATTAAATAATAATTTTTTTGATCCCAACTTAGACTAACGAGTTAAAAAAAATAGTAATTTTCTTTTGAAAAACTTGGGCGGTGTTTGTATTGCATTTTTCTGTCAAAATTTTTTTTATGTTTTCCGTGAACACATTTCTTATTTACCTTATTATCTCACATATAGCATTTTTCTATAAAAATTCAAAAAATGTATAAAGAATAGCCTAAGATGTGACAACTAGTGTCAAGTGTCAAGCAAGGAATTTTTTAGCAACTAGTAGGAAATTAATTTTCTAAGATGCTGCTACAATGGAAATTTCTCGCTTTTTTGTTTAATCAAATATTATTTTTAAGTGTTAGGTAGAACTTGATTTTCATCTTCTTGGTCTGTGAAAATAAATTATAGCGCGGGACAAGCATTTTGTACTATTCTTTATCTCTGCTTTGGACGGCTTGGTCACGTCACAGTATTAAAAGAAAAAATCTATATCGACGGGTATAAAAATTGTAATCAAAGTATAAGGCTAATGCTCAATTGCTTGAACCTAAAACATATGTTCTTTCAAAATAATTGAGTCACTGTTTCTTCTTCGTCTCCTTAGTTTAATATAATCGAGTAGGTAATCCGTCTCATTCTTCGACAACCATGATCCACTACTCGGCTGCGTTTATTTTTTTTAATTGTTATTTACATCAAAATGCTAAATCCTTGATCAGTGGAAAGAAAAATTTAATTTAATCGAGTAGATAATCCATTTTATTCTTGGACAGCTATGATCCACTATTCGGCTGCTGCGTTTATTTTTTTTATTTGCATCAAAATGCTAAATCCTTGGTCAGTGGAAAGAAATTTGGACGGTGGGTCCTTCATGTTTGCACTTACGAGGTGAACAATTAATTGAATAATTAACTAATATCAAGAAGCATATCCTCACATTGGATGTTACGTCAGAGGATTACACACCAAAAAAAAAAAATTTTTTTTTTGAAGGGTTTACAAAGTGTAAGATAAAATTCATTTACGTTTTAACTCCTCCAATTAAGGTAATATTAGCCTTTACAAAATACTTTGCATGCATCTCAAATTTAACATTCTACTCGTGTATAATAGCTTATAAAAAGTTACATATTGATAATGGAAAGAATGCACGTTTGGGCCTTTCCACCTTAAAAACTAACTCAAAAGGAATGAGATTTTTTTTTATTATATTGCAATCAAACATCGTATCGTTTTTCACAATTAATGTGAGATAAATCTAACAAATATGCTAGACAACTCTATGGCCTATGCTAAACAAGACAAAAGGGAAAGCTATGCTAAGCCATATTCACAAAAGGATAGCTAAATGAGCCCTCTATACTAATTAGCTAAATAGAAACTTTTTTTTTTGTTTTTTCCTGTATTCTTATATCGATACAAAATTATTAAAAAAAAAAGGGTATTGAAGTCGGCTATTTCCTTTCCTTCTCTTTAGTTTAATTTAATCGAGCTGGTGATCTCCGTCTCATCTCGAACAACTTGGATGTTTATTATTACTTTTTTATCCTCCAAATGCTGGGTCCTTGATGAGCATGAAAAAAATTGTGTGGTGTGTTAGGTTAATTATTAATTATTAATTATTTGGTGCCCTTCGCGATTGGTTGTTGGATAAAGGACAAAGGACATTGTGAACCGAGCAGGTAACCCCTCTCGTGCTTGGACGGCCAGGAAGTTAATTGCTCCTTCCGATTCACCTTGATAGTCATGCTTTTTTTCCTTACACACTTGAAGTAAATTTTGTTAACTTTATTGAAAAATTAAATTTAGACTAATATTTTTCTAAAATATCCTTACATTAAAAATAAAAAAAATAAACGCAGCTGAATAATGGATCATAGCTGTCCAAGAATGAGACGGATTCTCTACTCGATTAAACTAAATTTTTCTTTCAATTGATCAAGGATTTAGCATTTTGATGGAAATAAAAATTTTAAAAAATAAACGCGATCGGGTAGTGGATCATAGTTGTCGAAGAATGAGACGGATTACCTACTTGATTAAATTAAACTAAGGAGACGAAGAAGAAATAGTGACTTGATTATTTTCTTTTTATTTTTTGGTTCATTATTAGAGTATAGTAAAATCTCTATAAATTAATACTTGATAAATTAATAATCTTTATCAAATAATAAATGTTTTGATCCTGGTTTAGGCTAACGAGTTAAATTAATAATTTCGATAAAGAATCAGATAATAATTTTCTTTTGAAAAACTTACATAACCCTTTGGTCCCATACATATCATAAATAAATAATTTATTCAAATTATATATCATATTTTCCTAAGATATGAATCTATTGTTGTTTGTTTTTTCTTAAAATTTAAATGTACCTAAATCCCATCCCCAATATTTCTTGCTCAGCATAGAGTGCTCCATTAGTTTTCCCTTTTTGTCTAGTAGAGTGCTCCTGCCTGTCGCCAGGGGTCTACCTGTCACCGTTACGCAGAAGCAGGCAATAAAACTGAGAGAATTTGAGCACTCTCAAGCAGTGTTTACAAAGGCATTTTTGGCTTTTCGATACTTTATGATTTTAACTTTGAAGGAACATATGCTTAGGTTCAAGCAATTGAGCATTAGCCTTATACTTTGATTACACTTTTTATACCCGTTAATATAGGTTTTTTCTTTTAATACTGTGACGTGACCAAGCCGCCCAAAGCTGAGATAAAGAATAGTACAAAATGCTTGTCCAGCGCTATCATTTATTTTCACAGCCCAAGAAGGTGAAAAACAAGTTCTACCTAACACTTAAAACGATATTGATTAAATCAAAAAGCAAGAAATTTTCATTGTAGCAGCATCCTAGAAAATTAATTTCCTACTAGTTGCTTAAAAATTCCTTGTTTGACAGGTTTCTCCATCGAAGAAAGGTAAAAATATGTTTCAGGCTTTTATTAGTGCCACTATCCAAGCTGCCTGGGGACGGCTTTATCTCTTGCCTGCACTGATAGAATCGTTATTAATTTATTTATTTTTTTGGGGAGTAATAAAATTGTTATTACTGCAATTTACTGCTTCAGTAATTAAACTCAGAGACAGTATATTTTTCTACTCCTAATAAAAAATAAAAACTTCCTGGTTTGACATTTTAACTCTCCACAATCTGGAGGCGACAAGGACTGCTACACCCAAGGAAAGAAAATAAGGTTGAGGCACTTATTAGTGCCATTATCCAGGCTGCCTGGGGACGGCTTTATCTCTTGCCACGGATATGGTTTGGTAGGGGAGTAACAGGGGCGGATTTACGCTGGGCCGCTGGGGGCACGGCTCCGCTGCTCCTTTTAAATTTCTATAATATCTATAAAAAAAATTGATATAATTTCAAGTGTACCTCCTGAGGTTTTGTGTATCTATTGGTTTATATGTTTTTAAAGTTATCTTTGATTTTACATGTTATTACAGCTACGGTAGAAAGGATTTTTCAATTATGAACATAATGAAAAATTCGTTACGAAATAGAATGGAAGACACTTGGATGAATGATTGTTTAGTTACTTATATAGAGAAAAATATACTTCGTGAAATTCAAAATGAAAAGGTTGTAAACCGTTAATAAAATATGAAAACCCGTCATGAGCAATTGTAAATGGTTTAGTTTGCTTTTTGAAATAAAATTATTATCACATTAATAATTTTGAGTTTGTTTTTTTATGTTTTTCATGGAATAGATGCATCATTTGTACTTGTTTGTGAATATTTTTTTTCCTTAAAAAACTAGAAAAAGAGTAGATAAAAAATTTTAGAGTTACTTTTGTCTCTACTGAAAATTTTTTCTGGCTCCGCCACTGGAGTAAAATGAGTTTCATATGCTAACATTTTCATATTTTACTGCTTCATTTATCAAAGTACTTTGCTTAATTTTTTTTTTTTTTTTGCGTAACGATAAATCTAATCTAGTCTAAACTACTCATATTCCTACTCTAGCCTACTGGGGGTTTGCCCAATTGACCCGAGAGAACCAACGGAGACTGAACCACCATCGGACCAGATAGGTGCACCACGCACTCGTATAGATTTAGAAGAAACCACGTATACAATGACACATTGATGAGAGGTAAGGTTTGAATCCTTGACCTCCCACCCCATAATTTATATGGTGGCCAACTCTTCTGGAGGAAGTTGGTTAAGTACTTTGCTTAATGTGTTCAGCATTTCAAGGCGAAAGATTCAATCATTGTTTGAATTCGAGCCGGCTTTAACTAAGCTCAAGTAAGTCGAATAACTTGACAAGTTTGAACTCATTTATATTTGTTTGTGTGCGGGTGAAGCTCGCATGCTTATCTTAGCACAGCAAAGCATATTTATATCGAATAGATTTAGGTATTGTAAACTTTAAACGTATGGACACTGATAAAAAGAATAATAAATTAATGCATGTTGACATTGTAAATTCACTGTCTGTTATCAATGCCTCTATGTATAAATCTATAGTTACTCAAAGGAGACAGCCACAACAGGCTTTCTTGTTTCATTACTATTACTACTTTGATTATCGAGTCTTCCACAAATTTTCATCTGCTCCCTACAGTTTTCTGTTCCATCTTTGTTAGTCAATTGCATCACCTGCCTGTACTCTTGGTTCAAAAAAGTCCTTCATATATTGTTGCTTGATCAAAGTGCAAAAAGGCTTCCTAGTTTTTACACTGATCTCAATACTAGTGTAGAAAAGATTGGACATGGCTGAAGCCGTTGTTTCTCTGGTGATTGACAAGCTGAGCAATCTCTTGATTCAGCAAACCGTCCAGCAGATCGCATTCCTCAAAAATGTTCCTGGACAAATTGAAAGACTGAAAACACTGCTGATCGACATTCAGTGCTTCTTGAAGTTTGCAGATGAACAACAAGATGATAACCCAATGATCCGCAACTGGGTGTCTAAACTTAGGGATGCAGCTTATGAATCTGAGGATGTCATTGAGACGTTTATTGTCAAGATGCAGGCCTTGAAAAAGAAGGGCTTCTTGAAAAGTTTGTCTTGCTTTCCCAAGCGGTTATTATGTCTCTACAAGGTTGGGAAGAACATTGAATCCATCCAGGAAAAGATGTTCGATATTGAGAAAAGTCGTCTGACTTTTGGTATTGATCAAGTTCTTGGAGAAGGGACGAGCACAAGAGGAGAGGAGCTGCGGAAATTGCTGAGATCCTCACCTTTCACCGAGGACAAGGATTTGGTGGGCCTGGAGGAAAAAACAAACTCGCTGGTTGCACAACTTCTGGTGCAGGCCAGCAGCCGCCGTCGTGTAATATCGATTGTTGGTATGCCAGGCGTTGGCAAAACAACTCTTGCCAGAAAAGTTTACAATCATGTTGACGTGATTGGATATTTTAATTGCCGCGCTTGGGTTTATGTTTCTCAGAAGTGCAGTGTCCAGGAAGTACTGGTGGGAATCATAAAGCAAGTTGAAAAACAAACCAAGGAATCACTTGAGTTGTTGCAAGGAATGCAAGAGGCAGATCTGGAGAGGATGGTTCAGGAGAAACTCCAAGACAAATGTTACCTTGTAGTTCTTGACGATATCTGGGAAGAAGAAGCTTGGGATTCTCTGGCAGCAGCATTTCCTAATGTAACTAATGGCAGCAGACTTGTAATGACTAGTCGCTATGAGAAGGTTCCTCAGCATGCGGATGCTCTAAGCAAACCTTATAAGTTGGAAACCTTGGGAGAGGAAGATGGCTGGCAATTGTTTCTCAAGAAGGCACTTGTTCATGGTTTGAACTCAGAATCCAAGTTGTCCCCAGATCTTGAAGGCATCGGAAGAAAAATCGTTGAAAGATGTGGTGGTCTTCCTCTGGCGATTACCGTCATAGGACGCCTATTACAGGGAAAGAGAAACTTGGAGAGTGAATGGAAAAGCGTGCTGGACACTCTCACCTCCCATTGGTCAAGGGGCCGGAAAGGAGTTTCTGCTGTTTTGGCATCAAGTTACAATGACCTTCCACCTGATCTCAAGACTTGTTTTTTGTCCTTTGCTATCTTTCCAGAAGACTTTGTCATCCCAACACGTAAGTTGTTCCATATGTGGATCGCTGAGGGCTTAATTCATCAGAAAGGAGTAGAAGTATTGGAGGATGTAGCAGCAGATCGTTTGGATGAGTTGGTGTACAGGAACTTGGTCCAGGTGGTGGCATTGACTGCTAATGGGAAGGTCAAAAGTTGTCGAGTCCATGATCTATTGCGTGGTTTAGCTGTTGCAAAAGCAGAGGAGGTAATGTTTCTTAAAATCTTTGGAGAAAGTAGTAGTAGCTTTCCCTCATCTAAATGCCGGCATCTTGTTGTTAATTCTTGCTCTGAAATACTTAACTATCCTGGAGAATTTGAGCATTCAACCCCTCCTCTCCGCTCCTTGATCTTCTTCAATCTTACTGAAGTTAAACATGAATTGAATTTGAGTTTTGCAAGGTTCAAACTACTTAGATCGCTCGACCTGCAAAATATGAATATCTCGTATTTACCTGAAGAAATTGGTGAACTTTGTCTTCTAATGTATCTTTGTTTAAGACGCACGAGGATCAAAAGGCTTCCACTCTCTCTAGGTTGCTTGCAAAATCTGCAAACGCTTGACATATATATTGTTGTCTCAGTCGTGGAGGTCCCCAATGTGTTATGGAAGCTTAAAAATCTCCGGCATTTATATGTTCGTGAAACAATTAAACATGTACCACTGAAGGTTGATACTTTGAAGAATCTCCAAACTCTGTGTGATGTATATCTAGATACTCTGATTGGTAACAAAATGATGTTGTTAACCAGCATGAGGAAATTGGGGGTGTGGATAGAAAGAAGCTCAAGAATTGATGAACTTTTTAGTTCAATTGCCGCGCTTGAGAACCTTGTCCACCTGGAATTGGTCAGGTATGGAGAAGAGGGGTTTCCATCTTTGATTGGTCTTTCCCATCTCAATTATGTCAAACGGCTAAGGTTATCTGGCAGGTTGACAGAGCTACCTAGCCCTCATAATTTCCCCCCAAGACTCTCTCATTTGTCGTTGTGTGGCACAGGACTTGCAGAAGACCCCATGCCAACTCTGGAGAAGTTAGAGCACCTTTCCATTCTGAAACTGAAAAATGCCTACGCAGGAAAAGAACTAGTTATTTCAGAGAACCAGTTTCCCAATCTCACAGTCTTTCAGCTTGAGAACCTGCCTAATTTGATTGAGATCAAAATCGGAAGAGGTGCAATGCCACAGCTCAGGTTCTTGCGAATCAGCAACTGCTACTTTGTAGAAATGCTTCCTGAAGAGCTGAGGTTCATGAAAGCTCTTGAAAAGGTGGAGGTAGAGGACATGCCAAAAAGATTCATCACTAGGCTTCATGGAATGGATTCATACAAGGTCAGTCATGTCCCAAACATTATCGTGACCGGCACTCTTGACCCTACAATGTTGGGAGAGAAGCTCGGGGTTCGAAGGTTCGCAGACGCGTTAAAAAGAAGAGGCAAGAGAACTTGATAGCTGTGTCAAATTTCCAAGTGAACTTCGCGTTTAATTTTTTTTGTTCAATAAAAATCAATGCATATGTAGATATATACTCAGTATTTCTCTGAATATTTCTACTGCTACTTTTGTGACTTGCTATTGTTATTTATTGCTTCTAAGCTAGCGATGTTATGGTGATAAAGAAGGAGTTAGTAGTACTTTTTGTTCCTTAGTTTTCGTTTTTTGAGTTCAATTTGTTAAATTAGTCAAGTTCTTGGCTTCTCGTTGGATTATAAATATTAATTAGCTGACAATGATAATGATGATGGAGATAATGCGGTTGGCTTCTTAAATATGAGACATGATACCTTTTGGTTTTTAATTGTTCTTTTATTGGGTTGGAAAAGAAAGAAATCTTGGGATTTTTGATATCTCAAGTTGACGATGATAATCATAGTAATAGTAACAATGAAGTTCTTGGGGAGCCAACAGCCAAGGGAAAGACTTTGGTCAATTTCTTTGGGCTGGTAAGTCCATTGAATCATCATTTTATACCATGAATTAAAAAGCTTTTGTATGTGGACATCCAAACAAAGGCCTTCAATTAAGGTTTGGTATGGTATACTTTCTCATAGTACAGTTCCATGTGAAATGATGTGTTACTCTATGAAGCTTTACCAATTTTTATAATTGGAAATTCTTGATTTAGGAATCTTGGTATATTTACAAGTGATGAATGTAGCTTTGCTCCTATCCTTATGCTTTTCAATGTGAGATTTGTTTAGTTGGTGTTGTTTACTGGTACAAAGTGTAGAAATAAAAGGTTTAAATTATTATTCCGAACTAATCTGCGCTACATATTCCATTATTTTTACTTATATCAACATATAACGTCTTCATAATTCTTGATTTTGAGAATCACAAGTTTTGAGAAATGGCCATTTTCTATTAATAGGAATCAGTCAAATGATTGGTTTATTCTTCCTCCTATGTTACAATCATGTTTTATCTTTTTTATTTTTTTAAGTAGACGTTTCAACTCAAGTCGATTTGCTAGAAAAAAACACTTAGGTTAATTTAAGTATGGTTATGAATGAAAAGCTCCTAGTACAAGTAGCAAACATTTTTATATATGTCATATGGCAATTTATTTTTGAGTGAGTATTTTATACACAATCAGTGTATTTTTTTTAATATAATAGTAGATTTAAATTATGTCACATAATATGAATTCAAATTTGAAATTCAAATCATATATATGTGGTAAATATCCATGCCTATTAGTGCAAAAAATTACTACACTGTCAGTACATAAAAAGTTAATCCTTTATTTTATTTTATTTTTTTTGCTTCATATCACTTTCCTAGTAGTTGGAGAATAAATGATCTAAGTTGCAGGATTACATGTAATTTTGCTCAATGATAGATCATACGCATTTTCTGTGTTCTTTGGAATTTTTACACAATTTTCCTACATTATCTCACTACATTGGATCAATGGCGAAAGTAAAAAATCAGTTTTTTTTTTGTGAGTAATTATAATTTCTTACAAAAGTTCGAAGCTTTTTTTTTTTTTGGGTAAATCATGAACAGGACCTTGGAACAAGAGTGGCTAAGGGTTATAATTTTTCATGGTGTCCAAGCCATGACATAAGCAAATACTGTGCGAGAAAGAATATTGAAGTTCTCATGATTCGCAAAAGCATATTGGTAATTTTTGGAATAGGCAAATACTTAATTTTCATATTGCGAAACAATTAAATGTTCGTGTAAGCAAGTTTACAAAAGGAAAGGTGTGTAAATGGATTTGAAGTTAGGTAGAATCTTGTCAGCAACTAAGTATGAGTTGCCTGTGAAATTTTCAAGTTGTGAAGTTCTTAACTTGAGTATTTGAGTGTATTAAGCACAAAACTCTTTGTCCTTTATCCAATGTCCGAAATCCTTCCATATATAACACATGTGGCATGGGTTTAGTGTAAAGGTTTACTAAAGTTAACTGCTAAAATTCCAGTAACTTCTAATAACTTTTTTATTTTAACTTCCAATAACCTTTTCTGTGGTTTGCAAAAAAAAGAAAAAAAAATCATAACTTTTTTTTTGCAAAAAAAAAAAAACTGCTAATAACTTGCATTGCTTTGAAAAAAAAAATGCACAACTTAATTTTTTTACCTTAAGTTGCATACCCATAAGGTGTGTCCCTTTGTGCCTAGATGCTCTGATTGATAAAACCTAATGATCTTAACCAGCTTAACGAAACTGGGGTCGAGTATACAAGGAAGCTCAAGATATGAAAAAACTTTTCAGTTCTATTATTATGCTTGAAATTAATTTGTCTCCCTGAAATTGTCGGTGTTTGATGTGGAACGGTTCGGCCCGCAACTGCAACTTTAAACCATGCTCAGTGGAGGTCCCCAATATGTTATGGAAGCTTAAAAATCTCGGCATTTATATATTCTTGCATCAAATTATAAAAGTTTACCAATGAAGTTTGATGCTCTGAAGAATCTCCAAACTCGGTGTAATGTGCATTTAAATACTCTGATTGATAACAAACTAGTGCTGTTAATTAACTAGCATTAGGAAATTGGGTGCGCGGATCGAAGGACGGTCAAGAATTGATGGAACTTTTTAGTTCAATTGCTAACTAAGCTTGAGAACCTAATTGTCTCCCTGGTATTATTGATGGATGAAGAAGAGGGGTTTCCATCTTTGATTGGCCATTCCCATCTCCTCAATTATGTCAAACGTTTAAAGTTGTCTGGCAGGTTGACTGAGTTACCTGGCGCTCATAATTTCCCCACAAGACTCTATCATTTGACGCTGCTTGCCACAGAACTTGCAGAAGACCCCCAGAGTAACGACGTCGCTTGGACTGCATACGCTGTCTCTTACATGCTGCAACGGTAAGAAAGGAAGAACTTGTTGGCCTCTGCATCTGATCTCTACCTGAATTTGCAGCAGCAGCAGCAGAAGATTGTACACAAACTGTTAGTAACTATCATCAAAAAACGCGTACAATTACAGTTAGTACTGCGACCATTAATCACAGTGTTCTGAGTCCAACTGATTCCATAAAATTGATTTTTTTTTTAAATAAAAAATGTAATGTTGCTACCATGAAATGACTTAGAAATAAGATCATGAATGGGGAGCCTTTTTCTCTTTTTTTTTTAAATTTTTTTTTTATTTTCCTGGTTCATATATAAGTATATCATTATGGATGGTGGTGTGTATTGGTGTTGAAGTCATGCTTTGTTAGGAGCTTACGTCTTCATATATAAGTTTATCCATAGGAGCTTACTGTGCTTTTGAATTTGGTCCTACCCACACCCACAGCCGGTGCCCGCCTACCCTTTGTCTTTCCTCCTCCGTCAAAGGCAATAGAAGAAGGTAGAGAGAGAGAGAGAGAGAGGTACATACGTGAATAACTCTGCTACTACTACCATATCTTTGCTTTGCTTTTATAGTTTTCAAATACATCGCATGATTCCTCCATGCACGTCGCTATCCCATCAAAGAAACCCTTTTGATACAGCGACCAAGGAAAGCTTGACACAAACAAAGAAACAAGAAACCAGCAGCACAAGAAGCAAATGGTAGAAAAGTATCTTATTTCATGGCCTCCACTGGCCTCTCAGGTTCAGCTTCTCAGATAGGCAAGATTAAAATTCTCCCAGCCTGTTGGCTTTAGCAGTTAAAGGAGACACAGAAAGCAGTTTCTGTACTGCATCAGAAAGACCTTGCTCATGATGGTTTCTGGACACCCTCTCGGTTCAAACAGATCCAGAAATCACCATCTTTGTGGGTTGACAAGATGTTGCTCTGACAAACAAAATTGTGAGACAAAATTATTTGGACAAAAAGCAAATAGACATCTTATGTGCTGTAGAGGAGTGATAAACAGCCTGAGAAAGGGGAATAGGGAATAATTGTTGCATTGATTTCCTGATGCCAATTACTAGGCCATTATTCATTTCAGAGACCAGTTTACTTGCAACAAGCTTATTACCCTGAGGATAATGCAAGAAGTAAGATGCACTTCATCAGAAGCATTATTCATCTAATGCTTGGTGCACTTCATCAGAAGAAAAGAAGCAAGATGAGAAATAAGATCATTTCGTGCAGATTTTTCTTATCAAAATTTTAAATACTCACCATGGATATTTATTCCTTGATCCGGTTGTGAGGAAGAGGATGCTGCACTTCTCCCTTGTTGCTCACCTTCTCCCTCATTCCTTTCTTGGTTCCCAGATTCCTCAATATCTTTCTCTTTATTTTTCCGAGTTTGTGTGTTGGTTGTCTGAAAACAAAATGTATGAAATTTATTCTTGATTTGTGGTTGTTTAGACACATAACTTCCTTATCCCACTCTCCTTAGCCTATCACCAAAATAAGATTAATACTACAGTCTATAGATAGTATTCTGCTGATAATTAAGATAGGGGATAAATGTTTTATAAAAAATTTTAAAAAAAAAAGCTTTCTTTTTTTCTTTTTTTTTTTTTGGGATAAAAGATGCCAGAGATCAGGTATTCCCCAGATTTAAATCCAAGAAAATTTGACCACCTGGTGAAACCAAAACTTGAAAAAAGGAACGAGGGCACTGGAGAAGTTAGGAACACCTGCCCACTCTGAAACTGAAAAATGCCAATTCAGGAAAAGAACTAGTAATTTCAGAAAACCAGTGTCACAACCTCACATTCCTTCAGCTTGACGAGCTGCCTAAATTGATGGAGATCAAAATCAGAAAAGGAGCAATGCCGCAGGCCGGGCTCTTGCGGATCCGCAAGTGCTAGTCTTTGGAAATGCTTCCTGAAGAGTTGGAAGTTCATGAAAGCTCTTGAAAAGCTAGAGGTAGTAGACATGCCAAAAGAATCCTTCATTAGGATTCAAGGAATAGATTCGTACAAGGTCAGTCATGTCTCAAACATTATCCTGACCGGCATTCTTGAACCTCAAATGTTGCTTATAGCTTGAAGATTCGGGGAACTGTCAATTGAAGCAGGTTTGGGAACTTTATAGCTGCACTTTTCTAATGAACTACAACTGAATTTCATTTCTTTAGAGCTCAATTGCCAGTTTTGTATTCTTCACCGGCCTGGATTCAAAATTTCCAATTCCAAGTTAACTCCACATTTTATTTTTTTTTCCCAATTAAAAATCAACGCATATGTAGATACATAATCTTTGTTTGTTTGATTACTATTACATAATCTCTATTTGTTTGATTACTTCAATTTTAAAACTCTTTAAGATATCACAAGAATCAGATTTATTTTTCACAAAATTATACCTCAAGTTTTCCTGCTAAAATCATCAAATCAGTCTTACTGTGGGCCTCCTTTCCCCCCTGCAAAGGATCTAAACCTTTGACAATCCCAAATCACCAACCTCAAAAAGAAAAGGAAAATGTTACAGTCTAATTATCACAATGGCTACTAAAAGATATCAAGATAATTAGCGGAGCAGACACGAAACCTGAATCATGTCAGTGAAGGGGAAAAAATGCAAGAAAATGTTAAAGCTAATGTTAATCAATACGGGATCACATAGTTGATGATAAGATGAAGTAATTTAAAGATTCGCAGGTAATAGCAGAAATTGATAGACAAATGATGCCCAATTTTCTTGCCTTACTCTTCATCATAGTCCATTGAAATTTCCTTGAAAAGTAAAACCAAGACATGGTTATTCCAGAATCTTGCCTCCGTTGCTTGCGAAGTCCAAGTTCATAAACAATATATATATATATGTATATATATATATATATATCATAATATATCAATTTTGCTCTATCTTCTTTCTAAAACTCTTGTCACTGCAAATATCTAGGGTGAGATTGTGAAATTGATGCCACTAGACTGCATAAATGTACAGCATCTAAATAAAGTACTTTGTATCACTTCTTTCACACAAAAAACCAAAAGTAGCAGGGCTTGCAACTTACAAGCGGCAGAATTCTAGTTAAGTAAAACAAAAATGGAGAAATAGTACAACATACAGCGCCTTGATTATCTAATGACGCTTGCTAATAGGATAAACTTAGCAATCTCATGCTTATCTTGTGCTCCTAGCAGTCAAACTGGACCTTTGGGACTTGGAATACATTTTCAGCTTGAAGTAGTTCTGATTTGACATTTTCTTGCTTTCAACCATGTTAACGTAGCTATGCTTTGAGTTATCAGGCATTGACATCTTTCTCATGAGCTGTGTTTAGTGGCAGAGCCAAAATATTTTCTGATTGGAATTTCAATTGGGTTAAAATGATACTTAGGGGGGTTTTTTTTTTTTCCTCTTTCTCGTATTCTACAAAATTGTTTGATTTGTTTTTTGGTTCCAATTTCCTAGCACAATCCCGCTCACTTCCTAAAGAACAGCAAGGATTGCAACATAAAAATTGACCAAACCGAAGTATATGGGGTACATAAGCAACAATTATAAGATGATCTATCTCACAAGTATTGTGGCAGCAAAATCCTGGACTCTTCACATGGCTTTTTGAGTAGTAGAAGAGCCAATACTGTAACAAGTCCAGAAATGTGTAACAAGCCGAGAAAAGTGAACGTTGCCCTCTGCATTCACTCTTTTCAACCAGAGACACTAGTTGCGAAACCAAAAGAGTTAAAACCGGTCGAATATTCCAACTAAAATGTATGAGTTTAGCCTAAACCTGAAACTTGTGTACAACTTTTCAATAAAATAAGAGAGTTCCCAGGAAATTCAGCTTTTAACTTGAGGTTGCTTGGAGGAAAGCGGCTGCTGGTTTTGTCCTTTTGCGGGAAGTTTGGATGCCATCAACCGCAATTCATTTGCAATCTCAGTGAAACTTGGTCTTTCTGATGGCTCTGCCGACCAACACCTTTCCATGAGTGACTTCCAATCTGGGTCACAAGACTCTGGCACAAGCGGGCGCAGCGTGTTGCTCACAATACCACCTGCCATTGAGTACAAGGACAGTGTAATAAGCACCCAAGTCTCCCTGCATAAGAAAATAATATTGCAGATACAGTCAAATATATGTGCAAGATTACCAATAATCGCGCCGTAATGCAAGTCTGCATATGGTTCTTCACCAGTAACTAGTTCCCACATCACTATTCCAAAGGAATATACATCAACCTAGCCAAAAATGTCAAAGCATGGCTTCAAGTCAAGGAAGGGCATATCATAACCATATTCCACAATTTTGAAACTTCATAAACTTCGTCACCAACTCTCCATCCATCCCCCAGAGGGAGGGATGAAAAGAGAGAGGGGGGGGGGGTGAGGAATAACTGGGGGAATGAGTTATTTAGCCAATGCAAGAAACTTTTAAGTATCAAAAACCTTTTCAGAGACAAGGTTACTGCTCCCATTAAGAAGCTCTGGTGCCATCCAAGGGAGGGTGCCACGCACACCACCTGAGATTAGTGTCTGACATTTTACCTTTGACAACCCCAAATCACCAACCTGAAAAGGAAAGAAAATGTACCAATTACAGTCTAATTATTGCAATTGATACTATAAGGCATCTCTGAATCATATTAGAGGAGAAGGAAAATACAAGAATAACATTAATGTCAATCAATAGGGGGCCACAAAGTCAAAAAGATCAAGTATTAAAGACTTCCGGTACGGTAGAATGTTGATAGACAAATGAAGACCAGATTTAATTCTTCCAGCCTTACTGTTCATCACAGTTCATTTCACTTTTAGATTTTCTTGAAAAGTAAAACCAATATATGGTTATTTCACAAATTTGCCTCTTTTGCTTGCCAAAGTCCAAGCTCATAAATGGCACGTGTTTAATAGGTACACAAATCAAAGACGCGCATACTTCAAATTGGATTTTTAAAAAGAGAAATAATGATAATTTTGCTCTATTTATTTTTTCTCTGTCACTACAAATATCTAGCGTAATTATAAGTTCTATGCAACTAAACTGCATAATGTAAAGGGTATAATATATCATTTCGCATCAGTTCTTTCACACAGAAAAAAACAAAATGTAGCAACTCTTTTGCAAACAACTCCCAATAAATATATAACGCCCATGCCAAGTAAGCATTAGTTTGCATCCATTCCTAGAAGTCATCGTGCTTGAGGAAACTATTTGCCAATGTAAGGATGGATTTTTACGTTTGTACCGAAGATGAGAACAAAAGCTACAATAAAAGTTATGACAAGTCTCAAGAAGCCACTAACCTTGCATATTGGACGGTGTGGGTCACGGAGATTTACCAATAGATTATCACTTTTCAAGTCAAAATGTACAATTTTCTTCCCATGCAAGTATTCCATCCCAAATGCAACATCCATAGCAATCAAAAGACGCTTGCGCTTATCAAGATTCCTGGTAACAAAAGTAATAATGCATCAGCGTCTACACCTTCCTACTGGCATATTTCTAGTTAAGTAAAACAACAATGGAGAAATAGTACACATATAGTGCCTTGATTATCTAATGACGCTGGGTAATAGGATAGACGCAGCAATCTTATGCATCATAACCATTTCTTTAGGATCAAGATGTTGAACTCTCATCTAAGTATACTATCTACTTTAGGACTCTAAAGCAGCCCTTCAACTCCAAACTCCACAAAAAAGAAATCCCTTTATTCCAGGGGAAGAAGTGAGCAGAAACAAAATAACTCCAAATTTGAAGACAATATGGACATTATGAGATGGAAAGATTACCTGTCACCTTTCTGCAAAGCATTCCTTAGTGACCCATTGACCATGTATTCCGTAACAGTAGCAACAGAGCCTCCAGGACCATCAAGCACAACACCATAAAACGCAACCACATTTGGGTGGTGCAAATCAGCAAGGTTGATTGCCTCATTCCAGAAGTCATCTCTCTAATCAATCAGACATTATGAAACAGGTAAGTAACAAATATGCAGAAAAATTAGCATATGAACCACAGGATAATAGAATAGACCATGCGTTCTTCTTCTGATGCCTTCCCCGCAAAGCATCTATCATTGATTCTTTTAATTGCAACATCTGTACCCCTCCACTTCCCATGATAAACGGTGCCAAAAGTACCAGAACCCAATTCTCTTAGCTCTTCAAGATCGCTATTCTTAATAATCTGCAGACAGCCGCAAGAGCAGAAATAGGATGAGATAAGGAAAACAAAAGCTTAGATCAACGGACAGACCTCATAGATCAATAAGAAATGAACAAAAAACCCAAACTCAAACCTGTAATCGGCCAAGGCCATCTGAAATAGGGAACCCAAAATTTATCTTCTCTGGCAATTTGGCCTTGATTTCCTAAATAAGTATATCAGGAGCAATGAAGTGCATAAGATGGTTGTAATAAGAAGAAAATGGTGCAACAGTCTGAAAGGACTGTCAGAAATGGTACAAAGAAGAGTCACATACCTCAATTTTATCTACATTCAGCACTCCTCCTTTATCAATATTGTTAACTTCGTTGGTTTCAACGCTTGTAGAAGGTGATTCACTCCTCCCGTGTCCTGATAAATCAGGATTTGAAGGCAGAGAAGATTGAAGGACAGAAGCTGCTACACCCTCAGCAACAGCCTGAAGTTCTTGCTTGATCAGTTCCTCAGCTGAACCTTTAACATGGAGAAAAGAGTAAAACCACTTGGAAAAACATAAATGGAACTAGCAAATGCAGTATAAAATAAAGCGAATAGAACAAGTTCCTTACCTTTACTGGGCTGTGAATGCTCTGAATTTACATCTATGATCAGATTGCCTGAGGGATGGGCAACTCTATCCTCTGCCCTCGAATCTGTGACCAAGCCCATACTACTGCCCATCAACAATTCACCATTGTCAAAACGATTCTCGCTAGAAGCATCCCTTGGACCAAAAGATTCCTTCTTTATTTGAATTTTGCTAGGCCTAGGTGGAGGGAAATGCGTCTCATGCCGCAAATTCCAAGGGTCCTGGTTGCTAAACAGTGAGTTTGAGCTGTCTGGCAAATCTCCTATCCTATAAGATGGAGATACAGATGACAGGGTACTTCCATCTGATTGAACAGCTTCAATACCACCAGAGACAATATTCGGCTGGTATCGTGGAGCATTTTCCTTCCATTCACCCACAGTAGCATTGCTTTCAGATAATTGAGCTGAACCAACACCAGAGAAGGCACTATTGCACAATATCTCATCTGGAACCAAATTTACGCCAAATTGTGAATGACCATACATCCCAAGATCACCTGCTAGAGGAGGCTGTGCTACCTCATAACGTTCTGACTGCTGCAATTTCTGCACATAAGGAACCTCAGTTGAAGAAATAGGCAACATGTCATTTAACCTTGAGTTGTTCGCATCAAGAACAGCTTTTGGTTTGCTAAAGGCGGCATCTAAATATGCCTCCCTCCCAACAACCTGCTGGGATCTATTGTCCAAGATCTCTTCTTTTATGGGATTATCAGTTGGCAATTTACTCTGCTCACTGATGGGTAACACGTCAGCAGGGCTTATCCGGAGATTCTCAATCCTCCCATCAATCTGTTTGAGATGGTCATGAACAGGCTTGGTGTTATCTTCAAAAGGAGCTGAGACAGGAAAATTACCAGAAATATCTTTTGGAGATTCATGCAGCACATAATCAGATGTCTGCAAAGGCAAGCCTCCAGTTGCAGGAACATCAACATTAGTCGGTTTTCTCATCATAGCTTCCTTTGTAACTTGGTACTGACTTGAAGCAAGGACTGGCTGGACTGCAATATCAGGGGATGTTTGCGGAATGGTACCCACAAGGACCCCATAAGGAGATTGAATACCTCCAGTCACTCCTACCGAACCTTGTGAAACTGTAATCCTAGGCTGCTCGATATTTTCTGCCCATTGGTGAATAACCCTATCCTTGGCATAGTAACCTTCTATATTCTGTGCTAATCTATTGCCCTCTGATGGAGGGTTTCCAACTTCATGATTTAGATTAGTCACTAGTTTTGGTTGAGACCCAATTCCCTGCTGTTCAACCACAGATTCCCCAAAACCTCCAGCTGCAAAGGCCCTACTAACTGGCTGCCCTCTATCATCTAAACGGAGACTATGATATATTGATCTTGAATCAGAGCTTGCAGGGCTCTCCTTCTGATCTCGTCCTAATGTGTCCGAATGGGC
The DNA here is from genome assembly GCA_023065735.1 of Coffea humblotiana. Taxonomy (NCBI): domain Eukaryota; kingdom Viridiplantae; phylum Streptophyta; class Magnoliopsida; order Gentianales; family Rubiaceae; genus Coffea; species Coffea humblotiana. The sequence continues at coordinate 11,156,193 of CM041211.1, forward strand.
ATGAGGTAATGCTTTTTGACACATGTAACAGTCCTCAAATCGTGGGAACTTGTCAGGAGCTAATGCCTGCTGATGAGGCACATAACTTTCAGAGTAGGCCACATGTTCTGTTTGGGGGATCTGATGCCAGCCATAAGCTCCACCCAGCAATGTACGAGGAACTGGAGGATGAAATGCATTATAACCTGGGTCAGTAGGAGCATGGACAACTCTCTGACCTAATTGGCTTTCTGTAGGATAAGGCTCCAACAGGATTTGCTGTGGTTGAACCAGATTTGGATTCATGCTGACATGAGAGGAAGGAACCATAGTCATGTGAACTGCAGGAATAAACTGCTGATGGGTGGTACCTGTAGGAGTGATATGCTGTTGGGCAAACACAGGTGCCACAGCCCCTAAAAGCTGTGTAGGGAAACCCATCTGAGAAGGATTCTGAACATAATCCGAACGGATACCAGTTTCTTGCTGGGGATCCATGTAAGGATGCAAGTAAGGAGAAGGTGCTGGAATAGTTGCCTCCACTTGCTGCATTTCATACCCCATTTTTTGCTGCCCATTAGCAGTCACAATTTTAGCCAACTCATTCTCCACATTAGCAGACGAAGGTGAATGACCAGAGTTGCTCACTAGCATACTAGCTGGAACAGCAGAAGCTTCAGCAGAAGCTGCAGGACTTGGATCAACACCTGACGATCTTGTCAAAGCTTCTTGAGAAGCGGTTGAATTCAACTCCCTTGGAGACAACACACAAGTAGATGGTGGACCAGTAATCTCCCCTGATCCACGGGCTGTGCTGTCAACAGCCTCGGACCCGTTCACATCCGAACTGTGAGTGGAAGTTGCACTAGCAGTACTCTCCTTCCTCGTGATTGCAGGTCTGCCAGTAACATCCACATAACCATTCACTGCCTCGACGTACTTCTGCCCACTATCATGCCAATCACCAATGTGGACCATACCCACTGAATCAACCTCAGAAGCAGAAAACAAAAATACCCTCAACTTAGCAGATCCATCTGGAGACCTCTCAAGCAACTTCTCATACTCATCCATCATATTCTCAAGATCATCAGGACAAGAAACCGATACAAGAGCATCAAGATCCTCATCAGGCAACTGATACTTAATGACCACATTCTGTCCATATATATCGACCATTTTCCGATACAAATCAGGAAAACTGATATCCCTCCTTACACTAATAATCCTAGTCTGCCCACCAACATATCTCAATGCAGAATCACTTGGCCTTGGCAATATATTCCCCCCAAAACTACACAAAAACTTGACCTTCTTCCCTGAAACAGAATCATCACCACCCCCATCACTAGCTTGATCAGAAACTGTGCCCTCACTCCTTCCTCGACCATGAAAAGACCCACCCCCTAAATCCACCCCACCGGCAGCCAATACCCCTGGTGGCGGCGGAGGCGCCATGCGCGGGACCCACCCAGGAACCCCAGGTACAGGTACCGGAACTGCGCCAGAAATAGGAACGGGAATAGCACCATTTCCAGCAAATCCCAGACCAACAAACCCAGACTCTGACACGGTAGAAGGGTAATAAACAGCCTGAACAGAACTAGGGCTACCGTCACGAGGAGGGTTCCCGTAAAACCCCTCAACAGGCCTCACGGACGAGGTCACTGTGGCAATGCGGTGGTCCTCGGGCACTGTTCTAACTACATTCAACGGGCGCAAATCTTTTGGTATTGAATTCTGATCAAAAGCCATCTAAAATCTACAATCTTATATACACAAAAGCTAATAAATTTCCGGGTTCTAGTTCAAATCCAGAATGAAAACTCACAATCTTGATCCAAAATTTTTCTAGGGCTTTTATTTCTTTTACTGCACTCAATTACTTCCCTCAAGCATTGAACCCTGATAAACCCCAACAAAAGCAATTACAATCCGAGAAAAACAAAGGGTTTTCAAATTTAACAAATTCTAATAGAACAGTAAAAAAAAAAAGAAAAGAAAAGAGAGAAAACACTTGTACCAGGAGAAGGAATTAGCGGTGGCCCAAGAGAGAGAGAGAGGGGGGAGAGACGACAGAAGAAAGAGAGAGCGTACAAAACTGGCAAATTGCTGCTGAGTCGGTGAGGTGCTCTGCTGCTAAACTCTCTTCTATCTATCCCTTTCACCCCTCCCCCTCCCCCTCCCCTCTTCCTAATTTTTCTTTCTTTGTATATATATATATTTCTGGAAAAATATGAATTTGGGAATTTTTGGGCAAGAAGATTTTGGAAAAATTCAAAGGAAAAATGTGGGCTGGGATTGAATGGATAGAGACAGCAGTAAATTTCTTACTGTTATTCTTGATTTGTTACGGAAAAGTGTTTCTTAGGTATTAAGTAGTGAGGCAGTACTGTTTAGTGTGTGTATGTGTAGCGGGGAGAGGGGAAAGGGCACGTGGAGAGGCGCATGCAGAGCTGGAGCTAAGGAGTCAAACAAACGCAAACATGGGACGAGACAATTTTGAGGGAATACAAAAACCATGAAAGGGAGAGGAATATTCTTGCAATGGGAGAGGGACTTGTGGACTTTGTGAATTGTCAAAATTAGTAAGTATGACTAAAGTAGTGATAGCAATAAAAGTTCCATTTTCCTGTTGAGGAAGATTTGGTTCAATTAATGCGAGGGAAATGCCTTTATGTAATATTGCAAATGCAAATGCTTATATGGGAAGAAAATATATTTTCTAAATGGATTTCTGCAAATTCTGCCCTATTATAAGTAACTAATCTTACACTATTTACGTCTCAAGTTATGATAAATAACTACTTTCATACTCTCTATGTTCAATTTTGATAGTCTAGAATTTTTTTTTACACAATTTAAGAAAAATTATTTAACTTTATTGTTAGAATAAATGTAATCTATTATTTTTCTAAGATATTTTTATATTCATTACAACAATTACCGCTGTAATTGTCTTAAAACATTAGGAGTATGAGCAATTATTATAATTTTACATTAATTACAGTGATAATATATTTTTTTTTGATAAAAGTGATAATAGTAATGAAAAGTGTACCATTCAAGACATGAATCAAAGTTTGGCTTTTGATATGTCAATAAGTTTTAGAAAAGTTAACTTTATTAACTAAGATAGGTTAGACAACAAAGTACACTAAATAAAAGTATTTTATAAATATTGAAAGTCAACTATATTATATAATATAATTTAGGAAGGATGAAAAAAGAAAATAACACTGTCAAAATAGGAGGAAGGGAGAATCAATTAATGAAGTAACATAAGTAGCTTTTTTTTTTTTGTATGAGTAAAGAGAAAATTTTGAGAAAAAGTAATACAATCAATGAAGAACTAATTCACAAATGATTGAAATTACAACTCAAAATCACTACATATAAACTCACAAATTTGGAGAAAAAACGATTTAAATCCAAGTCCTCACATATAAGCAATTAGCTGCAAGTTATAAACTTTCTTATCAGACGCTTCTATACAATACGAATTGGGCGAAATTAGTAAGATTTTGCGAAATATTGTGTACTTGGATTGTACATTCATTTTTTCTTTGAGTATATTTGTTGATGGGCTTAGATTGAGAAAAGTATTCTTTATGGAATTTGTGCACTCCATCCAGATGGAGCCTATGTCCATAAGGGGAAAAAAAACTACTCATGAAATTAATTTGTAGCGTCATATGCTAATGCAATATCTGTTTACAAAACTAAATCTTTCCACATAAAATACTATAATTTTTTTCGTTGACCCCCTAGCATATTCTCTTATGTTTAGAGTCTAACTCTCGGACAATACCATTCCACTGTAAGTTGTATAAACTTTTGGAATATTAAACCGCCATTTGGTTTCAATCATTGGCAACGGATGTGTTGGTAAGACAACTCAAGCCAATTCAAAAAGGTTTATAATCAAGCTAATTTGAGGTCAAGATTTGACTGCCGTGCTTGGGTCTGTGTTTCTTCAACCCACAATCACAAAGAGATGCTGAGAGCATAAAGCAGTTGAATACAATTAACTAATGAGCTACTTGAAATTTTGGAAAAGATGCAAGAGCAGGACTTGGAAAAAAAGATCTACAAGCTAAATGTTATCTTGCGGTACTTGATGATATATGGAAGGAAGAAACGTGGGACTGTGTTGCTAGGGCCTTCCCTGATGTCCGTATATCAAGTAGATTTTTACTTACAAGCCGCAAATGGAATGTTCCTCTGCATGCGATTGCTCTTAGCATCCCGTATGAGCTGAAAACTTTGGGGCAAGAAGACAGCTGACAGTCGTTTCTCAATCAGGTCTTTGCAGATGGAGCCATGGTTCGCCGTCGCGGGTCGCGGTCGCGTCGTGGTCTCGGTTGTTCTACATCCGTCACGGCATATCGGTTGAATATCGGGTGATACGAACATTATAGCACATTAAAGTTTCCAAAAATTTTGAAAAAATTACAAAAATTAGAAAATACTGAAAAGACACAATTTAAAAAAATATCGGAGTCGACTCCGAGTTGACTCGGATATATCGACCGATATCATGCATCACGGATTCGAATCGGTTAATATCGGCCGAGTCAGAGCGAGTCATCGCGGATATAGTAATATCCGCGATTCGGGGATCGGTATCGTACCGGTCCCTTCCGTTCCGGTTACGACTCTGCCGATAAGTATCGGTATCGGCCCGATATGGCAAACCATGGATGGAGCTAATGCTGGGTGTCCTTCCTATTTGGAAGAAGCAAGCAGAGAGATTGCAAGGCGATATGCTGGTCTACCACCGGCCATAACCATTGAAGGTGGCCTGCTACTAGGCAAGGAAAAGTTAAAAGAGTGAATGGGAGAAGGTACTCAAACCATGTTAGTGCATACTTATTGAATCAGCAATTTTGAAATCAAGCTTATGCAGACCTTCCTCACAATCCAAAATTTTGCTTTTTGTATTTGGGCTTGTTTCCGGAAGACTACGAGGTTTCCGTGAGCAAATCGATCCATATGTGGATTGCCAAGGGAATAATTTAGCTGTTAGATGCAGAAAATTTGGAGGAAACTGCAGCATATGATGTGGAACAACTTTTGAGCAGAAATATGTTTCAGGTGGCAGTGATGACCATTGATGATAGGATCGAAAACTGTCGAATCCATGATTTATTGCGAGAGCTCACGATCAAAAAGGCAAAGGATGAAAATTTTTTGTTAGACCCGTGACATGAGATATGATGAAATATTAGCTAAATCCTGGTACCTTGCTCTTCATATTCTCCCTCAGGATCACAAATAATTTGAGTATTCTACACCTCATCTCTGGTCTCTTCTGTTTTTTAATGTTCATAAATACTATAGAATTGTTAGCCTTACCTTCATAAGTTTCAGAAAGCTTAGAATATTAGACCTGGAGAATGTTAACATTAAACGCTTGCCACAAGAAATTGGTGAAGTCAGGCTTTTGAGGTACCTTTATCCAAGAGAAATAGTGATAGAAAGGCTGCCTCGTTCTTTTGTTGCTTACAAAACCTAAAAACTCGTGACATATATATTCAACTATTGGCAAGTGGAAGTTTTCATATTTCATTTGGAGGCTTGAAAGTCTATGTCATGTATATGCATATGATATAGATGCAACGTGCCACTTAAGATTGAATGATTGAGGAATCTCAGGACTTTGTCATGCATACATTTTGATCATATTATCCATATTAACATGATGACTTTGACGAGTCTTTGGAAAATAGGAATATGGGTAGATGTCAGCTCCGAGATGGATAAACTCTGCATGCATTTATCTGACCTTGGAAACCTAAAAGGCCTTATATCTTTATGAAAGTGGGGCTCAGTATGGAAAGAAGTTTCCATTTTTAGTTGGGCTTTCCATGCTCAAGTATACAAACAGAGCTTAAGCTGTATGGAGGTATAAAAATACTGCCTCCTGACTCCCCTCCAAATCTCTCTCGCTTGTCTTTGAGATCCACACATCTCAGGGATGATCCAATGCCAATGCTAGAGAAGTTGGGACTGCTGTCGTTCCATAAAATGAAATACGAAAATGGGAGGCAGCATCTAACAATTTCTGGGAATCACTTTCACCAGTTGAAGTTTCCTGAAATCAGAGGGCGTGGATTGCTCGATCCTTTATATGAATTAAAGGCGGAGAAATGTCCATTACCACAACTCCGGTGCCTAAGAATCAGGAGCTGCAACTCGTTAAAGATGTTGCCGGAAGAGCTGAAGCACACATCCACTCTTGATAAGCTTCCCAGAAAGTTTTGTCAGTAGGCTTCATGTGCAAGATGCTGACAAGGTATCCTGCGTCTCTAACCTTAGAATATTGACTATCCAATCTTGCAGATGGGACTAGGTTTCAAGAGTAAAATGGCACATGAGCCAGGCTTTAGTCAGCTTTACTCTCCCAGGAGAATGGTGGTGGTCAAGCACAAGAATAGTGAAATTAGAATCTCAAATTTGTCGAACATATTCTTCATGGACAATAAACTTTTTGGTTGCATTCTCAAAAAAGTGACCTGAAAATGGCAATTTTTCTGAATTTAGTTGTGCCATAGAAAGTGCCATGAACTTTTTAATCGCTCTTTTTTTTCCCAGTGCAATGAGTTCATGCAACACAGAATTACAATCACTTTTTATCCTAGTGCGACAAAAGTTTGTTAATGGAATTTTCCTTGCTTTGTATGGCACTTTTTTTGTGCCAAATATCTAAGCTATTTTTCTTTTCATGAGCTTCATTTTGGTGGATTCAATCCACAGAACATGGATTCCTTGAAGGTTTACTTCCGGATATGCAAAAAGGAGAATTGAAAATTTAATTAAAGGTTGTGTATCAAGCATTAAGATCTGGTAGTAAGCGAATCTTTAAGCATGTAGACCTTATTATTTTTAGAGGGTAATAATACTTGTTTATCTATTCATTACCTTTTTTCACACACTAATTCACATGTGAGCTGGTTCTGCATGACAGATTTAACTATTAAGATTCGGTGCTATCGTTAATTATCTTGCAACCTTTATGTCAATGTACTGCAAAGGAATGTTATGAAAATTTTCCAGGGATTGTGATTGGTGACACAGCTATAGATTACACCAATAATGTGGAGGCCAGGTTTCCTCTCTGACCCTCATGTTCTTTTTTCCACTATAAAGGCAACTTGGTCATGTTCTGTTGAAGATTCTTATCTTCATAAACTATTAGGAGAAAGTTGAAAGTTTAACAGAAGGATATATTTGAAAGACAAAGAAACGAATTTTATATATGGTATTAAAGAAGCTGACACTCCAGGTTAAGAGAATTGAACTCTGGGCTGCTTTAAAGAAGGGTAATTAATCTTACCGTTGTAAGATATGCAGCCTTGTTGTTGGGGGGGGGGGGGGGGGGGTGTTAGTATAACGAAATAATTTTATTTTGCACTCTCCTAAAACAAGCAATCTGCCCTTCCTTCTTCTGTTTTTGGAGAATTTCCCCCGTCTCACAACCTGATTAATGCAAAACCATTTAAATCAAGGCCTGGTTTCTTTTGACTGGAGTAGTTGCTTTTGTTTAAGAAGATGAAGGACAAAACTGGAAGGAAAAAATGGGACTATGGAATCGCAGATCTCTTCTAAGATCAGTTAAAACGACACTAAACCATTGGCAAATATTCGATTCACTAAGCAGGAGAGTGAGGTTGGAGACTTGGAATCATCCTTTACGTACAAATCGAATATAGATATCTTGTAAATTTATTGGCAAGTTTTATGAGTGACGCATTCTCTTTAGTGGCCCAGAATCTCAATGAAATTAGGAAATCAAGTTTAAGAAAGAAAAGAAACTGACAATCAAGAAAAAGGCAGAGGTAAATGATGGAAAATCCAGTTGAAGATTGAGATAGGAAACTTACACCATCTTTTTTTCCCCCCCTATAAAGGTAACTTGGTTATGTTCTGTTGAAAATAAACTAAAGGTAACTTGTTATCGTGAAATCCCCTGTCCAGTGCTTGAAAAGCAGAGTTCAAGAACATACGCTTGGAATCATCTTTTACGTACAAACTGAATATAGATTTCTTGTAAAGTCATTGATTCCTTACCTACTGACAAGATATACGGTCTTTGCATTAGCCACTTCTGCTTTATAAAAATGTGTAGAAAAACAGATGCAGATATTCATCTGGCTTTGCAACTGCACTTGAAATATAAGAGCCTCTCCTCCATTTCCGGTTCTTACTCTTTTATTGAGAAGCAAAGCTCTCTTAGATTAGATGGCTGACCCTGTTCTCTCTTTTGTTATTGAGAGAACTGGCGATCTGCTGATTCAAAAAATTGTTTTCCTGAAAGGTGTTCGACGACAAGTTGAGAGACTCAAAAATGATCTGGTCCGGATGCGGTGTTTCCTGAAAGATGCAGATCAAAGGCAAGATGAAGAAGAGAGGATCCGCAACTGGGTTTCCGAAATCAGAGCTGCGGCCTACGATGCGGAGGATATCATTGAGATCTTTGCCAGCAAAGTTGAGTTCTTCACAAAGGACAAGGGACTCGTCACCAAATTGACGTATTGTCCCTTGAAAATTGTGAAACTCTGCAAGATAGGTAAAGAGATTGAATCCTTACGGATGAGGCTCAAGGAGATTGCTGATAGCCGCCAAGAGTACGGTATCAAAAATCTTGGAGAGGGAACGACTACACATGGGGAAGAGCTTCAACGGCTCCGACGGTCCTCTCCTCTCAGCGAGGACAAGGATATAGTGGGCTTCGAGGAGATAACAGAATCCCTGGTGGCAGAACTTTTGAAAGAGGATAGAAACCGCCGTGTGGTTTCAATCATTGGCATGGGAGGTGCTGGTAAGACAACTCTAGCCAAAAAAGTTTATAACCATGCTGACCTCAGGACTAGATTCAACTGCCGTGCTTGGGTATGCGTCTCTTCAAGCTACAATCACAAAGAGACGCTGAGGACAATCATAAAGCAATTAAATCCGATAACTAATGAGCTACTTGACATGTTGGAAAAGATGCAGGAGCACGACTTGGAACAAAGGCTCTATCAAGATCTACAAGACAAATGTTATCTTGTGGTGCTTGATGATGTATGGAAGGAAGCAGCGTGGGATTGTCTAGCCAGGAGGGCCTTTCCTGATGTTGGCACATCAAGTAGATTGCTGCTTACAAGTCGCAATCGGGATGTTGCCGTACACGCAGATGCTCTTAGCAAACCACATGAGCTGAAAACTTTGGGGGAGAAAGACAGCTGGCAGTTGTTTCTCAAAAAGGCCTTAGACCATGGAGCTAATGTTGGGTGTCCTCGGGATTTGGAAGAAGTAGGCAGAGAGATTGTAAGGAGATGTGCTGGTCTGCCACTGGCCATCACAGTTGTAGGTGGGCTGCTACTGGGCAAGAAAGAGTTGAAGAGTGAATGGGAGAAAGTTCTCAACAACTTTAGCGCATACCTTTCAAGGACCCGGAGTGAAGCAGGGGCAATTCTGGAATTAAGTTATGCAGATCTTCCTCCCAATCTGAAATTTTGCTTTTTGTATTTGGGTTTGTTTCCCGAAGCCTCCGTGATTTCTGTGCGCAAGTTGATCCATATGTGGGTTGCAGAGGGAATAATGCAGAAAAGAGATGCAAAAAATTTGGAGGAAACTGCAGCATATGATGATGTGGAACGACTTTGTAGCAGAAATATGGTCCAGGTGGCGGAAATGACTGTTGATGAGAGGATTAAAAGCTGCAGAGTCCATGATTTACTGCGAGAGCTTGCAATCAGAAAGGCAGAGGATGAAAATTTTTTCCAGATCCATGACACCGGAGATGATGAAATATCAGCCAAATCCAGGTACCTTGCTGTTCATGTTCTCCCTTGGGATGAAAATTATTTTGGGACTTCGACCCCTCCTCTCCGGTCTCTGCTTTTTTTCAATATCCACGGTTACGAGGAAAACATTAGTCTTAGCTTCAAAAGTTTCAGAAAGCTTAGGATGCTAGACCTTGAGAATGTTAAAATGGGTTATAATTTGCCAAAAGGAATTGGTGAAGTCAGGCTTCTAAGATACCTCGGTTTAAGAGGCACATCCATTGGAAGGCTCCCTCATTCCTTCCGTTGCTTGCGAAACCTACAAACTCTTGACATACGGACCCATGCCACAGTGATAGTTCCAAATTTCATTTGGAAGCTTGAAAGATTACGGCATCTATATGCGTATGATATGGAATGTGATGTGCCTCTTAAGATTGAAGGATTGAGGAATCTCCAGACTCTGTCCCGCATACGCTTTGATGACATTATGCACAATAACATGTTAACTCTGACAAGTCTTCAGAAACTGGGGATTTGGGTGGATGACGGGTCAGAGATAGACAAACTCTGCATGCATTTATCTGAGGTTGGAAGCCTAAAGACGCTACATCTTTATTTTCGAGAGCTGCCACAATCTCTAGGTGGACTGCCTAAGCTCCATCATGTAACAGAGCTCAAGCTATCCGGGCCGCCGTTGGACAAGCTGCCTCCTGATTTCCCTCCAAACCTCTCTCGCTTGTCTTTGAAACACACAGATCTCACGGATGACCCAATGCCAGTACTAGAGAAGTTGGGACAGCTGTCATTCCTCAAAATGAAAGATGCATACAAGGGACCACAGCTAGTCATTTCTAGGCATGGGTTTCACCAATTGAAATTCCTTGAGCTCAACAGCCTATCTGGTTTGGAGGAAATACAGGGGGAGGAAGGTGCATTGCCACAGCTCCGGTGCCTGAGAATCAGGGTCTGCCGCAAATTACGGAAATTGCCGGAACTGCCACCTACATGTACTCTTGATGTAATTCATGAGTGGGATCCTACGGGTCTGCTACTGCTTCCACTGGTTCCGCTAGTGCTTCCACTTCCACTGGTTCCGCCACTGTGCCGTATCGTGTAGTGATTAATAAAATTATTTCGAGTTTTTATCAAAATATATAAATAAAAAGAATGTTTCCGTTATTGTTTTCCCCAATTCACAAGCCTTCTAAGTCCTTTCCGTTACTGTTTTGGGCAACTAACAGTAGTGTCTACACCTATACCTTATAGGATTTGTCTCTCCATAAATTGACATTGCATATATCATACTAATACAAGTAGTAATTAAAAAAAAAATTTCAAGTCTTCAGTGGGCCCCAAAAGTCCTGATAGTAAACTCTTGGGATTTGTAAATGTCGAAATCAATAAAAATATCTAGAGGTATTTGGTTGATTCTAATTTTTCCCGTGCTGTCCAAACTGAAAAGGAGAATAAGGCCCTATTCGTGTATTGGAAGAGAAAAAGGAATGAGGTTGGCAAACAAATCAAGGAATTCATCGCATATAAAAAGTGTTGGTCCGTCTGAAAGTGCGGATTGATCGCTTCCTAAATACTACTCGCTATACATATAAGATGTTGAAAATAAAAACTAAATTGGTCAATTTTGAGTTTGTAAATGGATACCTTACTAAACTTGATCGCTGTTCAACGAAGTTATTTGGGATAAATGTTCAAGGGGAAAAAATTAGTGAAGGGAAAATTTCTGAATACGGGCACAAGTGCAGGCTATTTATTATGAAAGGCATTTATAACAATTTTTATGCGCAATTTTTTTTCACGTGTTCGTAGTAATACATTTTTTACAAAAATCTATACAAATGTCATATGTAATAGATAGTCCAAGATTGTCCACTGTCTATAAGTTTAACACTTCCTTTTAATTTTTTGTGATTACATAACATGTATTGCCTTGAAGGAAATGTATACAAGTTCGGCACTTCCTCTGAATTCTTCGTGATTGCATAACATGTATTGCCTTGAAGGAAATGTATATACTTCACGAAAAAGCAAAGCATAATTTTGCTTATAAAGAATTTTTTTTTTTTTGTGAATTACTGGAATGAAAAGAACATTATAAAAAGTAGGTTTAATTACAAAAACTCCCCTTAGAATTTGGTCATAGTTTTTTTTTTTTTAAGAATTTGGTCAAAGTTGTAGCTTGCATCTAAAGTTTATTTCTTCTCATTTTACCTCCCATCTCAGTCTAACCCATCACGTTAACTATCAAAATAGTTGAGTTGGTGAAAATGCCCTTTTACATGGTTTAGAAGGAAAGACCTTAAGATTTTTGGATGTTCAAGTTACAAGATAGATTTTTACCATAGAATAATTTTTTTTTATCTTTAGGATAAAATAAAGTGGCATATTAATTTTTTTTTCTATCCAAATCATCATTTATGTAATTAACTTAAGTGGAAAGACCTTGAATTTTGCGAAAAGGAGGAAAATTATATGTTGTTTGTTCATTGAAATGCCTAATCAAATCTTCTTTCTACCTTCAATCAAATGACTGGATAAATTATTGAAAAAATTGATCATAAGTATGCAAATATTGTTTTTAAAAAATATTTTCAACTTCAAGTCAAGATATATAGCTCATGTTATGAAAAAAGGATTCCAAACTTGAATATGAATGTTATCTCATATATCTAGAGCCTCTCATGTTACACTAACATAAGGTGTAGCACTGAATCTCAATGTAGGGCAGGGCAATCTAGTTGAAGAAAGAAAAAATGCGCAAAAATGGAGAAAATGATAGCGCTTCTTGCCATTTTGCTCCATGTTATTTATAGCAGTATTTTTATCGTATTCAATTAGGGAAAACGGAATGTTTGCTGAAATTGAACTAAACATCAGTTATAAATAGTTTGAAGTAGATTGGTGTATATTTACTTATTCACGTAGTAATGACATTAATGCATTATAAAAGGAAACCTAGGACAAAAGAATCATTGGATTTCATCATTATCATTATCATTACTATATAAAATGTATGAATTTTAGCATTAAAGAGTGTAAGCACTTTTTTATTTTAATTTTTGTTAGCACCAAATTACCCTTATATCTTTAATTAAAATTATTGCATTTCAATGTGGTACTAATTAAAAGAAATAAAACACTCCAATTAATTACATTTCAATAGTATTGGTGATTATAATTAAAAATTGATCATTATAAACTATTTACCTGCCCTTGGACTCCATCTCCAATTATTATACGTATCAAAATTTCTTAATCGAAACATGAAAAATTTCTCATTAGTCATTAGTTGAGATTGTCGAAAAAAAATCAATGTAATACTCTCTTTAAAAAAAAAAGAGAAACGTACAAGAAGAAGAAATCCCTTATTCATCCATATATCTTTATACAAATAAGACAAACAAATTTCACAATTATGCACTTTATACCAGTGGGATAATGTTAGAAGCCTCCCTTGAGGTTTCTCCTAATATCACTTGGAACCCCTAAGGTTTGAGAAATATCACTTACCTTCCCTAATAATTGTGAAAAGACTATATTAACCTTACTTAACACATAATTCACATATTAAATAACTATAACTCACATATAAAAAAAAGAAACGAAAGTCACTTTCTTCTCTTTTCCTTTTCTCCATCATTTTCTCTTACTCATTTTTTGGATGACTATGCAATATTTTATTTGTAAATTATAATAAATTGAATTTTATTTTCTTTTACTTTTTGTAATTGTGATAAAGTGAGGTATGATTTATTTACTTATTTTGAATTAATTTTTATAATGATTGGTATAATTTTATGATTTCGTTAAGGGTTGAGAAGATATTGGAAAAATATAAAGTTTATATGAAATTAGTTTTGAGCAGATAGAGTTCAATTGTTGCAAGTGTACTTGTGTTCAAATATCTTTTTTACTTTTCAAATTTATAGTTTTATGGGATATAGCATTATGATGTGATAGGACAACAAGAGATTATTTTTTAAGTGATGGTTTTCTTGAAGTGAATAAGTGAATAGAGTGATTTAGGAATATTTTATTTAGCAAGTAAAAAGGCAGTTTAGGGTTTTTTAAAATTTTGTTACACCAAATAACAAAAGTAAGGGATGTAAATGATATTTTTAAAACTTGAGGGGTGTCAAATTGGGAGGTCATCTTTAGCTGGAGGGTTTCAACTAACCACGTAATATTGAGCAGGTTGATGGGGCTGGATGGTGTCTAGTCGAATAAAACCGGAGTTTGGTTCCTGATGTCGTAAATGACAGTCATCAAACCTCCATGATCAGGCACTGTGAAGCTACTCAGCGCCTTTTTCCTTCGTGTTTTTGGGTTTCTTTCTGCCTGTGAATAAGGGTATTGGGTTTCTTTCATGTAGGTAATTTTTACTTCAGGTGCAGAAGCATTGGGCTGGGGCTTGTTTGCCCGAAGTAAGCTATAAGGGATCTTGGTTTTCGTGTCTGCAAAATACAGAAGCTTGTGTCATCCATGGGATGCTTTGGTGGGATGGCGCGAGTGGGTGGAACCAAATATATTTTAGAATATCAAGTCATTCCCATGCAACCATTGAGCTCAGCTCCCTGGCCACTAGGGATAAAAAAAATTTAAGAGTAGTGTCGTAGCATTTCCTTAATTTAGTTGGATTTGTATACCCAGTGACTCTTAACAAAAGTTTCCTTAGGCTCCTTCTCCCCCTAAATTAGGATAGAGTAAGTTATACAATGTATTGTTATTGGCAAAAAAAAAAAAGTCATTCCTGAACGTCCTGCGAATGTGGCGCGTATCGTGCTGAGAGTGCGAAGTGGACGCATGCGGGATCCGTAATCTGTATTTAAAGCCCTTCATAGTGTAAATTGAAAAATTATAGGACATGGAAAACAATCGAACCACTGGACCAAGGTTGAACTTAAGCTTCTCACTGGACCCAAGTTATGGGGTTGAATCCCAGACTACATTTTTCTCTGTGGTTTGGCGGAAAGTTATTTAACTCCTTTGTACCTTTCAAATAGATTAGATAGGTTTATTTTCTTTATTCCTTTCCTTGTTATAGGACGTTTGTAATAATGTTATAGTTGAATTTGTATCCAAAGAAAAATAACCGTTTGTAATAATGTTGTACTTGAATTTGTATCCAAAAAAAAATAGAAAACAAACGAGGCTTTGGAAAAAATGGAAACAAGTTCTAGAGCGATTAAGCGTTAGGGGTAGAGCTACATTACGTGGTTTAGGATTATCCTCATGAAACAAAACCTTACCATCCGTGTTTCAAATAGTTATAGTTTAGAACTTTGAACCCCTCCAATTACAAAATCCATGTGTTAAACCTCAATAGAAAAAAGTTTTAAAAAATTTGGGCAGGTACTAAGTAAAATTAAATGAATTTTATTGGTACTTACTAAAATTAAATGAAGTGCACCCCTTTATTATGATAACAATGAAATGAAGGAAAACTAGAAATCAGGAAAAATGATAATCAATTCAAGGTTACTAGTAACATATTACGGTCAATGTTTTGAAAATCGGACGGACCGACTGTTTTCGAATTTCCCTTTTTTTTTTTAGTTTTGCTAAATGCAGCTATCAAGATTCAAACTCAAGACCTTTGTGATAGAAGACCAATGTATTAACCGTTGCACCATCACATTTATTAGTTTTTTTTGATAACTTATTTATATAAAACAAACCACTCATATTTCTTTTTTCCATTTTTCTTACAAAATCTCATCCTCTCATGGCTCTTTCTTTTTAATCTTCAACTCTCTCTCTCTCTCTCTCTCCTCTTTTCTTTTGTCACTCCTTTTTAATCAAATCTCTTTATTTTTAATTTATTGATGTTTTCTTCCATCTTTTAATTTTGTTTTTGTCCATTAAATTGAAAAAAGTTAAAAAAGAATTATTTTTCTTTAATCCAAATTATTTAATGTCACAACCAACTCACTTTTATCTCATTTTTGTTTCTTATTCAAGTTTACATTTCTATTTTCGATTCTCTTGACTTCTTTCGAATTCCAAATTTCCTTTTTAAATTGTAATCTCTAAATCCCAAAACGTCAATTAAAATTTAAGGTTCACAATGTCTAAATTCTCGTAGACGTGAATTTTATATAATTTCAAAATATTGTGATATTTTTGGGTTGGATTTAGATATAATTGAAATTGAGATGAAATTTATTTGTTTTAACTTATAATTTAAAAAATTTATTTTTAAAAATCCAAGTTATTAAAAAATAGTAAACTTTTTATCATATAAAGTATTAAATTAGTCTATTACATGTCTTATTTTGTGCATATATATATATATATATATATATTTATTTATATCAATTATTTTTTAAAAAATTCATTGAACCAGTCCGACTGGTTGAATTTCGATCCTTTCACTTCACTTGTTCAATTAACGGTCCGGGTTTTTAAAACATTGATTACAATATACTAATACAGAAATAATAGCAAACACAATTGATATATGTAATGAAGAAATGAGGTAATCTTATGGAAATGGTATACTCATGTAAACAAAACAATGCAAAGGGAAACGAGGTAATCATATGGAAAGACGATAGTAATTAGACTAATACTAAATTTTCCTTCCAACTCTACACTTTTGTATTGTCTTATCTTGAATTTTCTACCACGTTAATCTTAATTTAAGATTTGGCATGAGAGACTAAACAAACTAGAGGAGACAGATTTCTCGAATTATACCCAACTATCACTGTGTGAAAATTAATTTTGCACTGCCTGTAGGTGTTACCGTTTCATCTGCGTTTCAAAAAGCATCATTCAATTGCTAGTTTGCTACCCACGCGTATTACTAACTAAACAACCACCCAGCTCTATCGAATCATACCCAACTTACCACTCTTTGCAAATTAACGTTGCATTGGCAATATATTGAATTCTGTTAAGTTGGCAAATAACTTTGGCAAATAGGTTACAGCCCATCCTAGGAGCGGCCACGATTCAGATTTAAATTGAAACCAGATCAGAACTGATTCGACAGTTTGTTGAACTGAAATCGAAACCAAATTTTGGACATCGAAATTGGAACCATAATTTTGGCTAAAGGTTTAGATTCAGATTCATCAAAATTCTGAATCGGAACCAGAATCGAAATCGATGGTTACAGCCCATTTAAACCATCTAAAAAAATAATTGCCACCTAAACATATTTAACTAGTTTTATAGTTTAATATCAATAGTCAACATCTAATACCAGTAGCTCTATTCTAACCCAACAACTCATTGTCCCATTTCATTAATAAGTCTATTACCCCATGACTAATCTAAATCTAAGACGAATCTAATCTAATTAATAATAAAATATTTTTTTCATAAAATTTGCATAATTTTTTCTTTTTCTTGCACGTGATGATATAATGAGTTTTTTTTTTTTTTTACATTCACTATCATTTTTTTTGGAATCAATTTTATACGAACAAGTGTTTAAATATAACAAAAAAAATCGAAACCGTAACTGAAATCGTAGGTTTCAAGAAACGTAGTCATGACTACTCTTTTGAGGACTGATTTATGTTCTATCTTTCAAAAGAATCGAAACCGGCAATTTTGAAACTGGAACCGATGGTTTCAAAACACTGGCGATGCTAACGCACCTATCCTCCTCTTATTTTAAACCAGTGCCATCACGTTCTTTGGAAACTAATTTGTGCATCCTATCTCATGTTACTCGGTTGTTTGTTATATACCGAAAAGTGTAAATAATGGAGACTTTGACCTTTCATCTTATGGCCTCGATTTCTCCTCCTGCATGTGTCACCGCCTGCAGCTGCGTCCTGCAGGCATTAACGCACCTTCGAGCGTTACTTTGTAGAATTAAATCATAGAAAGATTTTAACTAATGAGCTATTTATAACTAACTAGACTTGTAAAATAAGAAACTATTATGTTAAGAAATTATCAAATAAATACAAACTTTAAATAACACAATTACTAAAAAATTTAACTATAGATAAAACTATTAAATAATCAACTAAAACTTTTAGGGTTGGTTTATTTGTCAACATATATAAATAAAATAAAAGTATGGGTGACTTTGGCATGAAGATAATTTTGTGTAAAGTTGATGTTGTGGTTGAATTCTGTTGGTTACTTTGGCATGAAGTTTGAAAATCTATTGATTAATTAAAAAGAAACCCTGAATATTGCATTTATTTTAAGTAGTAAAAAATGATTTCTACAGAACTTGTTGGTTATAATTAGAATATAAGTTGAAAATGAAATTTAGGGTGCATTCAGTTCTAAGTTTCTCGTCCGATAATGGTTGGCAAGGACACTTATGATAAGGAAGAAAGAAGAAGAAAAGGCAAAAGTGTAAGGGTATGTTTGTTTGGACTGAAAATATTTTCCCAAAAAAGTTTTCTAGAATTTCTGGTGTTTGGAAGCAAAAGAGGTTGGAAAATTATTTCAGCCAATTAGATTGATTAATCTAATTGGCTGTGCCTTTCATATTTTATATGTTTGATACATGTTGATATTTTTGGTTTTCCCCAACATGTCTTTCAAGTTATTTGACAGCGCAATGCATTGTTAAACGTTCAAAGGGCAAATCTAATATTTAGAATTAAAATTAAAGATATGGACAGTGAGAATATCCTTAACCTTGGAGGGAAGTGGGGTGAGGGAGGTGGTGTTATTACAAGACATACTGTCAGTAAACCATATAGATTAGGGCAGTATTCCTCTCCTGTGTAAAAGGATTTC
Source organism: Coffea humblotiana (assembly GCA_023065735.1). Classification (NCBI taxonomy): domain Eukaryota; kingdom Viridiplantae; phylum Streptophyta; class Magnoliopsida; order Gentianales; family Rubiaceae; genus Coffea; species Coffea humblotiana. The sequence continues at coordinate 11,174,681 of CM041211.1, forward strand.
TCACCCAAAAAAAAAAAAGAAAAATGATATGTTTCATCTCTTATATTTTAGGAAAGAAAATTTTTTTTCTTTATTTTTAAAATAAAATAAATTAGTTCCTCACATTTTAAAAACGAAGCAAATTAATCCCAAAATGATAACCTGATATGGATTTTAAGGGTAAAATTGAAACATCACTTTAGTTTTAACCAAATCTAACTATATCTGATATGTACACGATATTAAGTCAATAGAAAAAGGAAAAAGATTAAAAATTACAACATAAGAAAACCTTCTCTCTTAAAAAATAAAAAATTTTCAAAAAGTGATATTAAGTTAACATAAAAAGAAAAAATTAAAATTATAACATCAAAAACAACCATTCTCTCTAAAAGAAGAAAAATTTAAAAGCTATAACATCAAAAACAAACCCTTCACTCAAAAATGCTTAAACAATTTTTGAATTATTTTTTCATTATTGTTTTTAATTTTTTCCTTTTTATGTTGACCAATGTCATTGTCTCAAAAAATTTTAACTTTTTCTAGGTAGTATGTTATAATTTTTAATTTTTTCCTTTTTACAGTGACTTAATGTCTTTTTATAGTGATCTTCCAATTTTATATCTAAAATCTATATTAAATTGTCAATTTGGGACTAATTTGCTTCATTTTTAAAATGTAAGGAACTAGTTTGCAGCATTTTAAAAGTGAGAAATAAAAAATATTTTTTGCCAAAAGGTAAGGGATGAATTATCAGTGCTAATAAATAGTTAATTGTGTATGTTAAGGTGTCGTGTTTATGTGGCATATTTTATGCCAATTTACTGCAAAGGGATTTTGTGAGATTTAGGCATTGTCACTACAGACACTACAAGCCATATGTTTCGTCTGTTTTATCCTAAAAAAAAAAAAAGCCATATATTTCGCCAATATTAGTTTGGGGTATTAATGAGGTCAGTTTTCCACTCAGCTCCAAAAAGAGAAAGCAGAGGTATAAGAGAGGAATCCTGTAGTATTTTGTTCTTTTTCCACCTATAAGAGTGTCTCGGTTATGGCCTACCAAGACTTTACTGTAGTATGCAAAACCGTGGACCTATAAAAGTGTCTTCGTCATGACTTGTGTAGTTAATTTATTAAGGAACACTTGCATATTAAGGAAGAGAAGTTAATGTATTTAGTCGCAGAGTAGTCTATAGTTACTTTAGCTACAGCATTAGTCAACAGTTAATTTTAGATTTTTTAGGCATCGATACATTATTATCTTTTTTAAAGTGTAAGATGCATCATGAATAATTTTTGCAAGGCAATTCATGCGTTGTGGTTTGGGTTATTTATTGTAATTTCGTATTTGGTTGCTTTTTTTCTAACTCTTAATTAACGAATTCTATTACCTTTTAGATCCCTAATTAATCAGACAAAAAGTGATTCTATTTTCCTCCTACGTCGTTTTGGAAGCACAAATTTGTCCCAAAGATCCTTATAATGTGAAAGTGTATAACCACATGGGTTGCTGTATCAAAATTAATTGGTGGCAAAAAATTAGTTAATTGGGAGTACTACAGCTGTCCATCATGTCGAATACCACGTTGAAGTCAAATCCGCGTACCAAAACAATTCGGCCTTCCATTCCACCATGTGAATGGAACTGCTTTGTCTTTGACTAAAATAATTGCTCTTGCACAAGTCAATGACGAATTAAGGATAAAACTGGAAGAGAAAATGAACCGAGAGAATCCAACCTCTCTCTTCTGAGATCAGTTAAAACAACAGCTTGTTGAAAGCAAAGCTCGGTTACGGCTTAACCAAGATGGCTGACTCTGTCATCTCTCTTGTCATTGGGAGAATTGTTGATCTGCTGAATAAAAATTCTGTTTTTCTGAAAGATGTTGAACGACAAGTTGAGAGACTTGGAAATGATCTGGAGTGGATGCGGTGTTTCCTGAAGGATGCAGAACAGAGGCAAGATGAAGATGCGAGGATCCGCAACTGGGTTTCTTTAGTCAGAGCTGCTGCCTACGATGCGGAGGATGTCATTGAGATCTTTGCCAGCAAAGTTGAGTTCTTCACAAAGGACAAGGGACTCATCACCAGATTGACGTATTATCCCTTGAAAATTGTGAACCTCTACAAGATAGGTAAAGAGATTGAATCCTTACGGATGAGGCTCAAGGAGATTGCTGATTGCCGCGTAGAGTACGGTATCAATAATCTTGGAGAGGGGATGACTACACATGGAGAAGAGCTTCAACGGATCCGGCGATCCTTTCCTTTCAACGAGGACAAGGATATAGTGGGTTTCGAGAAGATTACAAAATTTCTGGTGGCAGAGCTTATGAAAGAGGACAAAAACCGCCGTGTGATTTCAATCGTTGGCATGGGAGGTGCTGGTAAGACAACTCTAGCCAAAAAAGTTTATAACCATGCGGATGTCAGGGCAAGATTCAATTGCCGTGCTTGGGTCTGCGTCTCTTCAAGCTACGATCACAAAGAGATGCTGAGATCAATCATAAAGCAATTGAATCCAGTAACTAATGAGCTACTTGAAGTGTTGGAAAAGATGCAAGAGCAAGACTTGGAACAAAGGCTTTATCAAGATCTACAAGATAAATGTTATCTTGTGGTGCTTGATGATATATGGAAGGAAGAAGCGTGGGATTGTCTTGCTAGGGCCTTTCCTGATGTTAATACATCAAGTAGATTGCTACTGACAAGTCGCAATAGGGGTGTTCCCTTACACGCAGATGCTCTTAGCATCCCATATGAGCTGAAAACTTTGGGACAGGAAGATAGCTGGCAGTTGTTCCTCAGAAAAGCCTTAGGCCATGGAGCTAATGCTGGGTGTCCTCCGGATTTGGAAGAAGTAGGCAGAGAGATTGCAAGGAGATGTGCTGGTCTGCCACTGGCCATCACGGTTATAGGTGGGCTGCTGCTGACAAAGAAAAGGTTGAAGACTGAATGGGAGAAAGTTCTCAACAGCTTCAACACACACCTATCAAGGGGCCAGAGTGGAGTATCAGCAATTCTGGAATTAAGTTATGCAGACCTTCCTGCCAATCTGAAATTTTGCTTTTTGTATTTGGGTATGTTTCCTGAAGATTACGTGATTTCTGTGCGCAAGTTGATCCATATGTGGGTTGCAGAGGGAATAATGCAGAAAAGAGATGCAGAAAATTTGGAGGAAATTGCAGCATATGATGTGGAACAACTTTTTAGCAGAAATATGGTCCAAGTGGCGGAAATGACTGTTGATGAGAGGATTAAAAGTTGCAGAGTCCATGATTTACTGCGAGAGCTTGCAATCAGAAAGGCAGAGGATGAAAATTTTTTTCAGATCCATGACACCAGAGATGATAAAATATCAGCCAAATCCAGGTACCTTGCTGTTCATATTCTCCGTCGGGATAAAAATTATTTTGGGACGTCGACCCCTCCTCTCCGGTCTCTACTTTTTTTCAATGTCCACGGTTACGGGGAAAACATTAGTCTTAGCTTCAAAAGTTTCGGAAAGCTTAGGATACTAGACCTTGAGAATGTTAAGATGGGTTATTTGCCAAAAGAAATTGGTGAAGTCAGGCTTCTAAGGTACCTCGGTTTAAGAGGCACATCGATTACAAGGCTCCCTCATTCCTTTGGTTGCTTGCGATACCTACAAACTCTTGACATACGGAACTTTGAACCAGTGATAGTGTCAAATTTCATTTGGAAGCTGGAAGGTTTACGGCATCTATATGCGAATCGCATAGGATGTAATGTGCCTCTTAAGATTGAAGGATTGAGGAATCTCCAGACTCTGTCAGGCATACGCTTTGATGACATTATGCACAATAACATGATAACTTTGACAAGTCTTCAGAAACTGGAGATTAGAGTAGATGACAGGTCAGACATAGACAAACTCTGCATGCATTTATCTAAGGTTGGAAGTCTGAAGACGTTGAATCTTTATTGTACTGAAAGAAGGCCGTGGCTATCTCTAGCTGGACTTTCTAAGCTCCGTCATGTAACAGAGCTTAAGCTATCCGGGGAGTTGAGAATGCTGCCTCCTGATTTCGCGCCAAACCTCTCTCGCTTGGCTTTGAAACACACACTCCTCAAGGATGATCCAATGCCAATACTAGGGAAGTTAGGACAGCTGTCGTTCCTCAAAATGAAAGTTGCATATGGGGGATCACAGCTAGTCATTTCTAGGGATGGGTTTCACCAATTGAAATTCCTTGAGCTCAACTCCCTATATGATTTGGATGAAATAAATGTGGAGAAAGGTGCATTGCCACAGCTCCGGTGCCTGAGAATCGGGAACTGCCGCAGATTACGTAACTGCCACATACCTACTCTTGATGCGCTTGAGCTTGTGGACATGCGAGAAAATTTTATCAGTAGGCTTGATGCGAACATGGTATCCAGTGTCCCCAACCTCAGAATTTTTAACTCTAGGATCTTGCCGAAGGAGCGATTTCCGTATTGGTATTTCGTGCATAGAATGCAAGCTATGTCGTGAAGTGATTAATAAAATTATTTCAATTTTTTATCAAAATATATAAATAAAAAGAATGTTTCCGATTCAACTTAACTTTTGTTTCCCCAATTCGACATACCTGCTTTACCATTGTTTTAGTTTTTTGTTTTCATCAAAGCTATTCTCTATATTATTTGAATTCTGTCTAATTCCATAAAAATATCTAGAGGTATTTGGCAATGAAATTGACTATTCCGTCTAATTCCATAGGCCGATGTGAAGGTACTCAAACAGAATTAATCAATCACCTTAAAAACAAGGATTTTTGTAATGATGTCCAGTAACCTATACATATTTCATCCTTGCATTTAAATATTTTTTCAATTAATCTTTCACTATTGCCAGAAAAGACTAACACACGAGTAACCGTTAGCCAAGCTCTAAAAACAATATAAAATACATTCATTTTAATATAGTCAAACTGCTAAAATAATAAATAAGGTCTATTTTTTGTAGACGAGGGAATGAGAAATACAATGACAGAAAATCAGGATACAATTTTATAAGGATGTATACAATTTCTTTTGCATTCTTTAGATCTCCTGCGCAGATACAACCTTTGGCATATAAGGATGTATCCAAGAATGATTACCTTTGGCATGATAGCTGACAGCCATGTTTCTGTGTCTGCAATCCTATATCGACACAAAAGAGTCGGTTATGTTATTCCAATGACTTTGATGAATTGTTTTCTTTTTCGAACTCCATTTAACAGCCATTACATATGTTATTTTTTGAATGCGTCTAAAACCAATTTGGTTCCTGATTTGCGAAAGATGATATTGCAGGAAAGATGTGTCCAAGAATTTATTGTTGGACATATTTGTGAGTCCAAATTTAGCTTCGTTAGGCGCATTCGAGCATACATTACCTGATAAAAAATATATATAAGTTTTGTCTATTAGTGATCTAGGGCGAGGTACGGTTGGTTGAGATTTCATGCACTTGTATACGTTACATAATTTGATGTAACTTTGTTGTACACTTCAATTTTATTCAAGTACATCATTTTATTATACAAATAAACTTGGTTTCTACACATACATCAAATCCTGAAAAAATTTACAATAACTATACATAACCACATTAAACCCATCCCAATCCCAAATTATACAATCTCTTTCAGCTTCACACCCTTGCATTCCCCACCCTAATGCAACAATTAATATATATATATATATATATATAGTTTTTCCCGTTCTTTAAGTTTTAATAAACATCAAAATATTACAACTCATGCACCATATATACCATAGGAAAAAATTAATCAAGCTATATAAGCATACAACACAAGTACAATTTAACAGTAGGAATATCAATATGTCATAATTGTGAGAGAGAATTAAGTCGTCAGGAAAAGGAAAGAGAAACTTTTGGAAATTGAGATGAAAATGGAGAGTCAGTGAGAGAAAAAGAAAAAAGGAAAGATGTGCAGAAAAGGAAAATTAAAAAAAAAGTTGTTTATAAAATGGGAAAACAGAAAATGAAGGAAAATGAACTTGTGTCCCTTCAAAAGTTAAAACTCTACATCTTTCTTCTTTTTGGGTAAAACCCAAAAGAAAAAAGGAAAAAAAGAAGCATTATTCACCTTAAGCTAATTACAATAAAGTAAGGAAAGTCAGCCTTCTTTTTTTTTTTTGGTTGACACAATAATTTCTATTTTACGTCTACTCCTACTCTACACTAAGGGCAAAGCCTCTACACTAGCTAGTGAATTTTCCAGGAAATTTTGAGAAGAAGCCAAGGGATTTGATTCCTTAACCTACGCTCAAGAAGAGTTTTAAGCCTCTCTAGCTATTTTAGAGGTAGTTGGTTACGAGGAAAATCTACCTGAAAGAATGATTATCTGTAAACTTTAACTCAAAAAAATGCGAATTTAACTTTTGGAATAATGGGACCCAAGTTTATTTAATTAAAAAAGAAAAATTATACTAAAAAAATCCTAGACTATACAATAGAAAACATGTAAAAGGAATTTTCTATTCTTAACAAAAGTTACCTGTTGTAATGTTTTAAGGATACAACAGACATGTAGAGATAGGGTTTGAATTCCCCTCCACAATTATATGAAATTCTACTTGTTTCAAAAACAATAAGGGACGAAAAAAACCGTTTAACTAGTATTATTTTTCGTGATTAGGGCATCTTTGGTAGTAAGCCTTGGTGGAAATAAATAGCAGTTAGTCTTAACCCTATTTGATAACCTAATTCATCACTTAAATTTAATGGATTCAGATTTTACTATGTTTGTTTGATAATCCAATTCATCACTTAATTTTAATGGATTTAGATCTTAATATGTTCAGATGCGTTTGATAACAAAAATTGAATATCTGAATTAATTAAGTGCCATTGAATTTTCTAGAAAAAAACTTGCTCCCAAAAATCAATGACAAGATATTTACTTATCACTGAATGCGATATACACTCAAATGTATTTGATTTAATACTTAATGATTCAGTAATTTAATAGATTTAAATTTCAAATTTCAGATTTCGGTTTTCAAACTTCAGTTTTATCAAATGTACCCTAACTTAAGTTGACTTATTGAGTAAATACAATACATCAAAAATCATGAATCATGATCCTTATGGTAATCATGGTTGATTTGTTTTTTTTTTTTTTGAGAAAATCCACAATTTCGTTCGTAAGATCTGCACGAATGAACGATACACTAGATATATCATAGAGATAACAAATTTGATGAATTTACATATATACAAGATCTGAGAATTCAAATAACAGTATCATTTTAAGTACAAATTTCGTTGCCTAAAATTAAAACGACAAGAAAACTTGCATAAATATCAAATTTATTAAATCAAATAATAAGTGGGTTACAATCTCTGAAAATTCTTAAACCAGAAATTAATCCCCTGATTCTTCTCTTCGAATGACTTCAATCGAAGGGTCGAAAAGGCTTGTTCTTCGAAAGAGTGTTTCCTACAATTTCAGCGTAGAAAATGAATGATTTGATCAACATCAATAGCAGGAGGATTTGTTTGGCTTGATTTGGACTTGGATTTGAGATAGAAAGCTTTTGAGAGAATTTGACAGAGTTTCTCCGAAATTTAGAAATTTTTTTTAATGTGTTTTTGCTTTGAGGGAAGATTTTTATTTGTAACCAAAATATGTAGGCTAAATTTTTAAGAAAACCCTTAGAGCCTTTTTGTATTTTTTAGGTAACTTGTAACTCAAGAAACCCATTTAACTTAGGCTTAAATAGTAGCCGGCCTAAATAGTCCATTGTGAATTAATGAAACAATTGATTCACTCCAATTTAAATGGACATTACAAATTTAGTTTGATTTAATAGCCCATATAATATTGACCCAATTTATCAGTCCAAAACATAATGAACTTCTATAATTTAATCAAGATCAATTTAAATAAATCTTGACTAAATAAATTAAATAAATTTTCTTTGTCTACAAATGACCCCACTTCAAGACTTGGTGAGGCATTGCCTGACGATTGCCAAAGATGAGTCTCGAAGTATTACTCTTGATTTGCAAGATTTTTTTTGACAATGAAATCCATTAAAATCATGATTTTTTAGAATACTTGATCCATTAGAGAACCCCAACTTTTTATTGTAGGCTTATAATGTTGCTCAACCGAATTGATTCATGCATGGAATCATAATGTCCGTGGCTTCAATTCTTTAAAGAGTCACGATACCACTTTCCTTTTTGTTTGTAGTTGATTCCAAAAGAATTAGAAGCATACTACTTTCAATTATTTCCATTTATTTTCCACGATGCGTCAAACTAGCAGGTATCAAAATTGAGCACCTGCAATGAATTGGCAATTGCCAAAACCAACTACTGAACGGTGTAGAATTTAAGCAATTTCCTTGGACATTGGACCAGTTTTGTTAGTTCACAAGATGTTGATGACCAACCCTCAATAATCTAATGGAGAGCTTGAAGCATGAAACTCAGAATGAAAGGTTATACGCTCACTTTCCTTCTGATCTTAATTACTTCCAAGACCACGTGACAATCAAAATTGGCCTACTACCTAGACTGAACATTCAACCAAGCACCATTGTAGCAAACTAACAACTGCTAAAATCAACTTGTAAACAATTGGAAACTATCAACTGAACGGATTTTGGAAACCAATTTCGTAATACTCAATTCCTGCAACTTCCGAATGAACTTTGATTTCCTTTTTTTTGAGCTCTATAAAAGAAACCAATAAGATCCCTTACGGCTTCAAGTTCAGCTAAAAAAATCGCAGCATTGTGGGGAGAGAAGAAACCAGAAAAATTCTTTACACCACCGAGGTAATCGTCGAGCCTTCCTTTAGTTTTGATTTCAAACTTTTCCAGATTAACACTCACACAATGCTTGCCAAATTTGCTGTGTTGTTCATCACATATTACAAAATAATCTAAAGTTTTCTTTTTAGCTCCATAGACATATTGCATGTCACAATCTTTTGTTAACTTCTTTTGTTCTCATTGTTGCTGCAAATTCGACTTTTTGTGCGCTTGCTACTGCTGGAAAATTGCATGCATTCTTCAAGTATTTCAATTACTCGCCAAATGGTGCCAACGAAACTTAGTGAGCATAAACCACTTTAAGTTTCGATTGTTATTCTGCATGCAATTTCATACTAATGCTAATTGGTTAGAGCAACACATGCCCCGTGCCATGTTTTCTCTTGAATGTCCCTTCTTGCGAAGCAAGGCAAAATTTTGTTGTTGATGGATTTTTTTTTCTCTTCAAGTTGTACCTTGTATTGATATCTATTATTCAAGGCAAATTGATATCCTCTCCTTTATATATATATATATATATATATATATATATATATATATATATATATATATATTTAGCTTGCAAACAAAGCTGCATCTTCACCTCAATCGTGACTGTGATTCTACAATCGAGGATTTTATCACTTGGAGTACTTAGGTAATTCACCTACTCTATGGCTTTTACTTCTTGTCGATGCCGATTTCTTCTTTCTTTTTTTTTTTTTTTGGCATAATGTGAAAGAGAGATTCCTCATCCCAAACATATATGGTGGACACTCAATTTCAAGAAGGTGCAACTGCCAATTCCCATGAGAACCATATTATGGCTTGAGGAGTACAATAAAAAATGTCCGACCAAAATTTGAAGAATGTGTAACTGCAAGCTCCCACGAGAGCTATATTATGGCTTGAGGAGTACATGAAGAAGGTGTTACTAAAATTTGAAGAAGGTACAACCGCAAACTCCCACGAGAGCCATATTATGGCTTGAGGAGTACATGAAGAAGGCACAATTACCCAATTCAATGAGAGCTTACCAAGGTTCGAGAAGTCCTTTTATTTAACTTACATTGACGATTTAATACTCCTCTCACTGTCTTAGATCACGACATTGTAACCAAATTTCCTTTTTGTCCTTGCTTTTATTGCAGGTTGGTTTTGATGAAATTGCAATATTCAAGGAAGTTACAACTTCAAATGAAAGGCACTTCCTTATCACCAATAGTCATAATGACCTTCCTAACAAAGGAATGAAATTATTGGTGCATCCCCCTACACAAGGAACTTACTTTGGTGAGTGGACTTCTCACAAGTATCCTAACTTAAAAGATTGGTCACTAAAATTTTCTCAAGATGATGGCATGAAAGTTCGCTTCTTGAAATCCCTTAGTCATAATGAGGAGCCAAGGACAACTCCCTTTCAAACCCTTGACAGGCAAATAATAGATGGAGACTCACACTAGGATGCTTTCTTAAGACTTAGTTGTGAATTTGGTTATATCGAAAATTATTGGGAGTGGTTGGAGGATATCCTTGGAAGGAGTAAACAAGTGCTCCATGAAAATCACTTATTTGATGCCTTATATGCTTCACTTTTCACATACGACAGGAATTCTCATGTATTTAGGGTGTTTTGTGAGTATTTGTTCGCAACCCTCCACCATTTTCAACATGCAGAAACCAACAGACATGGAATTTCAACTACCCAATAGATTAACTTTTGGTTTAAAGGCAAAACAAGGTATTCAAAACCAAAACAAAGAAGGATAAAGAGGGCATCTCATGCTCAAGAGACCCAAAATTTTCATGGAGAGATTGGACAACCACGCAAATTTTCAAATCAAGACAATGACATATTTGATATCATTGGAGTCAAATCTCACTTACGAGAAGATACTTATCTCGTAGTATTTATATCTTGTTGGCTCTGCATCTTTGTTTTACCAGATGAGGACCTCCATTATATTAGCCCATCTACTTTCAAAATGGCTAGCATGATGGCCGTCGAACGTAAGGCTTGCCTTGTGGTTCCTATCTTGTTAAGTATCTACTGTGGACTCAATAAAATGTCAAATTCATCTACCCCAAGATATGCTTGTGCATCTTTTTTAGTGCACTACATGTATGTTTGACTAGCGAGTTATTTCTCTACTCATTATTCCACTCCGAATACCATGTTTGGACCAACAATGACCAATTATTTTGGAGAGGGTGGTGCACAATATTTTGATGAAAACAATACTCGCGACCTCATTCATCAAGGAGACAAAGTAACTTGGGAATTAACTTCTCTTATGAAGAATCAAAATAAATTTTTTGTTGATGATGGAAAGTTTACGAACCCAGAATGAATTATTTCATAAGTACCTGCTTGAATTACTTAGTCTTGCATGCTTGAGCCATACAATCCATACAGGTTTTCATGATAATTCGGATTTTATCAAGACATCCAATAGGAATTTGGAGTAGATGTCCATTCTACAAATTATGATTTAAGTTGAATACTTTGGCACACTGCTATTCGCAATAAACAGAGTCAAAGATATTTTTTCCTAGTTATCCCTTGAATGTTAACAAACATACATCTCCAAATTTTCAAATATGGTGGTCTATATTACATAATGGCTATCTCCTCAAAGGACGTGATATTTTGATTAAGAGTATCCAATCAAATTTGGAGCAAAAAAAATTCAAGGGAATGGAACTTGCAAACCTGAATAATCCTTCCAAAATTGGCAATAATCTTGAGATGAAACAGAAAATCACCAAGGCTATGAGAAGTGAGAAGAAAGTTTTGAAGATCTCCAACAACAAGATTGTTACTCCTGAAATCCTAACTTCTAATGAAGAATTTTCCAAGGGTACATCACACCGTCTTCCTTTAATAATTGTAAAGGCTACTGATCATGATTCTCGCAATTCTCATGAAAAGAAAAGGAGAAACCCTTTTGATGAGGAGGATAAGCAATCTACTAGCACGGATCAGTACTGGAAGCATAAGAAATCCAAGGTAGTGACTCTTCCTTTAGATGACATTGCTTTAGCCTTAAAGAATTCTTTAAGGACATTCCTGACATATCTATGACTGGTATAAGTCATATCAATATTGTAAGAACTCTTCTTACCTTCTTTAGTTTGCCACTTAAAATTTACTTATTAATTTCATGTTCATGATTTGTTTCATAACATTTTACTTGTAGTCGAATGATCAAGACTTGATTTTTATTAATGATGGAGAAGCAAACCAAGCATTCGTTAAAGGACCCACTGCATTTGAACTTTTGGCAACATAAGTAATCAATTCCACCTAACAAAAGGATACTAGTGAGAACGCCAAAAAGGCAGTAGATGATGAAAACGTGATTCAACAAATCATACCATAGAAGGAAGAACATATGACTCTAGCGAAGAAAAAGAAACTCAAAATTTTTGATCTACCATCATGGCCAAGGGCACCTCAAGTGTCTGAGTTTTGCCTCCAAACTGTGATCCCAACATGTCATTGAGACAACATTTAAATGCTGTGGAATAACTTGAAAGTGATAATATCCTAAAACAGCCCTAGAATGCATGCCTACTATTAAGAAGAAAGCAAATGAAATCATGGAGAAAATACAAAGTTTTAATGCCATGGACATCTTAAACTTGCAAGGCCTTTTTAAGGTTTTCTTTACAAACGCAACTTGTTACGTCGCAATGAAATCTTCTCTCTCAAATAAAATTTCAATTGAATTATATAATAACTTACTTTCTACAGCCACCCAACATCTTAGAGATGTTCAGAGTAAGGAGAAACAACAAGTATAAAAGATCTCAATGCATATGTTGAATCCTAAGAAGATTGACCGTGAGGAAGTAGAGTTAAACAAATGATTTGAATCCTTGGATACCCACAGGAAGGAGACACTTTCACTGTTACAAAAGGAGCAAGACGAGCTTATCCGAATACAAAGCATGATTGTCAACTTACGAAATGAAATTCGAAAAATTGAGGATTCCTCGCCTTTACTTGTTGAGGAGAGCCAAACATTAGATAAGATGCAAGCATTATTTGAAAACAATCACAAATAGCTGTTATCATTTGAACTCTAGGATCAATTGCAATCTTTTACTTCGTTTCAAGTTTCATCTGTTGTTAATCGCCCAAAGCATGTAGCCAACGGTATAACTACTCTTTTTTTATTATTCTATAATGAAATTTGATTTTTTTTTAATTGACACCTTTGTAGATGTCCCTTATTTTCCCTTATTTTTTCAATAGCCACCATTTTAGACTATCAACTACAAAATAAATCATTCAATCTTTGCATAATTTTGATCATACTTGAGAAAGTAATTGTCTAAATAATTTGATAATTTGGACAACATACTTTCAAGTATATCCCGCAAAGTAATTTGAACTGTCCTAAAGAGGAACATTTTTTATCTGTTTTGCATGACATCTTTACAAAAGATCATCAGCGCAAAAAATTTAGTTTTATAAGGTTGTAACTGAATTTAGAATTTATCCTCTAAACTACCTACGTATTTCAAAAAAGAATCAAGTCATACATAATTCCCACCGTTCACAGCTTAAACTCTTGCGAATTAGAAATATCCATTTGTCGACCATCTTAGATTTGTTCACAGTTTCAACAATTTAATCACGTACTACACTATTGGTAATTGTTATCTATAGTTTTACCTCACGCTGATTAGGAGCAACATGCAGTTTAGATTCATGCATCATAGAGTATTTTTTTTATGGTATGTATAATTTCAAAAATTTTTCATTTATGTGGCCGACATTGATGCCATCTTTGTCAACTATCTTGTACGCTCCATTCTGTAAATATTTAGGACAATATATGACTCATTCCATTTGGAGATAAATTTATTTTTGGTATGATAAGTCATAACTTTTGACTTTCAAACGGCGAGCACCATGTCACCAACTTGAAAGGAACGATGACGAACTTTTTTATTAAAAACTTTAGAAAGGCGAGGTGATAGTATTTAAAATTTTGTTGAGTTTCTAATCTCTTTTGATCTAAAATTTCTAATTTTTCAAGTCATAGGCAAACATTCTCTTCTTCCCTGAATTCTTCTTGGATAGCAATTTTTAGAGAAGGAATTTGTTACTCAAGAGACAAAACAACTTCTACATCATAAATTAAGGTATAAGGGGTGACTTGTGTTGGAATTCGATATGTGATGCGATAAGTTCAAAGAATCTCACCTATCTTTTCATGCGAGTCCTTCTTTGATCTAACCATCACTTTCTTCAATAGTTTGCACAGAGTTTTGTTGAATGTCTCAGCAAGACCGTTAGTGGAGGCATTATACAAGGACGCCTTGCATTGTTTGAATTTGAATTTCTCACACAACCTATCCATTAAGTTATTGAAGAAAAGCTTTCCATTATCAGTAATAATGTATCGGGGAACTCTGTAACGATAAATAATATTTACACGAATGAAATTTACCACATCTTCTTTTCTCACTTACTTAAGTGGTACAATTTCGACCCACTTAGAAAGTAGTCGATTGCAATCAATATATAGAAATATTGCCCGAATAACTTAGGCAATAGTTCAATAATATCACGACTCCAAACATCAAATTGCCAAGAATCAATAGTCGAATGTAATGGTTCGGGTGGTTGATGAATGTAATTTGCATGGAATTAGCAAGTTTGACACTTTTGAGCATATTCCATTTAATTTTTGACCGTAGTAGACCCATAATAACCCATCCTTTTAATCCAAAAATGTAATTTGGGCCCAGATTAGTGAATTCCACATATTCCAGAATGTGCCTCTTGCATAACTTGATATGCCTCATCTTCACTTAGATAGCAGAATACACCTTCAAATAATTTTCGATATAGTGTATCCTTGTATAAGATGAAATGAGAGGCACGACGACAGATGTCAACTCTTTTACGTTGCTTCTCGGGTAATTTTTGATATTTGATATAATCGACAAGACGTTGTCTCCAATCTTGTTCATTAACTTCATAAGTTAAGATCACATAAGTATTACATTTCTCAATATTTTCATCATCAAATAGTACTGGAACTATCTACTTTTGATACACACAAACTTGTATCTTATCATTTGGCACTGCGAGAGAAGAGGCAAGTATAGCTAACGCATCACCTTGTTTATTTTTTCTTCTAGGGACATGCTCGATACTTGCACCTCCAAACTAACTTATAAACCGCATTGCATACTTATGATATTGATGTAGAATCAATTCGAATTTTTTAACATCATAACTTCTCAAAAGTTGGTTAACGACTAATTGTGAGTCGCCATAGATTTGAAACTCTAATTGTTTCATATCAACAACTATTTCAGAATATGAGAGTTTGATATTTAGCAACATTATTTGAACAACTTTGATTTAGAATAAAGGAGTATAGCAAAACTTCTGTATCAAGTGTTATAAACACAATTTTAGCCCCAACTCCATGACGATGAGTAGCACCATCAAAATACATCTTTTATGGTTGAAAATTTTCAATAAGAAGTACATCCTCATCAAGCAGATCATCACTCAACTCCCATTCAATAGGTATTGGGTGATCAATAAGAAAATCTGCCAGTACTTGACCCTTTACAGCCAGCCTTTTGAGGCACATAAATAATTTCAAACTGTTGTAACTGAAGATACCATCTAATTAAATGGTCGGATAATATTGGTCTACTCATCACGTAATTTATGAAATTTGTCCTGGAGATGAGTCTCATACTGTATGCTTGAAAGTAGTGTTTTAATTTTTATATTACAAAAATAAGAGTTAAACACTACTTTCAATTTAAGAGTAGTTTAATTCATTAGAGGTCATCATTTTACTTAAATAATAATTTCCCTTCATTATTTTTTTGTGCAAGCAATGCCCCCACTGAACGTTCTTGGGTAGCAATATAAAGAATTAGTGGCTTTCCATGAATAGGTGCAGTTAGGACAGGTGCCTTCATGAGATAAGACTTAATGCTATTCAATGCATTACTGCATGCATTGTCCTATTGGAATGGTATACCTTTTTTCATAAGGCGACTAAATGGTTGGCACCTTTTGGTTAAATTTGAAATGAAACTCCGCAGGTAGATTAATTGCCCTTGAAAACTTTTTAATTCATGAATATTGTGAGACTCAGGCATTCTCAATATAGCATCAATTTTAGCTCGGTCAATTTCAATATCTCGATGATGGACCACAAAATCAAGAAACTTTCCTGATGTAATTCCAAATGCACATTTGAGAGGATTTCTTTTGAATTGATACATTTTCAACCGATCAAAAACTTATTTCAAGTCCTCCAACTGATTATTTCTTTTGTTTGATTTAACAATCAAAGTCGTTCACATAATATTCAATATTTTTGTGAAACATGTCGTCGAAAATATTTTGCATTATTTTTTGATATGTAGCTCCGGTATTTTTAAGACTAAAGGATATTATTTTATAGCAATAAATATCTTTAGGAGTACAAAATGCAATGAACTCTTCATCCTCAGGTGCTATTCAAATTTGATTGTAACTAGAAGAGTTATCCACAAGTGACATATCCTCATGCCCAATAGTTGTATCAATCATGAGTTTGGTGATAGGTAAAAAAAAATTATCTTTAGGACAAGCATTATTAAGATCCCTGAAATCAACTCAGATGCAGATTTGCCCATTCTTCTTAAGTACAGGTACAATACTTGAAATCCATGTGAAATATTTAATTTCACAAATGAACCCAACTTCAATGAGTTTGTTGACTTCAACTTCAATCAACAGAACCAAATTAGATCTAAATCACCGTTGTGTTTGTTTTATAGGTGAACTCCCTTTTTAACAGTTAAATAGTGGACGGTCACTTTTGAGTCCAGACCCGACACTTCTTTATAAGTTCAAGTAAAAACATTTCGATACTATTGCAAGAGTTTAACATATGCCTTCTCTTCATCAGGATTTAATAAAGCACTTACATATATCGAACGTGGGCCCTCTGAAGTACCAAAATTGATTTCTTTTAGATCATCTACAGTAGTCTTAACACCTTCTTCAAATTTAGGTGGAGCGTCTTTAGTATCTTCTTCCTCTCCAAGGGAGTCACTATCAAATGCGATTATATTGTTGCACGAAACAACACTTTTTTCATCATTTTTCTTTGATTTCGTATACACGATGGTATGCCATAGAAGAGTTAATCCTTTTAGAGTTTCACGTGAAAGTGAAGATGATTGTCCTTGTTCCAATCTTGACTTGAGGGTATCGAAAGATAACTGATTCATTATTTGACAATGAGATATCAGTTTCTTTGTGAACTATCTCTTTTAATTTTGGAATCACCACTTTCTTCCCTTTTGCATTTGATGATTCGAAATTTTGAATTTTAACCACAGATAAAGATTGTTCAAACTCATTCTTTCTATAATGTTTTTGAATATAAAATTTAGTATCGGCGATATGCGCTTCTACTTCAGTGAAAGGATTATCGTTAGTTTTCACATTTTTTGACACTTCATTTGGGCAATATTTTAAACTTTGGTGAAGAGTTTGAAAGTACGACTCCATTTTCATGAATTCAGGGCCTTCCTAACAGCATATTATATGTTGTTTTAGCATCTATCACATACAATAGTGCTCTAGACGACATATCATTAATGATTATCTCCAAATTTAGTAATCCAATAGCTCTTTGCCCTCCTTGATTGAAGGCTTGCATCATCAATTGCCTATTGGAGAGTTTATCAATAAGGACGCCAAGTTCTTTTAAAGTTTTTAAAAGAATGATATTAACAACAGAACCTCCATCTATTAAAATTCTATTCACTTTTTGTTCTTTTGCATAATCGGTCACAAACAAAGGACGGTTATGTGGCATTGATCCAAGTAACAAGTCTTCATTTGTGAAGGTAATGTTTGTGACATTCATCTCTTCATTGCCCCTAGGCATGTGAATTGTCTCACAAGGAGATTCACTAGCATCATCCCTTTGATCTTCAATATCATCAATTTGTGTTGCGTGACATGAGACAATATCAATGTTAAAGAATTCTTTAGGTATGAATTCTTTTAAAGTGATAGGGACTCACTGCTTTTGTTTAAAAACTTGATGCTTTTGTTTAAAAACTTGATTTTTTTGAGGACTGCAATTGTTAGTGTTTTTCTATTTCATCTTAAGGCCTTGGTTGCCTTATCAGATGGATGAGAGTTTCATCTTCTTCTTCACATGACCAGAGTCCATCCTTCATCATCTACATCACCTGTAATGATTTCAAGTCTTCATATTCGTGCTCTTGAAAAATTGAAGGGGCGATTTTTTGTTCAATTTCTATAGGATCAAATGATCCAAATTGAATAGTTGGCAATACAGGTATCGTGATCTTTTCAAACTTTCCAATTTCATGGACTGTAGTGAATCAATGGAGGTTTGATTCACACTTACGTTGTCTTTTTAGAGAACGATTTTTCCTTGTCTTGCCAAATCCATCACTTTGTCTTTAACGACAAAGTATTTTTAGATGGGATACCCAATCAAATGGTGATACTTGCAATAATTTGGATCATCAGTATTCCTAACTCGTCAGATCACTTCATCTCAGGAAGCGTGATCAAATTCATACTTAACAGATCATCAAACATACCAAGGACATCAGAGTCAAGGAAAAGGTATTCTTTGTCTTGCTTCTCCTTGAGAGTTGATTTTTTCTTCCCTGCTCTTGACGTGCATTCATTTTCTTGTCTTCTCTCCTAGCGGTCTAAAGGACAATCTTGAAAGATGTTACACTTGCAATCATGACCTCCTTCTTTTCATTTTTTGCTGGTGGTTTGCCCGTTTCCTTATTTCTTGTCTCTCCTTAGCCTTACGAGGATCAAGAACTGGCAGCTCTTGTCCGTCAAGGTTAATTTCTACCTTATGGTTTTTTGTGGATAATTCATCAAATGTTTCTGGTTGTACACCTTGTAAGATGTATCTGAGCTCCCAATGCATGCCTTGAATACGCATCTCAATCGCGGAAGACTCAAAAATTCAAGCCTTGCAGTTTAGGCTTAGATTCCTCCAGCGATTGATGAAGTCAATGACATGTTCATTCTTCCATTGACGTGTATTGGAGAGTTCGGTCATGCTGATAGTTCTTTTTGTGCTATAGAAGCGGTTAAGAAATTCCTGTTGTAACTGCTCCTAACTGTCAATGGTACTAGACTCCAGATCTGTATACCAATTAAAGGCATTACCCTTCAATGAGCAAACAAATTGCTTAACAAGCAAGTCACCATCAGTGCCAGCATTATTATAGGTTTAAACAAAGTGCGCGATATGCTGCTTAGAATTGCCCTTGCCATCAAATTGTTGAAACTTTGGAGGTTGATATCCCACGGACATCTTCAAACTTTCTACTCTTGTGGTGTAAGGTTTAGTATAACTACTATATAACTTGGTACTTCCGCCTATCTTGTCCTTAATCGTTCTTTCAATAAATTCCGTTAGATTATCGACATGAATGGTACCATTGGGAGAGATTGAAAACTCTTTCATTATTTGTGACTTGGTATCCTCTTTCTCCTTCTTCTTTGATAACGAGTCACTTTCATCTTGTACTTTGGATTTTTGTTTGGACATACTAAAGCTATTTTCGTCCATATTTTTCATAATAGCCATTAGTTTGACTATCTTGACATCTTGACTTTGTGCATGCACCACTGTCCCCTCGACAATTCTAGCTAAATTTGAAATTTGATCTTTCACAATTGTTGTGTTAGTCATCATGATGAGCAATACCACAGAAGCGATCGAATCACTTGAGCTGTCGGTGGATTCCTCATGAACTTCCTTCTTGTTGGGAACAACTTCAAGATTTTTTTCTTTAACCACAGTATTCGCCTTAACCTTCTCTAATAATTTTTTAGCCTTGCTCCTTGTCATGGGTACAGTATACTGCATCTCTTGAGTCATTGGGGTACCGGCAACTACGCTTTCAAGAGCAAAGTTCACCTTTTTGGACTCCATTGACTTTTAAAACAAGTAAGTTGTTGGAAAAAAAGTGATGAGAGGCAAAGATGGTCTCACCGAGTGTGTTAGAAATTTGTAAGTACAAATTTCATTGGCTAAAATAAAAGACAAGAAAACTTGCACAAATATCAAATTTGTGAAATCAAATAATAAGTGGGTTACAACTTCCAAAAATTCTTGAACCAAAGAAATTAATTCCCTGATTCTTCTCTTCGAATGATTTCAATCGAAGGGTCGAAAAGATTTGTTCTCCGATCAAAAGAGTATTTTATATAATTTCGACATAGAAAATGAATGATTTGAGGATGGCATCGAATACTTGAAACTTTAAGTTTTTAACACCGATAGCAGGAGGATTTGTTTGGATTGATTTGAACTTGGATTTGAAAGAGAAAGCTCTTGAGAGAATTTGACAGAATTTCTTCGAAATTTAGGAATTTTTTTTATGTGTTTTTTCCTTGAAAGAAGACCTTTATTTATAACCAAAATATAAGGGCTAAATGTTCAAGAAAACTCTTAGAACCTTCCTGCATTTTTGGGTAACTTGTAACTCAAGAAACCCATTTACCTTGGGCTTAAATTGTGGCCGGCCTAAATAGTCCATTATGAATTAATGAAACAATTAATTCACTCCAATTTAAATGGACATTGCAAATTTAATTTGATTTAATAGCCCATATAATATTGGCCCAATTTGTCAGTCCAAAACATAATGGACTTTTATAATTTAATCAAGATCAATTTGATTTAAATAAATCTTGACTAAATAAATTTTCTTTATCTATAAATGCCCCCACTTCAAGACTTGGTGAGGCATTGCCTGACGATTGCCAAAGACGAGTCCTGAAGTATTACTCTTGATTTGCAAGATTTTTTTTTTTTGACAATGAAATCCATTAAAATAATGCTTTTGTAGAATACTTAATCCGTTAGAGAATCCAAACTTTGTATTGTAGGCTTATAATGTTGCTGTACCGAATTGATTCATGCATGGAATCATAATGTCCGTGGCTTCAATTCTTTAAAGAGTCACGAGACCACTTTCTTTTTGTTTGTAGTTGATTCCAAAAGAATTAGAAGCATAGTACTTTCAACCATTTCCATTTATTTTCCATGATGCGTCAAGCTGGCAGGTATCAAAATTGAGCACTTGCAATGAATTGATAATTGCCAAAACCAACTATTGAACGGTGTAGAATTTAAGCAAATTCCTTGGACATTGGACCAGTTTTGTTAGTGCACAATTAATTCACTCTAATTTAAATGGACATTACAAATTTAATTTGATTTAATAGCCCATATAATATTGGCACAATTTGTCAGTCCAAAACATAATGGACTTCTATAACTTAATTTAATTTAATCAAGATTAATTTAATTTAAATATATCTTGACTAAATAAATTAAATAAATTTTCTTTGTCTACAAAATATTATGAATCTCCAACCTATTCAAATGATAGCAATTCTTTTAAGCCCAAAGAATATATGTGCATGTCTTTGCCTGTCAGATTTGCTATTTAGATGCTTCAAACGCATTTGTTAAGGTGACATTTGATAAAATAGATATTAAAAATTTCAAATTTGACAAACAGATTTAAGAAAGATAAGATTTGACAAAAAATTATAAACTAAAATAAAATTCTCACTAAAAACTCTAGGAAAAAAAAAACTCTCAATAGAAAACTCTAGGGGAGAAAAAAATGTCTCACTAGAAAATCCTAAGAGAAAATGCTCAAAATTTTTATTTGGTTCTTACCTATTTATCAACTCCATTTAATTTATATTGTTCCAAATTCACCTCTTTAATTTTATGAACTCCTACCTTATTTTCAAAAACAATACTGAATATTAGAAAAAGGCAAAAAGTGTAGCTTGTATTAGTTTTTGTGATTAGGGAATGTTTTACTAGTTTACTAAATTAATACATGACTTGGAACTAGCAGCCATAGTATTCGCCTTGAAGATTTGGGGATATAATTATATGGGAAACAATGTTAAGTTTTTATCAATCACAAAATATTTTAGATATTTGTTACAAAACAAAGAGTTCAATATATATGAAGAATGCACATAGTTAGAATTATTTAAAGACAATAATTGTACTATCCTGGCAATGCTAATAAACTAGCTGATGCATCATGTCGTAAGGTAAATTCCAATATGTCTTTTGATTGAGTAAGTGAAAGTGTTAGGTTTGGTCCCAAAAAATTGACTAGCAAGCTTGACAACTCAATAAAGATGATAACAAATCAAATAAATCAAATAAAGAAATCCAAAATTTTGCTTAGTTTGATTGAATTGACCTACGTTTACGAGTAAAAGGGTAGTAGATTTACTATAATAAAAAAGAGAGTACAAAAGAGAGAATACAAAACCCTAGTAAATAATTCCTAAGCCCAAAAAGGCGCCTAAAACTAAAAATATAAAAGAGACTAAACAGCACAAATTGTTTAATGGTCCAAAGGCCCATAACTTACTTTTTTGCTTGAATGCCTAACAAAAACCTCTCTTAAACTGAGGCATGGGCTCTCTAAAACTCTTTTGGCTTGGTGCTTTTAACATATTTAAACTCACTTAATCCCACTATACTTATAACCACAGAGATGAGAGATTTATTTGTAAAATTTCAATGTGGAATACAAAGATAAATTCAACAAATCTCCATCTTAAAGTGTATCCAACATCGGTAAATAGTAAACAAATAGCAAACAAGCTCCACATTCTCTATAAAAATTCTAACGGATCTCAATGAACCACCAAAGTCCTAACAAGCCCAAACGAGCCACCAACAATCTAGGATGCAAAAGACTCAATAAGTCCCAACCGGCCAAAATTCACAAAAGGTTCAACAGATCCCAACGGGCTAAATTTATGAACATATTAATATTGTTCCACCTTCTTCACAAAACCCTTAACGAATTCCAATGGGCCAAATAATTCTTCTTCAAAACCCAACCGAACCCTTAACGAATTTTTTTTTCTTCACTCTCTTTAGCGTCCAAAATTGATATTGATAGTTTGTTATTGTCATCAAGAACCCAAAACCTGAACCCGAAACCTGAAGCTCTGACAACCCAAAACCTAAAGCTCTAATACCAATATTAGGTATAGTCCCAGAAAATTGACCAGCAAGAACAGTATGGTTCTTGACAACCCAATAAAAACAATAACAAATCAAATAAATCAAACAGAGAGATCCAAAATTTTATGTGGTTTGGTTGAACTGACCTATCTAACGGATGAAAGGATAGCAGATTTACTATAATAGAAAGAGAGTATAAAAGAGAGAATATAAAACCCTAGAAAATAATTTTTAAGCCTAAAAAGGCACCTAAAACTGAAAATACAAAAGAGTTTAAATAGCACAAATTGCTTAATAACCTTGTTTTGGTTTGATGCCTAACCAAAACCTCTCTTAGACTAGAGCATGGATCCCTTAAAACTCTCTTGCATTGGTGCTTTTAGCACACTTAAACTCAATTTAGCCAATTATATTTATAACCACCAAAAGGAGAGATTTCTTTGTAAATTTTCTGATATGGGATACAAAAACAAATTCAACAAAAAGGATATTTTGGGAGATATAGAGAGGCTGGAGGTAGAAGTTGGTTCACAGGCAAATGGAGAAGTGATACCTGTCCTGATTACACAATACTCCTTAGTCCTTAGTCAAACGAATTAGAGTCAAATAAGTGATGGTACTTTAGTAAAAGTAAAGCAAAAAACTAATTAAGGATTACAATGTGTGGCTGATTGTGTATAATGATCCTTAATTGATAAATGGCCTACTTAAGTGAGCTCGTAATTCTAAGTTTTATATACATCTAGGTAATACAATATTTACAGGATCGAAAAGAACATCTTTGATGAAATGGTATGAAGTAGCGAAATTTGCAGCTAAATGCTTAATATGTTAATAAGTCAAGGCTAGGAGAACTGTTGAATCCCCTTGAAATACCAGTTTAGAAATAGGAGCATGTATTGATAGATTCCTGATTGGATTAGATAAAATTAGACAAGACAATGACACAATGTTGGTATTGCTGATAGACTTACTAAAAGTGCATATTATCTTCCCATGTGTGCTACCACGTCAATAGCGAAACCAATAACAGTGTACGTGGCACACATAGTTAGGCTACATGGTGTACTCAGTGAGTGTTGTGCCAATTTATGTAGGTTTTGGGAAAGCTTTCAATAGGCTGTAGGACTAATTTGATGCTCAGTACTGGTTCTCACCCTCAAAAAATAGACAAATGGAAAGAACAATTCAAACATCAAAAGCTCTATCAAGAGCCTGTGCTATTGACTTTAGAGATAATTGAAACGAACGTATTACTCTTATAGAGTTTCCTATGACAATAGCTATCAAGCAATTACAAGCATGGCTTCTATAATGCTCTTAATGGAAGAAAGTGTAGACTGCCCTTGTATGGAATGAGATGGGTGAAAAACAAATTATTGGGCCAAAATTGATTCAATTTAATCTTGAGAAAATGTATTGATGAGGGAAAGAATTTAGACAACTCAAGATAGACAGAAAGTTGGGCAATTGTTTTTAAATAAAAAAATAGAAAAAAATTGAGCTTCAACAAGGTGAATTTGTGCATCTCAAAATCTCTCCCATGAAAATAGTACTTAGATTTGGAAAGAAAGGGAAGTTAAATCTATGTAACATGGTCTTTAGAAATCTTAAAACGAGTTAAAGATTTTATGTATCTACTGGCCTTACCTCCAGAATTGTCAAGAGTATATAATGTATTATATATGTCTTTGTTAAGGAGGTATGCGCCTGAGCCTCCCCCGCATATTAGAATAGGACAGAAAACTTCACCGGCCATTAAATTATTACTCACATTGACTTTTAAATATCAAATAATTTTTCTTTATAAATTGATTACTAAACTAACTAGCACAATTTTGATTATTTTGTGGATTTTGGCTCTTAATCTACAAAATAATCAGAACATTTAGGGGTATTTTTATTCACCACTAACTCGACCCTATACCCTTGCTCTGTTAAGTTCCAGCAAAATAGCTCCAATACTAAATGTATTAGATCCTATTTTTTTGTAGTTCTTCAAGATCAGCACGTGTGGTACTTTCACCAACTCCAGAATTCACCCAATATAATTAACACTTAGTGATGGATAAAAATACCCAAGCATTTTGATTATTTTATAGATTAAGAGCCAAAATCTACCATATGATCACAATTGTACTAATTAGTTAATTTAGTGATCAATTTATGACGAAAAATTGTCTAATGATCAAAAATTAACATGAGCAATAGTTTAATAACCGCCGAGATATTTTGTCCCATTAGAATATGAACCATGCAACCATAGGGGAATTTGGCATACAAGGATGTTTCTCGTCAAATTGCAGATCACATAAGTCAAGTTCTCCATTGATGAGTTATACCATATGTGAAAGTTTGATCGGTGTGATCATGCATCTCAAGAAGTAACTTGGAAATGTAGTAAAATATGAGAAGTAAGATTCCTTGTCTGTTTCAAGCCATGTTTTAAAATTCATATTCATTGAATCAAAAAATTGACTACGTCAAGGATTGCTGGTCTAACCATTGAGCTAACCGTGATCGACTTGTTATGCAATAAATTTTTATCAATAAAAAATTCACAAAAATAATTAAGTTAATTATAATGAAGAACTTATTCAAGAAGACTTCCAAAATTTAGTCTTTAAGAAGATGGGATTCGTGAAATGGTGACTTCTTGTTATAGATGTACGCTACAATTATTTAGGTAACAAAATAAAAATCGATTAAAGATGTTTATAAATTTATAATATTTATTGCACTGTTCAAGATTATAAATTTATTTTTCTTAATGTGTAAAACATAGAAGAATTGAAGGGGCAAGTGCGAAAATGAAGACAAATAGATAGTTGAATTGAGAGAATCACAAACAGTGATAATATGATAAATGATAAATCATAAATGCAACGATTACAAAACCATTTGAAAAAAAAAACAATTTGTCCACTATACTTGCTAGGCTGAGAATCAAATGGTAGGTAAATGGCCCAATTCGCATGTGATGGACCGAATAAAAATGCCTTGCGTCATATTAGAAACTCATTCTGGGCCGAAAGGTCCATAATCTGACACTTATTTTTTTGGTCTACACTAAAGAATTAAGGCTTAATGGTTTTTAGGCCTCGACTAGAAAAGGGCTTGAGCGGTGGGTTCTAGTCCAAGCACCAGGGCTGGGCTCGATTTCAAATCTTTGGTTTCTACAGTTAGGTATGTCAACTTTTTAGGATATAATTATTTGTTAAGAGGATAGGATGTAATATTCAAATTCCAAGTTTATTAAGTTATATGATCAAAGTATAGCTACTAATTAGTTTGGGGTATTGTTTAAAATTATTTAAAGTAGGTGATCAAAACGCAAATCATTCAATATGTATTTCTGATTCTTCGTTATCCTTCTCTTAACAGCTAGGTGGAGCAAAGAACTTGCGGAAACTTAGAGAACAAAGGAAAAACTTCAACTTCAATCTTGTTATGGTGAAATTGAGTTAAAAGAATTCAGTGTATAAAGCTATATGATCTAAATTTCAGAGCTTAAGAAGGAGGTTTTTGGAGGTTCTTCATGAATATGAAGAATATGAAGACTTAATTCTACTTTGCAGCCTTATAACTGGATTTACACTTTGGTTCCTAAATTTCAAAGTGGAATTCTTTAATCACTTAAGAAAAATTCATCTCACTTTAGTCTCTAAAGTATAAAGTCTATCCCAATTAAATATAAACTCTATTACACTTTAAGGATCAAAACATACAAGAAGTAAAGAAGAGTTTATGCTTTAGGGACTAAAATAGAACAAGTTTAACTTAAGAGGGATAGATTTTATACCTTAAGTACTAAAATATTCAGGAATCAAAATGAGAATTGAGGTATAATTAAAGGGTGCAAAGTGAAATACAAGAAGTAAAGAAGAGTTTGTGCTTTAGGGACTAAAATAGAACAAGTTTAACTTAAGAGGGATAGATTTTATACTTTGAGTACTAAAATATTCAGGAATCAAAATGAGAATTGAGGTATAATTAAAGGGTGCAAAGTGAAATTGACGTTTAGTTTAAGTATAGCACTTTCTTCAATATATTAGTGTTGAAGATTTAGTCATGGACATACACAAGCAATTGAACGGATTTCAAAGTATTAACGCCAAGAAGACTTTGAATTTCGACCAAATCCGAGCTAACAGCTAGCTTTGCGCAACCTTGGATAATTTGATAATAACTTGGCCTAGAGAAATCAAAATTGAGTGTCATTAACAGCATTTGACACTAGAAAATTTATGCTTCCTATCAATACTAGAAAATCAAAGTTGACTGAAAATCCAACTCTGTACAGCAGTATTGGGAATATCCTGAGTCCTGACTTTTTAAGCTAATATAGGCCAAATAATGGTTCGAATAACAACATTGTCTTCTACATATTATTATTATTATTTTGAGTCTAATTTCTAGCGGCACCATTTTTATAGTTTTTCCACATGTATAACTTTAGTTTATTCAGGCGCTGCTAATGCTGGAAACGATAATTAGGTAGCACTGTTTTTGAGTTGGTAATTCAATGAGATGGTTATATTCTTAAATGATTCTTGGTCTGCAAGTGGTATCTTACAAATTGATTTGATTGTCATAGGTGAAGATTAAAGAAAGTTCAAGTGACTCCTTTATATTTCTATGGTTTTAACTTTTACGAATGAATTTCTAAAATATTTGTCTACTGAAATGTTAATAACTGGTACATTAGCTTTACCCTCTACTCCGCTCAGGTTATTATTTTTAGAGGGTAATAATAGTTGTTTATCTATTCATTACCTTTTTTCACACACTAATTCACGTGTGAGCTGGTTCTACTTGACCACGGTTCTGCTCAATCTCTCCTAGACAAATTTACCATCTTCTCCACAATTACTTAATTTTTTTATTGGACATCTCTGCTTGACCAATAGTCTGGAGATGATTAATAGTACTGGTACGAATTTTCACCCCATATTTGTTAAAGTGATTTTGTCCTACATCGTCTTTTGTATAAGGGAATCTTTCCCTTAGTTGTCTATAAATATAGTGGGTTTGTGATGAAATTAAGTACACCAAACCAAGAGAGCTTTAGTGGGCTATTTGAACCTTTAGGTTATTAAGCCTTTTGTTTAGTAAAATATTTTGGACTCTTTTGTGTTTTAAGTATTAAATGTTTTGGGTCTAGAAACACTTTTCTAAGGTATTTTTGTACTTTCTTCTTCATAATAAAATATTGCTTCTCTTTGACTCGTGGATGTAGGTCAATTTGATTGACCTTTGTAAATTCCTGTGTTCCTGTTTTATTTATTTTTGATTTATTATATGTCTTTTTTGGGGTTGTCAAAAATCTTTTCGTCAATTTTCTGGAGTTAGACCTAACAAATTGGTATCAGAATTTCTTCGGAGACTTTAGATTTTATGGCAACAATGACAATAATAAAGACTATTATCAAGAATTCGACAAGAATGTCAATTTCGGGATGTGGCAGGTCAAGATGGAGTTGATTTAGTGATACGGGGAATTGAGAAAAAGTCAAAGGGTGTGACAGATACAAATTTTACTGAGATGGATAAGAAAACAAGATTTAGTTTTATTTTAAATCTCTCTGACGAGATTTTGCGAGAGGTAGTTACTGAGATTTCGGTAAAGGTCATGTGAGACAATCTTAAGGCCTTGTACATGAAGAAAATAGTTGAGAATTGGTTTTATTTAAAACAATGTCTATATATGTTTCGCATGACTAAAGGTACCTTTATACTCTCATATCTTGATAAATTTGATTCCATTATTATGGATTTGGAAAATATAGATTCGAAAATTAATAATGAGGATCAGGTCTTGTTACTTTTTTTACTCCCTCTACAATACTATGATTTATGGAAAAAAATAATTTCGTATCAAAAAATTAAATTTGCATTAAAATCTAAGGAGTAGATAGACAGTGATATTACTGAAAAATTTAGTGGAAGTCGGGCAGAATGTCTGATTGTTAGGGGTAGAATCGAGAAAATAGAATTTGACAGTAGTAGATCTAAATTTAGATCTAAATCCAGACATTTTGAAATGCAATTACTATCATAAAATGAGAGACATTAAGGCAAATGTTTTAAATTGAAAAATAGATTAAAACAAAAGGAGAAACTTGGTGATAAAAATATTGAGACTAGGGATGGCAATAGGGCGGGGGTGGGGCGGGGGACACCTCCCCCAACCCCCGCCCCGTTGCATTTTAATCCCCCCCGCCCCCGCCCCGTCCCCCGCCTCCCGCTTCCCCCGCCCCGCCCCGTCCCCCGCCCCGCCCTGCTTCACCTGCGGGGATACCCGCGGGGTTAAAAAAAATTTATTATATAATTTATTATAATTAAATTTGAACAAATAATCAAGTACTAAAATATCAACATATCATCAAATTAATATTCATTGTAACTTTACAATTGAAACTCATAAAAATAATTAAACAAAAGTTATTTGAATACAATCTAATATGATAAAAAGTATAACTAAAATAATCAAGTTTTCACTTTTGATACAAATACAATCACTAAATTGTTATTGTGTTTTTTTGGAAAAAAATGTTATTGTATTAAGTATAGTTAGGAATTTAATATAAATGTATTAATAAATTTAGTATAAATAATTAATAATTTTATTAATAAACATGTATAATTAGTAGTATAATTGATAATATCATTATATGTATAATTATGTATATATATATATTTTTTTATTTTAAGCGGGTGGCGGGGCGGGGGAATGTACCCCCGTCCCCCGCCCCGTTTCTAAACGGGGGGAAAAAATTCCCCCCCGCCCCCGCCCCCGCCCCATCCCCAGCCCCAATAGTCCCCCGCGGGGCGGGTGCCCGCCGGTCACCCGCCCCATTGCCATCCCTAATTGAGACTGCCAAAACTGATGTTGCACTTGATGAGAATAAAAGAAATATTTTCTTGATGACTGATAACAGAACAAGATCTAAAATGAATGGATTTTAGATTCAAGGTGCTTTTATGATATGTATTCCAATAGGGATTTATTTTTCACTTATAAATCTTATAATAGTGAAATTGTTTTGATGGGTAATAATGCCGTTTGTGATGTTGTTAGTAAGGGTACAATCCGAATTAAAATGCATAATGGTATTATGAGGACGCTCACCAATATTAGACATGTTCCTGATTTGAAAAAAAAATGTCATCTTCTTGAGCATCCTAGAAGCTCTTGGGTGCAAATACACAGATGAAATGACATTATGAAGGTTTCTAAAGGTGCTCTTATTGTAATAAAAACTTGCAGGTTTGGTCGTTTATATGTTTTGGAGGGATCTACTGTCATAGACTCTATTGCAATTTCGTCATTATCACTTTATCTGATTCTGATATTGTGGCATATGCATTTGAGACATATGAGCAAAAAATGTTTGGACATACTAAGAAAAAGGAGACTTCTTTGCGGTCAGAGTATTAGGTTATTGGAATTCTATGAACACTGTGTCTTTGGAAAGTAAAAAAAAGCTAGCTTCACTTCTCCAGCAATTCATAAGATGAAAGATACTTATAATTATATTCATTTAAATTTATGAGGTCTATCTCGTGTTCCATCTAAGAGTAGTACCAGGTGTATATTGACTTTCATTGATAATTATTCAAGGAAAGTTTAGATTTATTTTCTTAAACATAAGAATGATGTTTACCTTACTTTTAAGCAATAAAAAATTTTGATTGAAAAACAGACAGGTAAACAGATCAATCGACTAAGAACAGATAATGACATAAAATTTAATAAATTTTGCAAGAATGAAGGAATTGTTCGATATCGTACTGTCAGGATGACGCCTCAACAAAATGGTATGGTTAAACGTATGAATAGAACACTTTTGGAGAAAGTAAGGTGCATGATCTCTAATTCAGGGTTGGATAAGAACTTTCAGGCAGATGCAATCTCTATGGCCTGTTATATTATCAATTGTGCTCCTTCTGCTGCGCTTAATTTTATAATTGCTCAGGAAGTTTGATCAGGTACTCATGCTGATTATTTTGATTTAAAAATTTTTGAGTGTTCAGCATATATGCATGTAAATGATAAAAAATTAGAACCCTAAACTAAAAAGTGTATTTTCCTTGGGTATGTTTCTAGAGTGAAAGGGTACAGATTATGGTATCAGGATCCCAAGTTCTCAAAATTTATAATCAGTAGAGATATTACTTTTGATGAATTCTCTATATTATCTTTCAAAAAGGAGTTTTCTAGTTCTTGTCGAGCAGATGATAATATGCAGAAGCATGTGAAGTTTGAGATTGGTAGTTCTGATCTTTCTATTTAACAAATGCCAGTAGATGCATTTGAATCTACTAATGAAAATAATTCAAAAGAGAAAGAATATTTTATTGTCAAAGATAGATTAAGGAGAGATATTCGATTACCACAAAAATATACAAATTTGATTGCATATGTTTTGCTGGTGTAGAAGAAACTGATGTAGTTATAAACCTACTACCTATTCAGATATAATTTTTTGTGATGATTCTCCTAAATGATTGATTACGATGAATGAAAAAATTGAGTCTCTCCATCAAAATGAAATTTGGATTCTTGTGAACCCGTCTCAAGATAAGAAAATTGAAGAAAGAAGGTATTCTAGGGGTTGAAAATGCAAGATTTTAAGTACGGTTAATTACAAAGGGCTATAGTTAGGCACAAGATACTGATTTTAATGAAATATTTTCACCTGTTGTTAAGTATAACTCTATTTGTATTTTATTTGATTTAGTTGTCATGTATAATTTGGAATTGGAGTAATTTGATGTTAAGACAACTTTCTTGCATGGTGAACTTGAAGAGAAAATTTATATGAACCAATCTCAGGGATTTGAAGTTGAAAGAAAGGAAGACCGTATTTGTTTGCTAAAAATATCCTTATATGGATTGAAATAATTTTCAAGACAGTGTATAAGAGATTTGATACTTTTATACTGAGTCGTGGTTATTCAAGGAATATGTACGATAGTTGCATTTAATTCAGAAAGTTGATGGTTCTTTCATTTATTTGTTACTTTATGTTGATGACATACTCATTGCAACCAATAATTTGTTAGAAATTCACACTTTGAAATTGCAATTATGTAGTGAATTTGAAATGAAACATTTGGGCGTAACTAAGAAAATTCTTGGGATGGAGATCAAGAGAAACCGAGGAGTTGGAAAGTTAGTTTTGACCCAAGAAAATTAACTTGAGAAAGTTTTGAAAAAGTTTAGCGTGAAAGATATTAAACCTGTGACTATTTCTTTTGCTAGTCATTTTCGACTATCTGCTGATCAGTCACCACAGTCAGTTGAAGAGGAAGAGTATATGACACGAGTTTCTTATTCTAGTATATTCGACAGCATTTGTACACAATGATTTGTACTTGTCTAGATATTTTACAAGCAGTCGGTGTGGTTAGCAAATATATATCTTGTGTTGGAAAAATACATTGGCAGGTTGTGAAGTGGATTTTCAGATACTTGCGAGGGATTTCAAACTGTTGTTTAGAATTTGGGAGAAATAATAACACTTTAGTTGATTTTGTAGATTTTGACTATGCTAGAAATCTTGATAGAAGAAGATCACTTTCAAGTTACATATTCTATATTGGTGATTGTGAAGTTAGTTGGAAAGTTACTTTACGACCTGTTGTAACTTTATCTACTACGGAGGCAGAATATATGGTCATGATCGAGACAATCAAAGAAGTCTTGTAGTTGAAAAGTTTGTTTAACGAGTTCAATCTACATCAAGGTGTTACTACTATTTACTGTGATAATCAAATTGCTATTTATTTGATTAAAAATCAGATGTATAATGAGAGAATAAAGTACATTGATGTGAAATTTCATTTCATTCGAGATACTATTACTAAAAAAAAAAAGTCCTTGTTCAGAAAATTAGTACCAAAGAGAATCCTGCTAACATGTTCATGAAATTTCTTCCAGTTTACAAGTTCAAACAATACTTGAACTTCGTTGGTGTTCATTGTTGTGATTTAGGCCCATTGGGACTTATGTGGAAAAAGTAGAGCAGATTTGTTATTATCAATGTTAGGGACACGCCAAAATAGAGATTTGTTAAAATAGTTATTGTCCCACATCGTCTTTTGTATAAGGGAGTCTTTCCCTTAGTTACCTATAAGATGAAATTAAGTACACCGAACTAAGAGAGATTTAGCGAGTTATTTGGATCTTTGGGTCATTAAACCTTTTATTTAGTAAAATATCTTAAACTTTCTTGTATTTTAAATATTAGATGTTTTGGAGATTCTCGTTTGTGACGTCTCTTGATGTCGACTGATATTACCTATATGCTGGCACTTGTTACACATCATCACCAAGTTCCTTACATCCTTAAATAGTACTGCCCAAAAGAATCCCAATTATAGCACCTTAGCTGCAGTACATTCTAATCCATGGTGACCCTCATAAGGAGACGTATGCGGTAAATAGTCTAATTTTGTTTAAAATTTTTTTGTTGTGAACTTTGTACTCTGTTGCTAATATAGTACATAAAATTCTTTCTCATTCGATTTACTTATTTAAACATCATTTTGTTGTTTAGTCACAGGATAAACGACCATCTGATCTAGATCCATAGCGCACTTCGTTAAATTAATAGGCAAAGAGTCAATCTACATTGCGAACACATAATCTTCTCCTTTGATGGGATGTTTCGATTTGCTCTAAGCAAAGTAGTTTTAAATTGTTATAATTATGCTAAAGAAAAAATCAGCAGACCAACATTTAAAAAATTGTTTTAGGTGAATTAAATGACAATAGTTCTATGATTCTGATTGTTTCATTAGCTGATTAATTATCTACCCCGTGCTTAGCATAGGGATACAAGCTAGTTATTGAACTACAAGGAAATTATGTGAAAAAAAGGCAAAACCATGCATGCAAATAGTTTTTACCAGAACATGATCTTCATAATTGGTCTCTGCAGACACGAGCAAGTTGATCTTTTATCTTTACCAATGAAACCACAACATCTTTCATGTTGATCCTTTCGGTTGGACATTCTTTGCAGCAACTTAAAGCCAAGTCCAAGATCATTGAGATATACTCCACCTTTCTAGTAAGATGCTGATCTTCTGGCATAAGTAAGTTGGCATCTATAACCTTGAGGATTTCACTATGAAGAGAACTTTCGATCCAACTTTTCAAGTTCAGATCTCCAGAAAACATTTCATTGCTAGGCTTCATTCTCGAGAAGGTCTCCATCAAAAGTATGCCATAACTATACACATCAGCTCTTGTTGATATTAATCCCTGCGATCCATATTCTACAATAAATATGGATCATGAATGGTTATACTCATTTCAAAAAAAAAAAATTGAACAAGTAATTTAGTGCCACAATCATAAAGTACAAAGTAGAAGCAACAAGATAAGGAAGGAGCAGGCTTAACCTGGTGCAATATATCCTAATGTTGCGAGGGTCTTGGTTTGTAAATCGCTCTGTTCTTCACTCAACAATTTTGCGAGACCAAAATCACACAAATGAGTGACCAT
This sequence comes from Coffea humblotiana, assembly GCA_023065735.1. Lineage (NCBI taxonomy): Eukaryota > Viridiplantae > Streptophyta > Magnoliopsida > Gentianales > Rubiaceae > Coffea > Coffea humblotiana. Next base: position 11,209,040 of record CM041211.1, read on the forward strand.
ATCCCCATCAAGCAAGATATTAGCAGGCTTCAAGTCGCAATGAACCACAGGAATAGTATAACCATAATGGAGATACTCCAATGCACAAGCTGTTGCGGAAGCTCTACCAAATTAAGGTATAACGAGTAAATTATTGTACCTAAAATTGCAAAATGGTAATTCCCAGGAAATATTTGGTGAGGCACACTGGCCTGCTTAAGTACCAATATCCTAGACAGAATCACCTATATAAGCAATTAATTGCATAATAACTCACTACAAATATACCTACAAATATAGCTACTAAATAAACAATAAACTAGAACACCAGAATTTAACGAGGTTCGGCTAATTTGCCTACGTCCTCGGACACTACCGACAATTTAATATTTCACTAGAAGAAATATTACAAAGAGAGAGAAGAAAGCAAGTTATTAACTCTTGCTTGGTGTGTTTGATCCTATCAAAAGATCCATCTATTTATAGCTTACAAATGAGAGGATTTCTACCAAAACTAGCAATGTGGGATGTATAATTTGTGCACAATTGTCAACAATTGTGGCTTTGTACAATTGTCAACAATTGTGGCTTTGTACAATTGTCAACAATTGTGGCTTTGTACAATTGTCAATAATTGTGGCTATTGAGCCAACAAGTCAACAAATCTCCACCTTGGCGAAATCTCTAATGCATCTTCAATGCTTCACTCTTCTCCAACATTCGGTGGTGTCTTCAAATGCGCTGTCAAGCGCCAATCTTCAAGTTGTGCACAACATTTATCAAATTCAAACAATGTTGGAATTTGATAGTTGTCACAACCTTCGTAAGCATATCAGCAGGATTCTCCTTGGTTTGAATCTTTTGAAGTAGTATCGTACTATCTTCCAAAATCTTCCTCACAAAATGATACCGTACGTCGATATGCTTCGTCTTTGCATGATAAACCTGGTTCTTTGCTAAATGAAAGCACTCTGACTATCACATTGAATTTTGATAGACCTCTGTCCAATTCCCAATTCATCAAGCAACCCATGAAGCCAAATTGCTTCCTTAACAGCCTCCGTAACTGCCATATACTCCGCCTCTGTAGTAGACAAAGCAACTGTTGACTGTAAGGTAGACCTCCAACTGACTGGTGCCTTAGTAAGTGTAAACACATAACCAGTCGTTGATCGACGTGTATCTTGATCACCTGCGTAGTCGGAATCACAATATCCAACTGCGCCTTGACCAATCTTTTCATCCCGCTCAAATACTAATCCAACATCTACGGTATTCAAAATGTACCGTAGAATCCATTTCACAGCCTGCCAATGCTCCTTGCCAGGATCATGCATGTACCTGCTCACAACTCCAACTGCTTGTGAAATGTCGGGTCTTGTACACACCATAGCATACATCAAGCTACCCACCGCATTTGCATATGGTACCTTTGCCATATATTCTCGTTCTGCACCATTCTTTGGAGATAATGATGCACTGAGCTTGAAATGAGGAGCAAGTGGAGTATTAACAGGTTTGGTCTTTTCATTCATGCCAAACCTCTTTAATACCTTACTAAGATACTCTTTTTGAGTCAAATAAAGTCTCCCCAATTTTCTATCTCTACTTATCTCCATGCCGAGAATCTTCTTGGCTTCGCCGAGATCCTTCATTTCAAACTCTCGACTCAAATGAAATTTTAATTTTTCAATCTCACCTTGATCTTTGGAAGCTATCAACATATCATCAACATAAAGAAGAAGATATATGTATGATCCATCTCGTAGCTTGCGCAAATATACACAGTCATCATATTTGCTTCTTTGTACCTCTGTTCCATCATAAACTTGTCAAATCGTTTGTACCACAGCCTTGGAGATTGCTTCAATCCATACAATGATTTGTTAAGCTTGCACACCATTTTTTCTTTACCAGCAACTTTGAATCCTTTTGGTTGAGTCATGTAGATTTCCTCTTCTAAATCACCATGTAAAAACGCTATTTTTACATCTAATTGGACAAGTTCCAGATCCAATTGTGCCACCAAAGCCAATAAAATTCTGATGGAGGAATGTTTCACGACTGGAGAAAACATTTCGTTGTAATCAATTCTCTCCTTCTGAGCGTAGCCTTTAGCCACCAATCGTGCTTTGTAGCGAACACCAGACTTGTCAGGAAATCCTTTTTTCTTTGCATATACCCACTTGCACCCAATTGCCTTCTTTCCCTTTGACAGATTGACAAGTTGCCAAGTCTGATTCTTATAAAGGGACTGCATTTCTTCTTCCATGGCTGTCCTCCATTTTTCTTTTTCTGAACTTTGGACAGTTTCAAGATAAGTGGTAGGAACTTCATCTATTGCAATTGCAGATGCATTAGCCACCATATTAACATACCGAGCAGGTACTTTAATATTCCTCTTTGGCTTACTCAATGCAATTGATTCAAGTTGTTGCGAAGACTCTCCAACTGGAACATCTTCTTCAGTTGATTCTTCGTCTACCATAGGAATTTCTTCATCTGCTCCTATATCCACCGCTGGTCTGATAATGCTTCTTTCAAACTCCACCTGCTTTGGAGTGCTCTCCACCTGTTGTGGAGTACCATCATTCTGTTGTATATCTACCTTTGTTAACATGGTAGATTCATCAAAGGTGACATCCCTGCTGAAAACTATCTTTTTCGTCTCGGGACACCAAAGGCGATAACCTTTAATGCCTGTCGTGATCCCCACAAAAAGCGCCTTTTTCGCCCTTGGATCCAACTTTGATTCTTTAACATGATAGTATGCCGTAGAGCCAAACACATGTAAGGAATCATAATCTGTAGCAGGTTTTCCCGACCATTTCTCTAAGGGCGTTTTGCCACCAATAGCAGTTGATGGTAAACGATTGACGAGGTGATTTGCATATGCTAAAGCCTCAGCCCAAAATTGTCTGCCCAATCCAGCATTGGACAACATACACCGAACTTTCTCCACCAATGTCCGGTTCATACGTTCTGCCACCCCGTTCTGCTGTGGTGTATTTCTGACTGTGAAGTGCCGAACAATGCCTTCATTTTCACAGACCTCCATGAATGGGTCGCTAGTGTATTCACCTCCGTTGTTTGTTCGAAGGCGTTTGATCTTTCTTTCTGTTTAAGTTTCCACCATCTTTTTCCACTTGATGAAAATTCCCAATACTTCACTTTTCGCCTTCATAGTATACACCCATACTCTTCGAGAGAAGTCATCGACAAAGGTAACAAAATAATTTTTACCTCCCAAAGAAGTTGTTTTGGAAGGTCCCCACACATCAGAGTGCACATAATCCAAAATACCCTTGGTATCGTGAATTGCAGTGCTAAATTTTACCCTTGTCTGCTTCCCTTTGACACAATGCTCGCAAAAATCTAACTTGCAAACACTGGCTCCTTTCAATAGTCCTTGATTCATCAGAAGATTCAAGGATTTTTCTCCAGCATGCCCTAAGCACATATGCCACAATCTGGTTATTTTCAATTCTCGATCATCATTGGAAGCCACTGCCGCTACTCCAATAACTGTATTACCTTGATAGTAATACAAGTTATTATTTTTCCGGATTCCTTTCACCAGCACCAATACACCTGAAATGATTTTTATCACTCCATTATATGCCGACACCTTGTAACCCATTGATTCTAGTACTCCCACAGAAATGAGATTCTTTTTCAATTCTGGCACATATCGGACATCAGTTAGAATCCTAATTGATCCATCCTGATTCCTCAACCGAATTGAACCAACCCCATTTGTTGCTAATGTGGTCTCATCTGCCGTGTAGACGACTCCACCTTTTTGTTCCTTGAAATCAAAGAACCATTCCCTATTGGGCGTCATATGATGACTACAACCTGAGTCCAATAGTTATGTACTAGAATGACCAGTAGGCATGACAGCTAATGAAAAGTCTGAGTCTTGATCAATGCACTTAGTTACATTTGAATCCGCAACAACTTTTTCTTTGTCAGGTCTATTCTTCAACTTTGGGCAGTCCTTCTTCCAGTGCCCTTTTTCTCTGCAAAAAGCACACTCATCTTTGCTTAGTCTCGCTCTCGATTTGGATCTTCCTCTCGTCCCCTTTCTCTGGTTTTGTGAGCGTCCTCTAGTTACCAGAGCTTCTGCTGCTCCATCTCTGCTACTTTGCTTGTCCTTTCTTCTGAGCTCGTAGCTGTACAGGGTAGAGCTAACTTCACTGAGGGACACCGCAGCTTTCCCATGGAGTAGAGTTGTTTCGAGATGCTCAAACTCCTCTGGAAGAGATCCCAATAACATGAGAGCCAAATTTTCATCTTCAAATGTCACATCTAAATTCATTAGATCAGTGATTAACTGATTGAAATTAGTGATGTGATAACTTAGAATTGTGCCGCGAATATAAGTAAAGTGAAATAAACGCTTCTTCATATGGAGCCTGTTCTGACAATTTTTCTTCAAGAACTTCTCCTCCAATCCAGTCCACAATTTATTTGCAGACGTTTCTTTTGAGAACACATATTTCTGTTCTCTTGAAAGGCACGATCGAATTGTACCACACGCTAAATGATTTAGCGTCCTCCATTCCTTCTCTTCAATCTCTTCTGGCTTCTCTTTTTCGATGGCAATGTCTAGACCTTGATTAAAGAGCGCGTCTAGAATCTCACTTTGCCATATACCGAAATGACCGGTACCATCAAATGTCTCCACATTTAATTTTGCATTCATCATAACATTTCTCGCCATAATAGATGATGACGAACTTGTCGATGGTTGCATTGTAGATGAAGATCTACTATCGGTCATCTCTACAAATTCTATTTAGTAGCTCCTAAATGTAGAATAACAATAGCCCAAGAAATCTTTTCTGATGTGGAAGATCAGACTATGCTGCAACCACAGAGCATACTAAGAAACCTCGAGCTCTGATATCAATTATTGCGGAAGCTCTACGAAATTAAGGTATAACGAGTAAATTATTGTACCTAAAATTGTAAAATGGTAATTCCCAGGAAATATTTGGTGAGGCACACTGGCCTGCTTAAGTACCAATTTCCTAGACAGAATCACCTATATAAGCAATTAATTGCACAATAACTCACTACAAATATACCTACAAATATAGCTACTAAATAGACAATAAACTAGAACACCAGAATTTAACGAGGTTCGGCTAATTTGCCTACGTCCTCGGATACTACCGACAATTTAATATTTCACTAGAAGAAATATTACAAAGAGAGAGAAGAAAGCAAGTTATTAACTCTTGCTTGGTGTGTTTGATCCTATCAAAGGATCCATCTATTTATAGCTTACAAATGAGAGGATTTCTACCAAAACTAGCAATGTGGGATGTATAATTTGTGCACAATTGTCAACAATTGTGGCTTTGTACAATTGTCAACAATTGTGGCTTTGTACAATTGTCAACAATTGTGGCTATTGAGCCAACAAGTCAACACAAGCAACATTTACCATTATGCTTATCCTTTGTATGAGATCTAAGTGATGGTTGTGGAAGTACAACCAGTTCTCAAGGCTGCCATTAGGCATATATTCAAGCACCAATGCTTTGAAGTCATCATTAGAACATACACCAATTACTTTGGTGAGGTTTCGATGGCGAAGGTTGCGCAGTACCTCACATTCTGAAATAAAACTCCGATGTGTTATTTCCAACTGCAAATTGAACACTTTCACTGCCACTAGTATCCTATTTCTTAGAGTCCCTTTGTAGACAGATCCAATGCTTCCCTTGCCAAGCAGGTTCCTCTCGTTGTAGCCATCTGTTGCTTGTGAAAGTTCATAATAAGAGATCCTTTCTGGCACTGTTAAGGGCGATGAGATTATTGGAATTGGAACCTTATTCTTCCTGCGACATCTCAGGAATAAGACTGCCAAGCTGATAGCAATTATTACTGAGAAAATACTAAGCGAAAAACTTATCACTTTAACAATTTTCTTTCTGCTTGATCTGTGAATCGGAGAAGAGCTACAGCGAGGGACGGAAAATCTTGGAGAACCGCAGAGCGCATCATTAGATAGGAAAGATTGAATAGTGAAGTTCTTGAAAGGACCTCCTGAGGGAATTTCACCACTTAAGTTGTTAAAAGAGAGGTTCATGTACTTCAGATCTGAAAGTGCTTGTAAGGACTTTGGTATCATACCCGAGAGATCATTGTGCGATAGGTCCAAGAAATGTAAGCTTAGAATGTGACCGAGTGAATCAGGAATATATTGTTCAAGTCTATTGTGTGCCAAAGAAAGTGTGATTAAATTTCTCAAATCTCCAATTGAGCTAGGAATACTCCCTTGGATGTAATTCACTGAGAGATTCAATTGTGTTGCTGCCCTCAACTTTTGTATTTCTTCAGGTAGCAAGCCACTCAAGGAATTGGAGGACAAATCTAATTCCAACAAACGGTTCAGGTTCCACAAGCTTGAAGGCATACTAGAATTCAATGAATTTTGAGAAATGTTGAGGTTTCCCAGAAAAGTAAGATTACCAATGCATGAAGGAATGGAACCTGAAATTTGATTTTGGCTCAAACTAAGGATGAACAAGTTCTGCAAGTCACAAAGAATCTCCGGAAAGGGTCCACTGAATCGATTATTGTAAAGAAGTAGGCCCTGAAGGTTTTGCAAACCTTTGAAGGTAGCTGGGACTGATCCAGTCAACAGATTTTCCGATATCTCCAATACCAGTAAATTGGTCAAATTGCCAAAGCCATAGGGAATGTTTCCCATTATTTCACATTGATAAGCATGAAATTGTGTCACAGAAGTAGAAAGATTCCCGATGGATAACGGCAGGATACCACTCAACGGATTTTCACTGAATTCTAAAATCTCCAGATATTTGCAATTTGTCAAAGAAGTAATAAAACTCAATTCTGGTGAGGCAAATTCACTTGTTAAACTATTTCGTTCAAGATCCAATCTTCTTAGAAGTCTAAGATCCCCAAGAGTATTTGGAATTGGACCACTAAATTTGTTTCCACTGAGGGCTAAGGAATCTAGTCTGGAAGAATTCGAGATAAAGGCTGGTATTCTTCCTTCTAGCTCATTATTGCGAAGATTGAGAAATTCCAAATGGGGTATTTTATGGCCAATGCTTGATGCAAGATTTCCGGACAGGCCGTTGTTGTCAAGTGCCATCAGTCTTATCATAGAGAGGTTGAAGATCCCAAATGGAATAAAACCGGTCAAGTAGTTACTTTCTAAGAAGAGCCCTTCCAATCTGTATAGGTTGCCAAGCGCCTCGGGAATCTTACCTGACAAAATTGAAGTCTATGAACATGACTAATTTCTTTCAAAGTTACAGCGAAAATTTGTGAAAAGGCAACTAAGGATGCAAAAATATACTAGTACGGAAAAGGGTAAATTACACTTTACCCCTCTGTGTTTAGTATTTGTTTACATAACCCCCTTATAATTTCAAAAACTATACGTAACCCTCTCACGGTTTGAATTAAAGTGTCAAAGTGATAGAATTTGCAATCCATAACGGAATCAACTAAATGTCAAAAATACTCCTATGTAAAGTTGAAAATTATTTATTAACCACAGGGAGGTTATGTATATATATTGAAAATCATAAGGGGTTTATATGATAAAGCACTAAATTATAAAGGAGTTATATGATAAAATATAAAACCATACAGGGTTAGAGTATCATGCATGTTATGTTTATATATTTTGGTTACTTTAGCCATTTTAGTTTTTAAACAAGGATAATTTCGATATTTTATAGGTTCTGTTATGGATGATCATTTTCGTCATTTTGAGACTTTAATCCAAAATATGAGAGGATTATATATAATTTTTAAAACAATAAGAGGGTTTTATAAAAATTAACTATACCACAGGAGAATAAAGTGTAATTTACCCAAACCAAATATACAAGTACAGCACAAGTTCTCTATACTTTAGATATTAGGCGGATTTGGGACAAGAGGGCTTCGATTTGGTTTAGTTACATTAATAAAATACTCCATATATTCAAATAAAATAATATAATGTGATTGTACATTACATATTGTAACAAATGCAACCACAAGAGCACAAGCCTCACGGTCTAGGTATATTGACTACTGTTGACTTAATTGAATGCACAATTAGTTTTTTCTTAAATTATTAAAAAGACCCTAAGCCTTTCTTATTCAAAAACAATGTTTTCTTTCGTTTTCTTTTTCTTTTTGGTCACACGAAATAGAAGACTAAAAATTTGCTTGCTATTTTTAGAGATGCAGGACACTCTTTGCGACTTTTTCCGTGTTATTTGCTTGATGCTAATTGTAAACAAAAGAAAAGAAAAGAAAAAAAAATGAAGCTAACGACCACAGCAAATTATTAGTGAGAATGGAGATAAAGGAACTGTAAGGTCGTTTTTTTTTCTCTTTTCAACATATAAATGCATTCTTGGTGACAAATCTATGTGAGATGAGTAGTGCATGCATTTCATGACAATCGTATTTGATGTAGTTACATCTAAAATCTATTAAGATATAGATTTTGTTGGATTAGTTTGTTAATGAAATATGTATTCGTACAAATGGAACACTAAAATGTACAAATAAGTTGCGATACGTATGTTGGCTAATTACTCTGATTATTGCTGAAAAAAGAATAATTCAAAACAATAGTGTTCTGACATCGGGTCGGTACCAGCCCGGTAGAATAAGTGGGAAAAATATTGTTCTAACATTGTTCTGACATCAGCCCAGCAACAAAGAAATATATTTTTTTTTTCAAAAAAATGCTAGGCTGCCGGGCTAACACAACCCCTTTGGTGCTTTCCCTGAATTTTCCTAAGGTTATATATTATGTGAAAACTGTGTTTCTAAACTCGGACCGGACCGATCGAGAACCAGTCAAGTGTCCGGTCCGAGTTGTTCTTCAAAACTGGAAGACTAAAAATCCGGCAAAAAACAGGGCTTGACCGGAAAAAATCGGTTCAACCAGAGCATTGGTCAAACTTTTTTAATATTATGTATTGACCCCTAAATTGTTAAAACTTATTAAAATATCTCAAATATTTCATACTTTATAAATATTATCCTAAAATTTGATGTCATTTTTCAATCAAATCTATAATTTTAATTCTAAACTTGTTAATGTTCATTAAATAATATAAATTACTACTTGATCGTTCTAATTTCTTTGTATTTTCTTGTTAAATATATTTGAAGTATCAAATATATATGAATATGCCTTTATTAATATTAACATACTTTTAGATATTTTATATATAATATTTTAATTTTTAAATAATTTTTATTTATAACATCATCTGGTTCAATCTCGATCGAATCCGGTTGAACTCATTAACCCCTGACCCCTAAGTTCGGCCGAGTCGATACCCGATTCGAGTCTAAAAACATAGTGTGAAAATCGTCTACTCAAGTAACTTGATCATTGTCATCCAACACTTTAAGAGTAGTTGACCACTAAAAGAGTTTTAAAGATCAAGGGATCAAATTCTTTGATCTGTATTCTAATAAAATTTTGCTAGCGGGTACACAGGTATCTGTCTAAATCGATGATGGTTCACTAGATTCTCCTTTAGCTTCTTTAAGTCCTCCCTATCCTTAGTATAGAGTAGGAGTCGGTCTAGGTCTAGAATAAAATCTATGATATCCAGAAAAAAAAAAAGTAACTTCATCGTTGTTGAGGTCATACCTGTGATTCTGGCACCCGAAACGTCCAGTAACGATAACATGGTCAAGTTACCAATCTCTTTTGGAATTGGCCCTGCAAGAATTTAACGCAAAATATTAGTCGACATCAACATACTATGAGGTTAATAAGTATTTCAAACACGTCCGTTGTAATTCTCAAATTGAAAACCACGCCTCCCTTCAACTTCTACACTTGTTACCACTTGATCAAGAAAATCTATTTGTAAACGGTAGTCTAACTTGCTCATGTAAGCAAGAATGGTAGAAGTAATTCATAGCCAACGTCCCTGCCCGTGTACTACATGAAAAATGACATGCTAGTTTGTTTTAAGTCCGGTTAAATGCACCAAAACTCCTTGATCTTTGCCCTTAGTTATGCTTACCCACCTGAACTCATTCAATAGGCACTTTGCTATCCTCAATTCTCTATCTTCCCTATCCCCTCTGTTCTTAATTCTCTTCTTCCTTGATTCGTCCTCTGTCCTCTCCTTCTATCTTCCTCAATTCCCTAATTCTTCAACTCTGATCATTACACCTTGCTGGGAATTGAATGACAACCTTAAGGTCTCTAGCTTTGACACGTTGGAGATAGAGGGTGGGATAAAGCCGGTAAAGCTAGTGCTTCTGGGAGAAAAGTATTGGAGATCTTGCGAGGAACCAACCCAAGAGGGAATTTCTCCGCTAAGCTATTGTTCCTGAGAGAAAAGTCTTGGAGTTCCTGAAAGCTTTACTTGCAAGTCTTCATTCAAATTCTAGCACGAATGAAGGCTTAATTCTTGGGCGAAATTTTCTATACGTAACGGCAAAATGGAACAAAAACGGATACCATTTACTACGGTGGCAATCATCCGACAGTCTCTGTCTATAACTTGTCTTGCTGAAGTATTCTGATGCCAAGTTGGGGTGTTCCGAAGGAAATGGCTTATTAGCAAATCTATATACAAAATCTATATAGATTTTGATTAAACTACGAGTAAGATTGAAATATATGACTGAAACAATGAGTAAGATTCACAAAAACTTGTTTAATTTTGGACTCAAACATCAACATTGAATCTTTGTGGATTGAAGATTGTTTGGGAAAAATAAATTTTTATGGATTAATTCCACTTTGCACCTTCAACTATACCAAGATTTTCATGTTCGTCTTTAAATTTTAAAATGGGACATTTGTATCAATAAAATGCAAAATATGTTGCACTTTAGTTTTTATGGTATAAAATCCGTCTTCCATTAGTTCCTATAATATAAAATCTGTCACATCTTGGTCTCTAAAGTGAAAATTTTGTCTCATTCAAGTATAAAATCTGTCTTATTTCTATCAATGAGTTTACTTAAATTGGATAAATTTTAAATTTGAGGCACTGAAGTACCTCCTTTTAAAGTTTAAGAACCGAAGTATAAATCTAAATATAGCTAAAGGTGTAAAGTTAAATTAACCTAATTTTTATTTATCGAAACACTTTTTATTGCAATGCGATGTAAATCAGTAATATATAAAAAGTACCATGAGTCCTGGTACTTTGGAGTTTATGTGCAAATGTTGTTGGGATCTTAGTTTTTGTTATTTCATATTTCAATTACACCCTTATTAATTGATGATTGAAGTTTCATAGTACTCTCTTTTTAATTTTTTTGATGATCAAAATTTATTAATCATATCTATTGATTTGGAAGAAAATAATTGTTGATGACAATAAGCATTAGAGACTAAGTAGGATCTGGTCTCAGTTTTGTATTTGTCCAAAATACCCTTCTCCCTAATAATTAGATTTATTACATTTTAATAATGATAATAATTGCAGCAGTTAGGAAAAAACTGTCTCTTAATTAAATCATAACTATATAAAAAAGTAACATGAGTTTTTATACTTTGGAATGTAATTATAAGCATTTTTATGATCTTAGTTTTTGTTATTCCAATTATGTCCTTCTTAATTGATGATTGAAGTTTCATATTATTCTCTTTTTAATTTTTTTGGATGACTAAAATTTATTATATCGTATCTATTGATTTAGAAGAAAATAATGGTTGATACCAATAAGCATTAGAGACTAGGCATGATCTGGTCTTAATTTTCTATTTGTCCAAAATACCCGTCCCTAATAATTAGATTTATTGCATTTTAATAATCGCAATAGTTAGAAAAAAACTATAACCTTTATTAAATTTAAATTATGAAGAAAATAAACAAAACATAACACTCTAAACCAATGTGTCTCTTTGCATTCTATACTCAATTTTTTATTTTCAATAAAAATTCTTGATTAGTCATAGCCTAATTAAATTTTCAAATCTTCAAAAGTATTGCTATTGATACCGAAACAAAGTACTCTTAGAACAATGAATTCTTTGCCGTTTGTGCTTTATGTCAGATTCTACTAAAAAGTAATAAATAAATAAATAAATAAAAGAAGTCAATTATCTACGCCAACGAAATTTCAATTCTCCAAAATTGAATAGTTAGACAAAAAATTTATATGTGGTGGATCTTTTTTTTTAGTATAAGTGAGAGATCACGAACCCGAGACCTCTAACTCATACTCCTCCCCATACCATCCAACCTATCCCTTCCCCCGTAGTAAATCATTTATACTCCATTATTAATAGAAATAACACATAAAATAATACAAAGAGTTTGACTTAAAGGAACATGCATTTCTTCATTTTTTAAAAATGGTACATATAATTTCATATTGAGGAATTTCATCAAGATACTGACAAATTCAACTTATGTAAGATTAAAAAATAATAATGATAGAGTATGCAACCAATATTTAAGCAAACAATTGAGTATTGTTGTGTAAGCATTATTGTGATTTTTACTTTTTATTATTTCAATTATGCCCTTATTAATTGATGATTAAAGTTCCATATTATGCTATTTTTAATTTATTATGATGATAAAATTCATTATATCATATATATTGATTTAGAAGAAAATAATGGTTGATGACAAGACAAAATGTTAAGCATTAGAGATTAAACCTGATCTGGTCTTGGTTTGTTATTTGTCTAAAATACCCTTCTCTCCATTAATTAGATTTATTGCATTATAATAATAGAAATAATTATAGCAATTAGGAAAAAATGTAACCTTAACTAAATTCGAATTATGAAGACAATAAACAAAATGTAACACTCCAAACCAATGAGTCTCTTTGCATTCTATTTTTAATTTTTTATTTCATTAATAATTCTTGATTAGTCACAACCTAATTGAATTTTCAAATCATCAAAAATATTAATATTGATACCAAAACAAGGTGCTCTTAGGACAATAGAATCTTTGTCATATTTGCTTTATGTCAAATTCTATACAAAAAATAAAAAAAAAAGAAAAACTTAATTACCTCTACAAATGAAATTTGAATTCTTAAAAAAGTGAACAGTTAACTAGAAAAAAAGTATATTTATTTAAATTTATTGAATGTAAATACTACCATGCCATGACACGAGACTAATGATGCTCCAAATGTTAAAATTAAAGGAGAGAAGTTAAAGATGCAACAGAAATATCTCTAGAGCTTCTTAATGTCTGAAATCAAGATCAATCTTACTTGATGTACTATTGCCTCCCCACTTCCAATTGAGATTTATTGAAAATTTTGATTCATGTGACATTTCATCCCCTTTTTGATCAAGCCCAGTTTCTTCTATAACAGGTTCAAGCTCCTCAGGAATCACAGCATGATGATATTCTAGTAAGCGTAACCGTTCTGACGGTGTTTGCAACTGGTTCCTTCTTTCCATGTGCTCGAATAATGTAGAGATACCTCCTAAGTTAAGGCACACTATCCTACATTCACTTGATCAGCTCATTGTAGATTGAAATGGCAAAATTATAATGCCACATATCACAGCATACAAGATTAAACTTGCATGTACTTGCTTGTTGAGGCAAATGAGTCAGTTTATAAGGGCAAGCACAAGAAACACCAACATAGATGGAGTACAAAGCTCAGTCAAGAACAAATTGCGTGACACTAATACAGATAATGCAAGAGTAAAATCTAGAAAAAAAAGTGAACAGTTAACTAGAAAAAAGTATATATGGTAGATTATTTATACTCCATTGTTAACAAAAGTAATGTACAAAATACTCCAAGGAGTACAACTTCAAAGAAACTTCAAAGAATATATGACTCCTTTATCTTTTAAAAAATGGTACATAACTTCACATTAATGAATTTCATCAAGATATTGACAAATTCAACTTACGTAACATGAAAAATAATAATGGTAGAGCACGCAACTTATATTTTTACAAATGAGTATTTTCTATTTTATTTTATTTTACCTTCCTACCCCTACCTTTACCCTTTTCATCCCTAATTATAGAATTCAAACCCTAAACCTAATATCTGGAAAAACTCTAAGAGCCCTCTCCAAGCCAGTGAGCCAACCCTAGTGATTCGCAGATAATTAACTATTGTTTAGCATGCAAATTTGGTCACAATTTGTTTGTCATGAAAAAAAAGAAAAAAATAAAAGAAGTAATAGATGTATCGATATTATACATACCGTTCAAAATATTGATGCTTTTGTCAAATTATTTTATATTTGGTCAAATCTTTATTTTTTCTAATGTTTATTTTTCATCTTCTTTAATTAATTGTCCATAAAATTGTTATTTTAAATTGAAAGAGATCAAAAGTATTCTAATTTGTTAAAATTTCTCTAGAGGATTTATATGAATATATAGCTAATAACATTTTGTGAACCTTTTTCTTTTACTTTTAAAATAATTTTTTAAGGAGAATTAATTAAAGAAGATGAAATTTTAAATAAAAATGAAAATAGAATATCCAAATATTAAATTTGTTAAAAATTTCCCAAATAAATTTTAATGTATAAGAAATATTATATTTTATGATATTGTAGTCACTTGCAAAGCTCATGACTTATTACTAGTGAAATAAAACTTACTTAGTTTGAAAATAAAAAAAGGTTTTTTTTAAAAAAAAGTCTTTTTGTGAATTTTAAAAGAATATTTTAAATTACATCATTACCAAATCTGTTTGTATTCAAGACCAAATGAGCTAATTTAGATTCTTAATTTGACCACAAAAGTTGAAGTTCGAAACAAACACCTCCTGGACCAAATACAAGGGAAGAAGACCAAGTACATTTGGATTGCGACACTATTACATGATATCCAAGCGCCGAGTACACTGTTCCACATGCTCCTTTTGTCTAAATGAAATAGAAAAGAATGATCTCAGTTACTCAGTGCTCAAGCTTTTGAACAATTATCAAGATGTGGAATGGGTTAATTCTGATCCGCTGTGCTACATGCATAATTGTATAGAAATCTTGAACATGTGCTCGAATTTTGTATTTTTGATTTATTAATACAACTTATAGTTTTAAACCCAAAAAAAAAAAAGGAGTTAGTTTAGATGCATTTGAGATGGAGGCCAGTATTGCTCCATCAAACTCATTTATATTGAGATAAAGCCCTTGGAAGTTAATTGGTTAATCCATAACCCATGGATGATAAGAGGCTTTCAAAAAATTTATTGCCCGTTAGTCGCAGAAAATGGAGTGCCGAATTTGAAAATTTGCATTGGTACGAAGCTAGTTAGGCTATTTAAATGCAATGTAAATTCTACTAGATGTTTGAACTTTGAATCTAGTAGCGAGAAAGACTCTAAGCATTCTCTTCTAACTAATGAGTCAACCCTATAGTTACTAGATGCTTTAAGTTGCTAAACTCTTGCAAAATACTTACATATAGAATTATGAAGTTTACAAATATTAATGCATAAAATGGAGTTGAGATATTATAAACTCTCGTAAAATGTTTGAAAAGTGTATCATACCTGTTAACTTACTGTTTTCGAGACTCAATTGCCTAAGCAAGGTTAATTTCCCAATCTCTTGTGGGATTGCACCTGCAAAATTGCGTTCAACAAGTGAAACTAGATTCTGAAAAATTTGTACCGGTGAAATTAATTGGCCAGTAAATTAAAGTTTCACAACATGATATTTTCTCTAGTTTCTAAATGCATTCAAAAAGAAATTTCCCATATTCATTCCCAAAGAATTTTCTTCACTTCAAGAGTTAATTCCTTAAGAAATAATTGAAAATTTCCTCAATCAAAGCTATGATATTCCCATATTTAAAAGTTCAATATTAGTGGTACATAGATATCTAAACGATTATAAAAATGGGATTCAACTTCAGGGACATTAAATAGACCCCACATTAAGTTAAAACCCATAGTTTCTCATAATATTTATAGAACTCTTTGATTTTGTGAAATGTGTCGTGCCGTACGGTTTTCAACAAGGTGTAAAATAATTTTTATCTTGTTTGCCAGAAAAATAAATGATTTTTTAGCTTGATAACATGAGATTTACTAGATAAATTGGCATGGCATTCAAATCATGAGGCAAGTAATTATTTTACTTTTGTTAAAAGATTTTAAATATTTAATCAAAAACTTCTTTCTTATCAAAAGACAATTTTGATAACCCATTTTATGTATGCTAATGTGTGTGAAATATACAACGAAATCATACTAGAATATGAATATTTTAACACGTACGTGGGCACTTGTTGGAATGTTCTACTTGCACACATTTGCATTTTGTTTACACCATTTTTTTAATTTATTTGAAGTTTACACCATTATGTTTAGCCAATTTCCTTAATTAACTTTTGTTTTATGAAAAATTAAAACACGGCAAAAATTTTTGTGTGCCTCACGATTCCGTCATGCGAGCCTTTGAATTACTAATCAAAATAATATTTGATTTCTGCTCAAATGCAAGAGTTAGGATGGTACCTTCTAAATTGTTGTCACCAAGATATAGTTCCTCGAGCCCCGTCAAGTTCCCATATTCTTGTGGTATTACTCCAGTGAAGTTGTTGACAGACAATCCCAGTACTCGAAGCTTTGAACATTCCGATAACAATGACGGTATCATACCACTTAATTTGTTGAGGGAAAGGTCAAGCCATGTGAGTCCCTGAAGACGGGGACATATGCTACCTGGAAGACTACCAGATAGGCTATTACCTTGAAAAGCAATAACTTCCAGTGAGGAAATGTTGAACATCTCCATTGGTATTGCTCCTTGCAGAGAATTATACTGCAGATTTAAGGTATCTAGCTTTGACATGTTGCAGATAGAGGATGGGATAAAGCCGGTAAAGCTATTGTTCCCGAGAGATAAGTATTGGAGTTCTTGCAAGGAACCAACCCAAGAGGGAATATCTCCACTAAACTTGTTAATGCCCAAATCAAGAACCCGTAACCTGCGCAAATGAATCAATTCACGGGGAAGTTCTCCATACAAATTGTTCCCAGTAATGTCAAGGGACATTAGAAAGGACAAATTCCCTAATTGTGGAGGAAGTGTGCCAGTAAGACCCAAATTGGAGATATTCAAGGCAGTCACTCTGCGGTGACGAGAGCCACAAGTGACTCCGGTCCAATCACACACTGAGGAAGTAGCGGACCAGTTATTTGCCAAGATTTGATGAGGATCTAAAGTGATTTTAGCTCTCGAAGCCAGAAGAGCTAATTGATCTGTGGTAATGTTGGTGGCGGTCATGGCAGGGCAAGCTAACAAGTGACCAAAGAAGAAGTAGAGTACAAGGGGGAAATAGTAGTAAAATTCTTTCATGACTATGTTCAGTCAAAGTTGTAAGACAACTAATGGAAGCTTAGCTAGCTTGGCTAACAATTTTTACTTCCAATGTATATATATATAGCATTCTGCATGTGCAGACGAAATTTGACCATTGAATTATTTTCCAATTCTTAGTTATATTTGAAGTGGTGAAGGTGGCATTTTTCCTCCTTAGCGTGGGGTAGAGCAGTTTGAGGCTCATAACCTTGAGGTCACCGAGTTTAAATCCTGTCTCCACAACATCTAGATCTTGTTTGTCAAAAATTTTTAGGTTTCTGTCTCCACAACATCTAGATCTTGTTTGTCAAAAATTTTTAGGTTTGATTCTATGATGATAACAAAAGAAAAAAAAAAGGGGGAAAGATAGAATTATTACATTATCACAGCTAACTATAACAAATTCTTTTCCATATTAATTTATTTTGGGTGGATGACAGAATCGATCCGGCATCTTCTGGCAAAGAGAAATTTTACCATTCGATCGTATCTGCACTTTTTGTTCTTGATATATAATACGTCTACACAATATTAAATTAGTAAAATAAATATATATATCCAAATCATTTTTATATAGTCACCTAAGGACCGGATACTCACCTAAGGGCGATTCCAATTATTTCAAATTATTTTATTAATTATTTATTTTATTTTTTCATCATTCAAGAAGTTTGACCCCCTCTAATTTTTTTTTCTTTACTTGTATTTTCTTTTGGGGACTTATATTCAATTTTAATGTGCCTCACAATTGAGAAAAATTCGAGGGGTCATTTCAATTTTGGATCAAGGACTCAAGAGATGACAGAATTAAGAATACCAATTAGAAAGACTAAGCCGATCCATAATGATGTGCTAGAAAATATAAAACTTTTGTTACTTCACCAACCATCAGGAGAAGCAAGTACAATGGGCACACTAATCAATAAGACTGATGAGGTATCAATTAGAGCAAAAAACAGCCAAATGATTCTATTACTTCAACTAACAAAACTCGAAGTAACTGGGAACTTCGATATAGAATGAATCCTAGTGATGAAATAATTAAGTCATAATTCATTGGTTGGTTGTATCATTAACTATTTCTTTTTGGGTACAAGAGAATTTATCATGAAGTCAATGATTTCTGCTACTTCCATTGTTGCTGCTGGATTGGCTGTAGGGCTTGCTTCTATTTGACCCAGGGTTGGTCAAGAAATTGCTGCAGGTTAAGCCATCGAGGGTATCGCTAGACAGCCTGCAGGTCAAGCCATCGAGGGTATCGCTAGTTTAGGCCATGAATTCAAGGATATGCAAACGAAAGTGCTAATGTTACAATTAGTCCATAAATTGTTAATGCTTTCATAAAAGCAAGCTGGACTGAGCAATTGAACTCAACTTACGAATAGCCATCAGTCATTAGTCATTAGCCGATCAACTGAACCTTGCAGTTATTCGGCTGGACACGGGGTGGAAAACTAGCCAAGATTGATCTTTATCCTAGGCAAGTTTTCCACCGACCAAGCCAGAGCAACAAATTCCTGAAAAAAAACCAAATATTGAGAATAATAATCCAGTTATATGGAAATGCCCTGATGCAAATTTTGTTTCATAACTAGGATGCTTGATTCTCTGATGTTAGTGCTATGGAAATTAGTGTAACCTTCCGTGTTAGCCAATATGTTAGTAGGACAAAGCAAATTTTGCTGTAGTTGGCATTCCAGCCTACTCTGATTATTTAGGATGGGAAATGAAACCGTCACAGTCAAACCGCCAATTATGCAAGTACAAGCAAAATTGTGTAATTTAATATTTCAATTGATGTAAGTCATAAAAGTTCACTAAATATTATGAAATTCATAAATATTCATAAATGAAGTAGTTAATAGTGAAATTACCATTATCCTTTTTGGAGTGACGAATCTTGTACTCGGGTGTGGGTTCAGGGCAGAGCGGACTTCCCATTCATTAGATAAAGAAGATCACCCTTCTAGAGCCCAAACCTCCATTTCTCCCTTGAAAGGGTAAGATATAGATACTCAGCTCGATCTATTCCTTTATCTTCCCATGAAACGTATGCTTAGGAAAGCAAACTGCACAAATAACTCTTTCTCTATTTAAAAATCCTACACTTTGCCTAAATCTTCTTCTGATATGCTAGCCAATGAACTCTGACTCCTTTTTTTCTAGTTTTTTTATTAAGTTTTTCAAGTCATCTTTTTCTTCTCAAGGAACAGTTGATTTAAAAGTCTTTTGAAGTGTATAAAATTAAATATAAGGCTTTCATGTTTAATTTTGTGATTGGTAGTTTCTGGTTATGTTCAAATGAGTGTGGCACTTATTACAATTCAAAAGGATTGTTACCAAGATCTAATAATTTTAAACCAAATTAGTATTATAATCAAATATTAAGTATCAATTGTTATCACATTTCTCATAGTAAAACATGTAACTGATAATAGCATCATTAATATCTCTAATTTTTTTTTATCGATTATTGCATATTTTTCCCCTACAATTCATCCAAAAGGTTTTTTCTTAATCCCCATTAAGCTTAGCTAGATTGGACCACTAATTCCCTTTTTCTAAAATTTTTCTCAAAAAAAATTTGTAGACATTTTCTTACTTATATGGTGCACATAATGCATCCAAACACACATTTTATGTTAGATTTATGATCAGTATTCACAACGATATTTTCATCTCGGACAATCTATTCAGCCATATGTACATTTTGGTCACATGAGCAGAAAGCCAACAACTCATTTGATTGTTTGAATCAGTCTGGATAAGCACAAGATAATGCTATGGACCTGTCGACAAAGTCTTTAATATAGACTCTTTCAGCTTTTCCATTGTAATAAATGTAGTAATAGTCAAGAAAAGAGTACTAGGAAAATGTCGGCAGAGTCTTCGGATGCTCTATAATTTGACGGTGACATTGAGGGACATCAATCCCAAGAAGAGGCCCAATGAATTAGTCCAAATCTGCACCCACAAAGCATTAATGTCTTGTACTATTTGTATTGATAATTTATAATTTATATTATTCATATTAAAACTTGTATGAGGTATGGATTTAAGATTAAAAAAAAAAAGTGCGAATTTAGGCGCTCCTTATTTATAGTTCTTCAAATTCCGGCTCCTTTTAATTATTTCTCAAACTTTATTGAGCCCACGTCTTTTCTTGCTCCATCGATTTGGTAGCTTTGCCTAAGGGAAAAGAGAGAAAAAAAATACAATTTTGTAGATTTATTATAAGAGTGTAGATGAAATTTTACTCGTATTTTCTGAGGTCCAATCTCAGATTTTCTTCAAGTCCCTCTTCCAAATTGAGTTCCTCTTTTCGGCTATTCCAACTTATGAGATCTTCAGCAGTTGATTGATGGCGTTACTCTTGAATGCGGTGCAAGTCCTTGCAAGCTGGAAATTCAACTGCAGCATAATTATTTTCTAAGAAAGCTTCAATAACGTAATATTTTGGCAGGTTTTTTGGTCTGCATGCATTAAAGAAGGACCAAGACTTGGAAAATTTTTCTCCACACACACAAAAATCTAGTGTACTTGTCCATGGAAATGAATTTAGAATAGATTAAATAAAAAAAACCATTGATACTTCAAAAATTGCTTCGTGGAATATGCCACACTTTATAAATGATTCCCTTGTAGTTTAACTTCTTACCAGATTCGCATTAGAATCTGGAAATGGCCACATAACCTACCGTTGATTTCTAGCTAATTAAAACTCATTCTGATGAGAAGAGCCATAACTGTTGAAAAGTTTGATAATTATGTGACCCATCTTAATTATAAGGCCATAAAAGTTGTTGATAATTAGTACTATGCATAACTAGTAGTATTTGAATAAATTATTTCAATTTGCCAATTATTCTCTTATTTGTTCAATAACTTATTTCAATTTGTCAACTTCTTTTGTAACTAAAACATTTTGTTTTGATCCTAATTTTGTTATGCATAAATTCAATTTAACTAGTAAACACGTTGGTCATGTTAACATTAAATCCTCCTCTTTCCTTCATTCCCTCATAAGACTTCGAATCTTCCGTGTGAGTTACAGTTGTACTTCATAAAATAAAATTATTACAGTTGTACTTCTTATGACAATTGAGGCAGGACAAGTTGCTCATCTTCCGTGTGAGTTAAGCGTATCAAGTGTACGTGTTAGAAAATAGCAGACATAGAATTTAGTAAAAAAAAAAAATGAATAGTCACACAAAATTTGTCTAAATACGCAATAATAACTAATTTAAACATGTTTTCACCATATAAATAGTCTTCATATAATTTTAATTGAAGCTCATTTCACATTGTTAGTTATTAACTGGCAGAATGTCTCAAATATATATAATTCATAAAATTTTTCTTCAAAATTGAATATTCCAAGCATCAGTAATACCTGTTGATCTTCATCTTTGCTGTTTCTTTCTTTCTTTCTTTTTTTTTAAGGGAGATTTCACTGTCCACAGGGAGAAAAGTGATAGAAGAAAGTTTAAGAGTCGAACTAAAAACTCATGGTTACATTGCTATTATCCTTGGAGGATGGTTGATACTTCCTTGAGTACAAGAAAACCACACATAACTCTCTCTATATTCGAAGTCCCATGTTCTCCTAAATGTTCACCTGATGCTAGGAAATTAATCATTATTCCGTATTATTTTTACTTTATTTATATATTTACTTGCTAAAATCTTCTCATAATTTAAAACATAAGATTAAAAATCGAAATATAGGATAACTTGTTGATATTTTTCAACAAGTGATTTTGAGACCTATCAACACTCCAAATTAAGACCGCAATCTTACACTAAATAATTTTTGTCTTTATTTTTTTGTGGAAATCTAAAGAGTATTGTTCAAAACGATGAATGAAAGTTATGAACAGTGGACCAACCATAGCCGAATTCAAATCCAGATAGTCAAAATTATATTCTTTTATACGTTCTAGATTACCACAAAAAGTATGGCTAAACAATTGTACAAAATGAAGCAGAACCACTGCCCTATGAATAAAAATGCATAGGGCAGAACTTTTCACAAGTTGGAAAAAATAGTTTAAGCCTACACATTGAGTACGATTAGAAACTTGATTCAGATTAGGCTGAGACAAGCTCAACACGTTATGCCCCAAATCTTTCTAGTTACAACCCCGTTTTTAGTCCTTTTTCTTTGGGATGTCATAAGTGAAAATCCCGTTAAGGCTATTCTCCCCAGATATGATAGACCACTTTTCTCTTACCCCAGATATGATAGACCACTATTAATTCCATTGCCTTCACTAATAATTGAGGAGACCTTAGCCTTGGACAGCAAACAAACTGCCTCACGTTATTGAACCATAAAAAGGTGGAATCTCCATTGCCAATCACCGACACAGTATAATCCGGTGTTTATTGTGTCTTAGCTTCACTTCTTTTTTTCCTCCAAAATCGAGCATAGTCAGTAGGACAAGATATCGCTCAGAGGCCAGAACTTTATTGCCCAGAGGCCAGAACTTTGTCCCTCAATTTCAGAAGTTTGATAGGAAGTTGTATCCTCACGCAGAAGCTCGTGTATAATCTTTCATTTTACTTAATTTTTTTTATCATACGAGGAACACCTTGCAGGAAACCATCTTTAATCAACCAATGCATTTTTTGGGTGTGTTTTCTTCAGTAGTTTAGAGGAAGATTTCAAAAACCTTGCTCTTTGAAAATGTTTTAAAAATTATCCAATCTTTTTAACTCGGATATGTTGAATATCTAATTCTTTTATTCCAAATGGAATGCCACATGGAATTGCAGTTAATATGAAACTGAATGCACTGATAAGTAACATAGTGAAACTGTTTTGGCGTCAATATAAACAATCACATCTCTTTTCTTTTTCTTCATGCCCTTGTGATTGCTGTCCATTTTAGTTCTAGGTGCAAAAGATATCGATTTGGGAAATTTTCCTACACTTCAATGTAAAGAGCAGTACTGCATGTATACTATTTACAACACCATCAACGAGGCCATGGATGCACTTCTTTCTTCAAGAGCTTTCAAACAAGGAAGTAAAATCTATTGAACTTAAATTCTTTTCTAGACCTCCTTATTCGGATTGTGGATAAAGGTTGGAAGAAACTGTAGGTCCTTTTTTCTTTTTCGTTTCCTTACCCTCTTAGACCATCCTTCTTGAACGAGAAATGAACATATGAAAACAAATAATAATTCTAGTGAAACATCTGATACATGCATGGCAAAATTGCTTCTTGGCTCAATTTATCAACAACGTGAAATATTACAATATACTACCAACGTAATGCATGCCAGTGTTACTTCTTCCTCAATTTATCAACAACATGAAATACAAGCTGTTTAGAGATCACCTACTGAAAATCTTACTCATAGGGCTGAACTTTCCTTTTTCCATTGAAATGAAAGCCCAAGCCAAATTGCATCTGCTACATGCTATGCTCAACAAGTTTTCATGTAAAGTAAACCTTACCATCTCCGCATGATCATGTAACAAGTTCATGCATCATTGCAAATTCTAACTAAATTTCGTCAAAACATCCATAAATGTTTTGCCTTCTCTCTAGAATTAAGAAAGGATACACTCCCGTCAACGCTTTTCTCGAATCTTTAACATATAAGATTATATTAAGTATGATCAGCTAAAACATTGTTGACAAAAGTAAATCAGGTTCAAATTCAATGACGACTACCAAAGTTCTAAACCATTTGAATCCTATGCCTGACAAGTATGAATGGGAAGGATGTAGAGAGGATAAAAACAATATATATAAAGTCCCAGACATTGACCATCCCATAGCCAATGTAAGCAAACCCAGAAAGCCGAACTTCTCGTTTTAGAAAAAGACCACTGCCATCTTCGAGTCAGGATTATCCACTGAAGAACCATTTTCAACTTAGTCCGGCCCACCTTGAGAAATTTCGAACTTTATTCATCTTGAAGTGTATTGAGCTTAGCCCTACACATCGAGTCCAACTTCACAAGCCGGTTGAGATTGTAAGAAGACGAGATCAACACGTTAAGGCCCAACATTCCTATCTTCAATATTGTTTTTCGGGTAGGATTATTCATATAATAGTAGGATTATTCATTTCATGCGTAATATTCAAAACAACTTATTATAATGGTGGTCAAAACTTAAAAGTCAAAACTTTTGTAGTGACTGGAATCTGTTTGGACCAGCAGTAGAAGTTTCTTAAAATCCCATGATTCTTCTTTTTTTTTTTTTAACAACTGTCTGGTATGCGACAACAGACACATATATTTAAAATATGCCTTAAATTATTATTTTTATAAATTTGTATTTAGTAAAAATTTTTTCGAATAATTGTGTCTGTCGCCACACAATGGTGTGTAGTTAAAGACACATTTGATTAAAAATAATTGTGTCAGGCAAAAGTCTAACACTTAAAATAATAAAAAAAAACATAATGATCGCGGCATTTGAATGTTTCAGCAACGTTAATATTAGAAAATCATTCCATATACCCTCACTTTTTAGACAATTTTATATTTTGGGATTATTTAGAGAAATTAGCTTAGCATTTAGGGTCACAACTTTGTTTTTTTGGGTCCTCTCTTTCAAATAGTAGTGCTATAAGAAGATAATTGAATAGTGAGTGAAAAATCTTTGCTTGCTACTTTTGACTCATTTGATGACATGCAAAAGTATGATGAAGGGAAAAGCTCAGGGAAAAGTTACAGAACTAATAATAGATTATTAATAATAGTTTTGTCATCACCAGATCAGTTGAAGTAAAAGATGAGTTATGGATCACTTGTATAAACTACAAATCAATTGCTCTATGGCATCTGATTTGGCAAAACAGTTCTATCTCAGATCATTTTGTAAAATAGTCTTCTTGTATTATAGATGTCCCAGGTTTTAACCAAATTATAAATCATTGTACTTTTAGTTATTTGAGATAACTTGTACGAACGGAAATGTAACTAATTCTTAATAGAACTATTAGAGATTAAAAAATGCTGTAGTTTATCCAAGAGTAGTTTGCACAGTTAAACCATTTAAAGATGGACGATAAATGAATTAATGCCTCAACTACCCCTTCTCTCTTGCAAATGTAGCTTCGATTAAAAAATTTTCATTATCTTATTTTTTGCACTTTACACATTATAGTAATATTTTACTTTCACTTTACGACAGTGGAGTAATATTTATTTTCTACAAAATTGGCCTACTCTCCTCCTATTCAACTCCAAAAATACAAACAATCATCCTTCCAACCAGCCTAGAAAATATGATAATTGATTTGGAATCTTTTTTTGAGGGTTCAAAATTTGTAAAACAAAAGTTTTACATACAAAGTAAAAATGGACAAAAATATGAATTGCACAAAGTCTTAGAGATCGAAAAAGAATTCACCTACCTTAGAATGGGAAAGGTATCCTGTGTTTCCTGCTTGAAAAACTCTATTCTTGTGCAAATATATGAAAGTATATCAATGTGGAACCACATAAACTGTTAACTAACAAATATATAGATTTTGCTGAAACAGCTTCTTAAATTTGTATTGATTAAGATAGATTTTGAAAATTTGGTTCAATTAAATACTTTCAACCAAATAATAATTTAACTAATTTGTTGAAAATGCATCAACCATTGAAAAAAAAAATGAAAAGTGAAGGGATTGAAAACTTCACAAGATAACATACAATCTTTTTGCACATTTTGGTGATACAAACATAATTAACTCTCTTTTTCTTGGTTACTTATAGAGTTCGTGTGCTATCTAGTGACAAAATACTAAGCAATTACCTAAGTCTTTAATTGATGACAAACTTAATTCATTGCACACCATAGTGACCAAATATCAATCAATTTCACGATACCTTTTAATGAATAATGCATACACTCAGCTAGACTTTGTAAATTGACTACCAAAATTTTTAAAGTAGTTAAATAACATGTAAGTATTATTTAATACACCTTATATTAATCAATACTTATAAAATATTATCTTTGCTCACACATATAGAACACTTGCATATTAAGGAAGAAATGTGAATGTATTTAGTGGCAGAGTAGTCTATAGTTTTTTTTTTCAACAAACGTTAACTGTTTTATATATAATATTAAGTACAATAATTAGTTATCAAAAAGGGCCACTGCTCTCATTTCCTTCTGTGCTAAGTCTATCAGCCACATTAGAAAATCTTGTTCCCATTCTATATCATGCACTAACGTCACAACAAACTGAGCTACTGTATGACTGATTTCGTTACTTTAGCAATTATTAAATGCTACATGCATATGAGCTACAGCATTAGTCAATAGTTAATTTTAGATTTTTAAGGCATAGACACATTATTGTCTTTTTTAAAGTGTAAGATGTATAACGAATAATTTTTGCAAGGCAATTGATGTGTTGTGGTTTGGGTTATTTATTGTAATTTCGAATTGGTTGTTTTTTTTTAACTCTTAATTAACGAATTCTATTACCTTTTAGATTCCTAATTAATCAGACAAAGTGATTCTATTTTCCTCCTACGTCGTTTTGGAAGCACAAATTTGTCCCAAAGATTCCTAGAATTCATTTGGTATGGCTTTCACTGGCTACCACGTTGGATGTTGTGTCGATATGCTGTCAAAAATTAGTTAATTTGTGGTCCTTGGATACCACGTTGAAGACAAGTCCACGTGAATCGAGATTAATTAACTTCAATTGCTCTTTTTTGTTAAATTAACTCTTTGAATCGAGCAGCTTTCATTTTGACTGGAACAATTGCTCCCTTCTGAGATTAGAGTTCTGAGATTAGGCTTAACCAAGATTAGAGTTTTGCAGCTGCACCTAACACGCAACAGAGATTAGGCTTAACCAAGATGGCTGGCTCTGTCATCTCTCTTGTCATTGGGAGAACTGTTGATCTGCTGCATAAAAAATCTGTTTTCCTGAAAGATGTTGGAAGACAAGTTGAAAGACTTGGAAATGATCTGGAGTGGATGCGGTGTTTCCTGGAAGATGCAGAACAGAGGCAAGATGAAAATGCGAGGATTCGCAACTGGGTTTCTGAAATCAGAGCTGCGGCCTACGATGCGGAGGATATCATTGAGATCTTTGCTAGCAAAATTGAAAGCATAAAAGATAAGGGATTTGTGACTAGATTGGCACATTGTCCTCGGCGGATTGTGAGCCTCGACAAGATCGGTAAAGAGATTGAGTCCTTACAGACAAGGCTCAATGACATAGCTGATAGCCGTGAAAAGTATGGTATCAAAAATCTTGGAGAAGGAATGAGTTCACATGGCGAAGAGCTGCAACGGATCCGGCGATCCTCTCCTTTCAGCGAGGACAAGGATATAGTGGGCTTCGAGGAGTTGACAAAATCCCTGGTGGCAGAACTTTTGAAAGAGGACAAAAATCGCCGTGTGGTTTCAATTGTCGGCATGGGAGGCGCTGGTAAAACAACACTAGCCAAAAAAGTTTATAACCATGCTGATATCAGGGCAAGATTCAATTGTCGTGCTTGGGTCTGCCTCTCTTTAAGCTACGATCACAAAGAGATGCTGAGATCAATCATAAAGCAATTGAATACAGTGGATAACAAGCTACTTGAAATGTTGGAAAAGATGGAAGAGCAAGACTTGGAACGAAGGCTCTATCAAGATCTACAAGATAAATGTTATCTTGTTGTGCTTGATGATGTATGGAAGGAAGAAGCGTGGGATTGTCTTGCTAGGGCCTTTCCTGATGTTAATACATCAAGTAGACTGCTACTTACAAGTCGCAATCGGGGTGTTCCCTTACACGCAGATGCTCTTAGCAAACCACACGTTCTGAAAACTTTGGGGCAGGAAGATAGCTGGCAGTTGTTCCTCAGAAAGGCCTTAGGCCATGGGGATGATGCTGGGTGTCCTCCGGATATGGAAGGAGTAGGTAGAGAGATTGCAAAAAGATGTGATGGTCTACCATTGGCCATCACGGTCATGGGTGGCCTGCTACTGACAAAGAAAAAGTTGAAGAGTGAATGGGAGAAAGTTCTCAACAACTTCAGCACATACCTATCAAGGAGCCAGAGGGGAGCATCAGCAACTCTGGAATTAAGTTATGCAGACCTCCCTCCCAATCTGAAACTTTGCTTTTTGTATCTGGGTTTGTTTCCAGAAGACTCCGAGATTTCTGTGCGCAAGTTGATTCATATGTGGGTTGCAGAGGGAATAATGCAGAAAAGAGATGCAGAAAATTTGGAGGAAATTGCAGCATATGATGTGGAACAACTTTTTAACAGAAATATGGTCCAGGTGGTGGAAATGACTACTGATGAAAGAATCAAAAGTTGCAGAGTCCATGATCTATTGCGAGAGCTTGCAATCAGAAAGGCAAAGGATGAAAATTTTTTTCACACCGATGACATCAGAGATGATGAAATATCAGCCAAATCCAGGTACCTTGCTGTTCATAGTCTCCCTTTGGATAAAAATTATTTCGGGACTTCGACCCCTCCTCTCCGGTGTCTGCTTTTTTTCAATGTCCACGGTTATGGGAAAAACATTAGTCCTATTTTCAAAAGTTTCACAAAGCTCAGGATACTAGACCTCGAGAATGTTGAGATGTTCTCTAATTTGCCAGAAGAAATTGGTGAAGTCAGTTTTCTAAGGTACCTCGGTTTAAGAGGCACATGCATTAAAAGGCTCCCTCATTCCGTCGGTTGCTTGCGATACCTACAAACTCTTGACATACGGACAAACACTATATTTGCGGATGTGAAAGTTTCAAATTTCATTTGGAAGCTTGAAAGTTTACGGCATCTATATGCGGATGAAATGATATGTGATGTGCCTCTTAAGATTGAAGGATTGAGGAATCTCCAGACTCTGTCAGGCATACACTTTGATCACATTATGCATAATAACATGATAACTTTGATGAGTCTTCAGAAACTGGGGATTTTAGTGGATGACAGGTCAGAGATAGACAAACTCTGCATGCATTTATCTGAGGTTGGAAGCCTAAGGACATTACATCTTTACCCTGCTGCAGGAAGAGTGGGGCCACAATCTCTAGCTGGACTTTCTAAGCTCCATCATGTAACCGAGCTCAAGCTATCCGATTTGAGAATGCTGCCTCCTGATTTCCCTCCAAATCTCTCTCGCTTGTCTTTGAAAGACGTATCACTCTGGAATGACCCAATGCCAGTACTAGAGAAGTTGGGACAGCTGTCGTTCCTCAAACTGCGATATGCAGATTTTGACGGACCACAGCATATGGTCATTTCTAGGCATGGGTTTCACCAATTGAAATTCCTTCAGCTCAAGGACCAAGATGGTTTGCATGAAATAGAGGTGGAGAAAGGTGCATTGCCACAGCTTCGGTGCCTGAGAATCAGGAACGGCCGTTACTTACGGAAGTTGCCGGAAGAGCTGAAGCACATATCTACTCTCGATAAGCTTGAGCTTGTGGACATGCCAGAAGATTTCATCAGTAGGCTTGATGCGGACATGGTATCCAGTGTCCCTATCCGGTATTTGTAATTCATGCGCAGAATGCAAGCTATGCAGTGCAGTTAATAATGAAATTATTTCAAGTTTTTATCAAAATACAGAAATAAAGGCGCATTTGTTTTCTTTTCCCCAATTCACAAGCTTTTTAAGTCCTTTGTTTTTTTTTTATTATTTGAAATCTCACACTTTAGTGCTTGCTTTTTTAATTGTCCCACTATTAAACAAGGAAGGACTCTTTTGTTATTAATGATATTTTGGATAACTAACAGTGCCTACACCTATACCTTATAGGATTTGTCTTTCTACAAATTTACATTGCATATATCATATTAATACAAGTAGTAATTAAAAAAAAAAACAGTTCAAGTCTTCAGTGGGCCATATAATTCAGACCAATTGACAAGCTTTTTTAAGTACTCCATTTTTTCTTAAGTTTGGGTAACTAACATTTACACCTATATCTCATGGGATTTGTGTCTCTATCAATTTACATTCTTGATAGTAAACTCTTGGGAGTTGGAAAATTTTAAACTCTTGATTGATCATAATTTTTCCCATTCTGTCCAAACAGAAAAAGGGAATAAGGAAACAAAAGCCTCTGTTCAGGTACTAGAAGAGAAGAAAAGAACGAATTTAACAAATAAATCAAGGAATTCATCCCATATGAAGTGTTGGTCTGAAATTGAGGATTGATTGCTTCCTATATCTACTCACTATACACAAAAGGTAAAAGAAAGAAAACAAATTTAAACATGCGAAAAGCAAATAACAAGCTGTTCAACGAAGTTATTTGGGATAAATGTTCAAGGGGAAAAAATTAACCGATTGAAGGGAAAATTTCTGAATACGGGCACAAGAATGAAAAAACAAAATGGAATCTCGCTTCTGGAAAAAACTGATCAAATATTGTTTTCTGGAAAAACTGATTAAATGTTATTTTACTCTCAACAAAGCAGAAATGCCAAAAGAATGATGACTTTCAATTGCTTATTATTATTATTTTTCTCTCTTTCAAGCATTAGGGGATAATTCTAAGGGCTTCCAAGAATTTACTGTAGGCCATACAGAACGAAACTAAGTTTCGGGTTGCAAGTTGTAGGAAATAAAATTTTGTTGATTTAAAATTCTGTATTTGCTTTCTGCATTTGCTGAGGAATCTCGATGAATAACAGTGGAATCATGGAGAAAATGAAATAGGAAGACAAAAGAGGCATGTGTTCTTTAATTCTGCTTTTCAAGTAATGGGAGGGGATTTCTCACTCTTTAAGTTTATTGTGGTCTTTACGTGCTGAATAATTTGATTTCCCACTCTGCAAAGACATGCAATCAGCCTTCGTGATTTGTCACTCTCCTGATTCAATGAAAATACCTTTGAGGCATGTGATTGCTTGTCATTTTTCCCATGCTGTCCAAACTAAAAGAGAGATTAAGGAAAGAAAAGCCTCTATTCAAGAGAAATGAATAACAAATCAAGGAATTCATCCTATATGAAGTGTTGATCCATCTGAGAGTGAGAGTGACGATTGATTGCTTCCTATATACTACTCACTATATATAAGATGTAATAGAAAAGATAACAAATTATCTTGACCAGTTATGGCATAATTTTCTAATTTATGTAAAACCTACTCTCGTAGTGAATCAACTATACTTGTAGTTAAATCACACCTAATCTCGTGGTTATGAAATCAAATATAAAATCATTTCTTATATAAAATTACATGAAACAAATCACTAAATCCACAAAGGTGCACCTTTACTTTTATGAGTGTACTTCCTAAGTTTATCACTTTCTTGAACTAAAGTTACATTCCAATTCTCATTATAAACTTAACACATTTAGATTATCACAATTAATAATTGGTTAATCATGATTAGGTAAGTAAAAGTGATAAATAACTTGTTCAAAAAATATCATCAAATAACCAAATAAATATCACTAATAAAGTATAAAAAGTTCATCCATAACTCTAGATATAAATTTTAACTAAACATAATAAAAACACAAATTCAAACTTGTATTATAGCTAAACATGAGCCTAAATACAAAAGAGAAAGTGATAGGAGAGAAGACACCCTTGTCACTTGAGCTCTAACTCTCCATCTTTGCTCTTCAAATCTTTATCCAAGTCTAGTTACAAATACAAGAAGGATAAACTATACCAACTACACTATACTGCCCTAACTAATGAACTAAGAAAACTCTAGTGAAGACTGCATTTTTGGTGAGTTCTCTAGCCTCCCAAAGTTGTGAAAATGTTCTCCAAAGGCCTCCATTTATAGAGGAATTCCATACAAAAGATGAAGTGTTAAATCATATTAAGATTCCTCTTGAACCCATAAACAAGATAGAAATGAGTTGTAAAGCTTCTTTTGCAATTGTCTTGGGCTGTTTCCACTGATTTTCTTGCAGAAAATGGGTCAAAAAGCTTGTGTGAACAAAACACATTGCAGAACAAGTTGCAGCCAAAATTGAAGAATATACAACCTTGGAATACCCTACTTCAAATCACGTATTTAATGGTCGCGTTTTCACTTCTGTGAATTTGGCATCAGTTCAACTGCTATTTTCTTGATGATCAAGGCCAAACTATTTTTTGTCCAAAATATAAAAGTTGTAACCCTTTGATTTAGCTTTACAATGCCTTAAACATCATCCAATTTGGAGCTCTGTGTATTGAGAAACAACCAAAATTTATTGATGAGAACTATATTTTAGCTTTTGACAAAGAAATTGTAATTCTGTAATTCGCCTTTTTGACAATTCAAATGACTGAATTGGATTTCGATGTCTCCAAATGTAGATCTATCTCTTAACTTGAAAATGGTTCAAAAATCACCTCAATCCGATACTTATAACTCAAGATATTGTCAAAATACCACAAGATATCAAAGCTGTGAAATATTTCTTCTTTTGTTTTTTATTGCATTTCATCTTTGCACTTCATGTCTTCTTTAAAGTACTTTAAATCATCAATAATCATCCAAATATGTTCTCAATTTACTCCATTTTATGATTGAATCATTAAACCTATAAAAACATGAAATTTTCACCATTAAAATCTATAGAAATGCAATTTCTACCACTTAAACCACAACATGCATATGTTCACTAAAAATTTAGTTTATTAGTTATAAAAGTAATTAAAACATACCAAAACTAACTAATAAAATACACTTAAAATACATAAAATATATATTTATCACATCCATAACTGGCCAAGAAATCCCCTTCCCCGCAACTATAGGAAAGCGGAAGAAAGAAAATCACGCAGATCCCCAACAACATGCAAGTGAATTTGATCAACAGAGACAGTCTTACTTGCATAAACCGTCAAATTCCTCGCTCTCCACAGATGCCAACAAACCAAGAAATGAAGAATATGAAATACTATCCTCAAACAAGAGTTGGCCGAGGGGTGTAACTAGGGGTGGTAATTGGGTCTGAGTTGAGACCCAAGTATAACAAAAAATCCGTTGACCCGAATCTGACTCGCCAACCCGAAACGGGTCAGGATATCTGACACGAACCCGAAAATTTCGGGTTGGCGGGTCGACCCGAAATGACCCGAAACTTAATTTTAATTTATTAATTTATCACTGTAATTTCTAATAAAATAAATTTCTCACAAAATTAATTACATCACCAAATAATAAAATTTTAAATAAATAATTTCAAACCAAATCTAAAATAAATTAAACACCGTAAACGTGTTTTATCCCAAATCAAATATAAAATAAATTAAGACAGCATAAAAGTAAAAAATAATATAATATATTATTTGTCCAAATATAATAATTTCAACTTCATACAAGTTAAATAAATTCATTTAGGATTAAATAATTAATGCCTTTGAAAAAAAAGAATGATTTAGTTTAGTTAGATAAAATAATTTTTATATTTATTAAATTATTTTTAATTCGTAAACGGATCATATTGGGTCATATCAGGTCACCACGGGTTGACCCGAAATCGACCCGTTTTATTTTCGGGTTCATCGGGTTTGACTCGATTCTGACCCGAACCCCCGAAACCTCAACCCAAACCCATTAATTTTGTATTATATTCGTGTCGTGTTTTCGAGTCGTGTCAGAAATTGCCACCCTAGGTGTGAGGGCTGTGAGGGCTGGACCAAGCCCACCAATAACCCCTTCAAATGACTGCCAAAGAATGAATATTCTTTTGCTTTCAGCGCAATAAAAGCCCAAAGACTTAACAACTTTTGTCGCTTAAGCGATGGTTGAATGTAAGTCTCAAAATAATTCATAGTCTGTCATATATTTAGCAAAAGTAGATTTAATAAAAAAATTAAGAAAAAGGAGCCGCGCATGTGCAGCTGATCACCAGGCAAAAGAAACAATTGTTTTATAGAGTGGGAAATTTTAGAGAAATACATTGCAATTGTTTTGACGGTTTTCTTAATTTCTAATGCTAACAGTAGTCTAACATATAATAGAAATTTCAGGATACAATTATATAAACAATCATAATCCTTAACAATAAATGTAAAATGAAAATCATGTGTTTGTTATAATGATGTATCAACGATAAAATATTTTGAATTCTTTTTACCTTTCTGTACACTTTTTTAGTTCACATTCATTATGTCAAAAAAACCACTATAATACTACCACATCAAACAACAGATGCTTAGGGTGAACAATGAGATGAAATTTTCATCTAGGAGAAAAAGGGAAAAAATGGAATTCACTTCTAGAAAAAACTGAATAAATGTTCTTTTGCAACAAATGGAATTTCGCTTCTGGAAAAACTGAATAAATGTTCTTTTGGTTTCAACCAAGCAATAAATGTTCTTTTGTCACTTAGGTGAAGGTTGAAATGTAAGTCTCAAAATGATTCACATTTTGTACTATACTTAGCAAAGACAGAACTAACATAAAGCTAAGAAAAAAGAGCTGTACATGTGTAGCTGATCACAAAGCAAAAGTAACAATTGCTTTATAAAATGGGAAAATTTATAGAAATGCATAGCAACTGTTTTGGCATTTTTCTCAATTTCTAATGCTAACAATAGTCTAAGGTATAACAGAAATTTGAGGATACGATTATAGAAACAATAATAATACTTGAAAAATAAATATAAAATGAAAATCATATGTTTGTTATAACAATGTATTTAGTACAAAATATCTAGGACTTTTTTAAAATGTTAAAATGGCCTTTATTCTTTATTCCGATATGCAATTGCATAAAGTAGGGGATAATGCTAGAAAAATATGTAATTACTAGTAATATTAGTTATCAAAAGGATATCTTGTAATTACTAGAATATCAACAATATTTATCAAAATCGAATTCCATTAAGCTTAATATTTTGAACTGAATGCAACTTCCTAGAAATCAAATTCAGTTAAAATTAAGAGTTGGTACTGATTGTTAGATTCTGAAAATCAAAGTCTATGTAAATAAGAGTTTGGAGCGAATGTGACTTTTAGGAAGTCAAATTTGGGTAAATTAAAGAGCTTGTACTATTTTTTTCTCTAAGGAATCATATTCAACCAAAATAAATGTTTGCACCGAATGGGATGTTTTGGTAATTAAACTTAGTTAAAAGCTTAGGAAAAAAAAATATAGTTAGTCCACAATTTTTAGCCTTTATGTGGCTTTATTCCTTAAAGTTTTGGTAAGAGCAAATTTGATCCCCAATGTTACAAATTTGAAGCAGATTTAGGACAATTGATTGATTTTCCTAAATACTGATGGAATCATTCATATGTAGTCACATGATTGTTGAATTAAATTCTTAACAAGGAGGCAAAACGGCCAGTAGTCTTAAACAATAAGAATAATGTACATTAAGGTGCATTAGTAACTAATTAGCCAATAAAAAAAAGAAAATTTGCTAATCTATGCAAAAAATTAAGTACTATGATTTTTTTGCTTGGGGGTAGTAAGGAGAGAGAGTTAAAATAAGTTTCAAATCGAAAAACTAGGTGTTCCAACCAGTTTTATTTTACAAAATTTTCATCTTTTTACTAATTAGTTAGTTAACCCATGAATTTCTTTTTCATTAAACAGCTAGCCCATGAGTTATTAATTCTTAGTTTTGTTGTTAAAAGTCTGTTACTTTTTGCTTTTGTATTCTGAAATTTAATTTAACGGACACATGACTAGATGTGACTAAATTCTGTCAATAATTGGTTTCAAATATCCTAAATCTACTTTAAATTGGATATACTGTGACCATATTTGCTCCTGTCAAAAGTTTATGGATTAAAACGGCAAATGTTCTAAACATTGAGGACCAAATTTGCTTTGCTTTTGCCCAAATTTTAAGGACTAAAATTGCATAGGAACTAAATATTGGGGATTAAAACTACATTTTTCCAAAATTTTATACTGAAAATGATTTTTAGGATTTCTGTTTAATGTGATCTTTAGGAAATCAAATTTGTTAAATTTGTAATTTTGCTTTGAGTGTGACTTTCAGGGAATTACGTTCAATTAAATTTAAAAGTTTTTACTGAAAAATTTTGAACTGAATGTCAC
The DNA here is from genome assembly GCA_023065735.1 of Coffea humblotiana. Classification (NCBI taxonomy): domain Eukaryota; kingdom Viridiplantae; phylum Streptophyta; class Magnoliopsida; order Gentianales; family Rubiaceae; genus Coffea; species Coffea humblotiana. The sequence continues at coordinate 11,245,287 of CM041211.1, forward strand.
TTTTAGGAATCACATTAAGTTAAACTCAAATGTTTGTGCTGCGTGTGACTTTTTGGTAATCACATTCACTTATAGCTAAATATTTTTGTCGAGATAATTTACTTCTCTTAAAGACTAACAAGGGCAATAGTTAATCAAACCCTCATCTTCTTAATGGAATGTAAAACAGAATGTTGACTCCTTTATTTATAGAACTCCATTTACCTTAAAAACGCAGGTAATGTAAAACTATAAACAACCAATGTAGACTAACGCAAAAGTGACCCAAAAGAAGATGCAATCAATATCCTTCCGGCAACGTCAGAGAAACGTTGAGCGTAATAAAAAAGGAATTAACTGAATCGATTGTAAAAATTGTCAAAAAGTGTTAAAACTCTATTTACAGGCAGGGACTCGGTCTTGGAACTGGTTAAGAGTAAGTGGAATATCACAACAGATAGATGTTGGCTGAGTAGGAACTTAGTTGCTTTGTGGTGGTTTTAGACAATGTATTAATTAAAACCTCTGTAATTGTCTTTACATTTCGTTGAGGGGTCTAATGACATTCTTTTGAAAGGGGGGGATTTTGTGCTCAATGGTCAAAATCTAGTGATAGTCAAGCAGCTTTCTTCCCTTTAGGCCACCCAGACTAAGGGTGTTGTTTGGGGGCTGTTTTGTGAAGTGAAGGTTTAGTTAATTAATTTATTTGAAGGTTTATCTTCGTGAATTGCTGGGCGGGATACTGCCAAGAGATAAATTCTGGTCCGGTGACGGGAAGTGAATCTTTAGTTAATCAATGTAATTGGGCTGTTAAGACCAAATTCTGTATTTTGATCGGTTAGGGAAATGGGCCGCACAAGCTTTTGGGCTATCTCGGAATATATAATGGTGCAAACAGATTATTTACTCTGTGCAATTGTATTTTGTGCGATTCCGTCTAGTAGTTGTACATGTTTAAATTTTTAGTTTACAAATATATTATAATGTTGTATTGAAAATATGTCAAATATTTTATTTATGTATATCACTTTTATCCCAAATACAATAATATAACATATTGGTATACCAAATAATATAAAAAGTATAACCCTAACCGCACTGGCCCCTCTTGAAAGTAAGGGAAGTGTAGTGCAATCAATAATTGGTAAATAATAAGACATAGTTTGCCAAAAATGAAGTATAATCGAGGTTGAAAAATTGGAAAGGGACGGTAGGATGAGGATGGCGGGAGAAGGTGGGATTTTTTGCTTCCATATATTAACCCCCGCATGCTGGTTTGAAGTAACGGCAGGCCTTGCATTTAGCTCATTAGGTGCTGATCAAACGGCACGGGATACAGAACCAAAATAGTCGATGCTAACTGGTAAATGGTGTTTATCTTGCATTCGACTCCCTCTGCAGGCATTGATGGCCCTGAAGTAACGGCATCTTCTTCGTTAGCCTCAACGAGGTTGCACTACCAAGAAATCCATGCGTATCACACCTATAATGCAATATATTGTGGTAATCCCTGATAAGTGCATATTCTACATGTTTTATGTGTATTTTATTAGTTAGTTTTGGTGTAATTAACTAAGTTTCTAGTGAAAATATGCATTTTGTGGTTTAAGTGATAAAAATTGCATTTCTATGAATTTTAATGGTGCAAACTCTTCGACATAAAAAAGCCTATCCCGCTTGACTTCACTATGTTTTTATAGGTTTAATTATTCAATTATCAAAGCGACTTAATTGAGAACATATTTGGATGATTATTGATGATTTGAAATAGTTTAAAGAAGATATGAAGTGCAAAGATGAAATACAAGCAAGAACAAAAGAAAGCAAGTTTTCTAGTTTTGATATCTTTTGATATTTCGACTATATTTTGAAATACAAGTATCGGATTGAGGTGATACTTGTACCATTTTGAAACTAAGAGATATATATACATTTGATATGCAGACATCGAAATCTATATTAGTAGTTTTTCTAGTCAAAAAGTCAAAATATAGAAATGCAGTTTCATGGTCGAAAGCTGAAACAGAGTTTTGACTAGTTGAGGGTATTTTGGTCATTTTGTGATCCACAGAGCTTTAAATTGCATGCTTCTTAAAGAATTGGAAAGTTAATTCAAAGGGGTACAAATTTCATGTTTTACACAAGAGCTATTTTAGCCTCTATCATTATGAAAATGTCAGTCGAAGGTGGACAAAAAACAGAGCAAGGATGAATTCTATCCAGAAAGTGCAAACTTGCAAAAAGAGTAAAATAGGGGGCCAAATGCATGCATAGGCTGCATTTTCTACCCACGTTTTCATGGATTTCGGCTGCAACTTGTACTCTATTCACACATTCTTTTTGACCACTTTATCTGCAAGAAATACGGCAGAAACTGAGCAAACAAGTATAGAGAATTCAAGAAGAATCTTTTTGGTGATTCCAAGGAGCAATTTACATCAACTTTAACAATTCGTCTTGAGGTTGAATTCCTCTATAAATTGAGGCATTGGAGAACATTTTCACAACTTTGAAAGATTAAAGAAACTCTACCAACAATGTAGTTTTCACTAGTTTTTCTTAGTTTAGTAGTTAGAGTAATATAGTATAGGTACTGTAGTTTATCTTTCTTATATTTATAGTTAGATTTGGATGAAAATTGAGGAGTAAAGATGGAGAAGTTAATCTCATATGACAAGGGTGGTATCTCTTCTATTATTTTCTCTCTTGTGTTGAATTTTATGTTTAGCTATAATATAAGTTTGACTATGTGTTTTAACATGTATTGTTAAAGTTTATGTTTAAAATTATGGATGAACTTTCTATATCTTGTTAGTGATGTTTACTTGGTTATTTGGTGATATTATTTTGAACAAGTTATTTATCACTTTTACTTATCGAATCATGATTAATTGGCTATTAATTGTGATAATATTAAGGTGTAAATTTGCAATGAGAATTGGAATTTAACACTAGTTCAAGGAAGTGATATATTTAGGGAGTTCACTCACAAGCGTAGAGAAGCACTTTTGTGGTTTTAGTGACTTGTTTCATATAATTTTATAAAAGAAATGAACTTGTAGTTAATTCATAGCCACGAGAGTAGGTATGACTTAGTTACAAGTATAGTTGATTCACTACGAAAGTAGGTTTAACATGCTTTACGAAATTACGTCATAACTATCCAAGATAATAATATTCACTTAATCAGTAATTTCACTTGCAAGAATAGTTAGAAATTCCATACTCTTAGGAGTTTTCTATTGTATTTTTGTTGCTTTTATAGCGTAAATTTAATTTCTTACACTAGTGATAGTCTAAATAATAAAGAAGTTCGAAAATCACTGGCAATTGAAAATCTTCCCTATGGATTCGACCCTTAATACCTTATACTCAATCACAACTTGTATACTTGCGAAAAATTGCGTGTAGAGTATTTAGAATTTATAAATATAAAATTTGATTATGGAATGAGTTTTATTGTTAAATGCATAACTCACGCTCGTCAATCCCCCGATTGGGTCATGCAAATGGTAGCAAAATTCTGACAAGAAGGACATTTCGGGCCTCGATAGATTATACCGACTAGGTCCTTGCCTTGAATATGCGCTGTAGTAGACATTGCTCGTTGCATGGAAACGATGGGAGAAGATAAAATCACAGATTGAGGATTAGATGAAATTGAGTTAGGGGCGGAGCCAGAAAAAATTCTTAGTGAGGGCAAAAGCAACATTCAAATTTTTTACCTACTATTTTCCAGCTTTTTAAGCAAAAAAAAAAAAAAAATCTCCAACAAGTACAAATGATGCATATATTCCATGCAAAACATAAAAAGACAAATTCAAAATTATTAATGTGATAATAATTTTATTTCAAAAACAAACTAAACTATTTACAATTGTTCACTATGAGTTTTTATATTTTGATAACTAATTTGGTTGTGGAAGTAAGAATGGCTCTCGGTTGTGGAGGGAAGATGGGGAACCAGTGGCAGTGGATGGAAGAGAAATTGAGAAGTGGGGACAAAGGAAATAAATGATATGATTGAATGAATTGATCAAGAGAAAGAGTAGCTAGTTGCTTGGTTGTGGAAGGTAGTGGCTCTCGGTTGTGGGGGAAAAATGGGGGACTAGAGGAGGGAAGGAAAATTAGGGAGTGGGGCCCAAAGAAAGTGAATGATATGATTGGTACTTATTAGTTAAAATGAAAAGTTTTTTTTTAGTTTATTTCAAATGAAATTTGTGCCCCACGTATCTTTTTTGAATTTTAGTTTACTTAAAAAATCACGTAATTCTTTCACATTTTTTCTAAAAAAACTCTGGAGGCATACTTAAAATTATATTAAAATTATATAAGTATTATAGGAATTTAAGGGGATAGTGGGGGCCCGTGCCCCTATTGCCCCCACCTTAAATCCGCCTTTGAATTGAGCTTAGGGCACTGGAAATAAAGGAGGGATTCCCTAGTCAGCAACAAATTAGGTTTACTAGCACTGAAGGCTGAGGAGTAGATGTAATGCTGACGTGTATGTATAATGTGTACTTTGGGGTAGGAATTTGAACAACAAATAGGGAGTGAAACTTGAAAATAATTTGAACATGGATTGGGCATGCAGAGAGAGAATTTTGGCTCTGTATGGATTAGATTTTTCTTTTGGAGTGTTTTTCAAAAATTTTACTATAGCGATATATATGTATGTAATTTTTTTATTATTGATAATTAGGTGCTTTTGAGGGCATTTTTGAAAGTGTGTTTGGGATGTATTTTGGGGTATTCTTAGAATTTAAAATTGTTTTGGAGTAATTATTTTGGCGTAGTTTTTACTGTAGGATTGTTTTTGATATTTTTGTAAGTTGTATTTGAGATTGTGTAGCTGTTTGAAATAATAGGTCCTTCGAAAAAAATGCACTATCCTGAGCTGTTAAAGTAGACACAGCCTTGTTCCACCATATGGATAAAATGTAAGGAAGGAAAACAAATATCAACAAATAAGAATGAAATTAGCTTCAGTGGTTATTAAACAAGTAACTCAGTGGTTTTTTTTTTTTTTTTTGCAGAATCTATTTATACTTTGGAATTAAATTTTCGCATAGATCACAATTCCGGCATTAAATTTGTCAAAAAAGTTACTATGAAGCTGCCAAAAGAACCTAAATTAGCATTGACTCTACCGCCCTTTCTTTGCTCAAATCAAGACCATAAAATTTATTGCAAAACAATCCTCATGAGTCTTCGAACACAGAATTCCTATCAAACTAGTAAGAAACTGTCAAAGACTCAAAAAATCAAGAGCCAAATATTTGAAAAATTGAAACCCATTTCATCAATTTAGGATCCATAAATTCCAAATATTTGTAGTTAGAAAATTGTCATAGTGCCTGTGGCACCAAGAATGAACTGTCAAATAGTTGGAAAAGCAAAAGAAACATTTCTGGAATTGAACTGAAAAAAAAAAGAAAAGAAAACACTGAAATCTTGTGTGTAGGATTGAAATTTAAAATACAAAACAGAAAGAAAAGCAGAACCATTCCGTGGAGGCTGCCCAGTGTCACTGGCTAGTCTAATTTCTTTCATTTGAATCTATATTGTTGATTGATTATATTCTTTTTTTTATTGGTTTTCCTTTTTCTACTTCCTAGAATTTAGTTTTTATTCCAATTTCATAATTTTCAAAGTTTTCTTCTTTTGCTGAAACTTTTATTTTGGCATTTAGTTTTTTTACTCTATCCATGTTTCTTAGCATTTTTAGTCTTTCTTCTTTCTTTCCATTTATTTGATGAAACTTTTGGGGTTAGTTTTTGTCTTTTTCTTTTTTCCTTGAAAAAATGTTTTTCGCAATTTTCTTTTCCATATTCTTTACATTTTTTTTTAAACTTCATTTTCCAGCTTTCATCTAGCTATTATTGTTTCCTTTTTGATATTTCTTTCACTTTATCTAATTTTGAATAACCATTTTTGAGATTTAAAATAGTTGTTGATTCAAGACCATTTATGGATGCAAAAATATGGTTTTTATAAAATAATAAGCGAAAAACTATTCCCTTTTTTTGGGTTGCTTGAGGGTTAATAAACAAAATTATGTTTTTTTATTTAACATGGTCTCAATAAGGGCATTTTCGGGCTGTGACACAATATTTTTGTTGGCATCACTAGCATTAATAATGTTTGTAAATGGTAACCGTTTTTCTGTTAAATGTTTGATCATTCAAAATTTGAGACCATTATCTGGCCAAATCTCAGGATTTGATTGGTAATGATAAATGTGCATTTTGAGCAAATCACAATATTTTTGCTGGCATCACTAGCATTAATAATGTTTGTAAATGGTAACCGTTTTTTCTGTTAAATGTTTGATCATTCAAAATTTGAGACCATTATCTGGCCAAATCTCAGGATTTGATTGGTAATGATAAATGTGCATTTTGAGCAAATTAAGTGTGTGTTAACATTTAGTTTTTGTGTATTTTAGTCATTTTTATATAATGAACTAGGTTTCGAGTGAATTATACATTTTGCCGTCTAAATGTGAAAAATTACATTTTTATGAATTAAAATGGTGAAAATTTCATTTTTTTTAGGGTTTAATGATTCAATTATCAAATTGAGTGAGTTGAGAAGATAATTGGATAATTTGTGATAAATTGAAGTGATTTACAAAAGATATGAATCGCAAAAATGAAATACAATCAAGTATACAAAAAAAAGAGAGTTTGACAGTTTTAACACCTGTTGGTATTTCAGCTATATCTTGAGCTATAAGTATTATATTGAGGTGATTCATAAGCTATTTTGAATATAACACATAGTTCTACATTTCTTATGAGACATTGAAATCTACTTCATGCGTTTTCCCTAATCAACAAGTTGAAATATAGTCAGCTATTTCTGTTGTCAAAAGTTGAAATAGAGTTCTTACCAGTTAAAGATATGTTGGTCATTTCTCAATCTACAGAGTTCTAAATCATATTATTCTTGATGCATTGGAAATCTAACTCAAAGGACTATAATTTTTATATTTTGTACAAGAATTAGTTTAACATTCATCATTGAGAAAATATCAATAAAATTTGGTACGAAAACAAAGTATAGTTGAAGATTGATCAGAAATGAAGAAGCCTGCAATAATGCAATAGGCAACCCAATACACTACCTTATGCCTGTGTTTTCAGAGGCCACATATTCTTCAAACAAAACTACAACTTTCTCATCAACTTGCTCTGCATTCACATAACTTTTTCAACTATTCCCCAACTTTGAATTTTGGTTGCAAGCTGTAAAGAAAAGTATGGAGATTTGTCGAAGCATATTTTGGGAATCTCAAAATGCATTTCACATCAATTTTAACAACTCATGTGTAGTTTAAATTCCTCTATAAATAGAGGTCTTTGGAGAGCTTATTTGAAAACTTTGAAAGGCTAGAGACACTATTAAAAATGTAGTCTTCACTAGTTTTTTTTAGTTCTTTAGTATAGTATAGTTAGTGTGGTTTATTCTTCTTATATTTGTAACTAGATTTGGATGAAAACTTAAGGAGCAAAATGGAGAGATTGGAACTCATGTGACTGTATTGAGTTCATGTTTAGTTATAATACAAGTACGGTCTTTTCTTTCATTCTCTTCATGTTTAGCTAAAGTTTATATCTAGAGTTATGGATTAACATTCTATATCTTGTTAATGATGTTTATTTAGTTATGTGATGATATTATTCTGAACAAATTATTTATCACTTTTGCTAATCTAATCGTGATTAACTGATTATTAATTGTGACATTCTTAAGGTGTTAAGTTTGCAATAAAAATTGGGATTTGACGCTAGTTTGAAGATGTACTAAAACCTTGGGAGTTCACTCACTAGAATAGATGAGCACCTTTGTGGTTTTAATGACTTGTTTCATATAATTTCATAGAAAAAATAAATTTATAATTAATTTCATAACTATGAGAGTTGGTATAGTTTAGTTAAAAGTATAATTGATTCAATACAAAAGTAGGTTTTACATACATTAGGAAATTATATCATAACTATCTAAGATAATCACATTCAATTAACCGGTAATTTAACTTACAAGAGTAGTGAGGAATTCTATAATTCTAGAAACCTTCTATTATTATTTGTATTACTTTTATCTCATGTTTATAGTTTAGATTTAATTTCTTGCATTTGCAATAGTCTAAATAATAAAGGAATTTGAAAACCACTGGTAATTGATAATTGTCCCTGTAGAATCGATACCCAATATCTCATATGTTCGATAAATGATATGTATACTTACAGAAAATGGGTTGTTTAGATTTTATTAAAATTTAGTGCGTGATAGAATCGCATCAAGTAATGTGGTCAAATCTCAGGGGAGGTAAATGTATTAACCCAAATAAAAATTATCATTTTCACTTTCCTATAAATTTCTACAAATGATTGAATCACAAAAATTGGATTTTAAAATGACCCAAATTAGACTATGAAATGTTTCTAAGTTGTATAACAATCATTTGTTAAGTTGTTGAGGCTCTGTTTCCACCCCTAACATTGTAATGCATGCTAGATTTACAAATCTTGTTGGAAATCATCCATGATACAGTTTGAGGAATCTTGGTTCTTTAATCCATCATTCCATATCAATAAAGCTGCTAAGAAAGTTGATTAGGTTGAATAATTGGGTAGCTATAGTATTTTTAGTAGTAGTTTTAGTAGTATTTTTATTAGTCTTCTTATTAATTTTATGTATGAAGGTTATAATTATGTGGTTGAAGATAAAAGGTTGTGAATGAAACTGAGTCAAGGCGAATTGGACACCTAACTTAGGACCCGTCATATTCTAGTTCTTATTTAGCTTTCAAAGCCACTAAAATGTGTGGTGATAATTGAGTTTGGCATAGAGCCAAACATTGTTAGATATCATTCCAACCAAATAATACAGCTTTGTTTGTTTAGGGTTTTACATATGTTTTGTTTTCATTTTACAGTAGAACTTGTTAGGTCTGATTCTAGAAAATTGACAAAAGGATTTTTTAATAACTCCAAAAGACAAATAACAAAAAATAAAAATAAATAAAATAGAAACACTGGAATTTACGTGGTTCGGTCAAATTGACCTACGTCCATAGGCAGAGGAGGAACAATAATTTACTATGAAGAAGAGAGTACAAAAATGTCTTAGGAAAGTATTTTTAAATTCAAAACACCTAATATTTAAAATACAAAAGAGTTCAAAATATTTTCTAAACAAAAGGTTTAATGACCCAAAAACCCAAATAGCCCACTAAAACTCTCTTGGTTTGGTGTACTAAATCCCATCATCGACCCACTATATTTATAGGCAACTAAGAGAAATATTCCCTTATACAAAAGGCGATGTGCGACAAACCACTTTAACAAATTTTCATCTTGGCGTGTCCCCAACATCGACAATAACAAATTTGTTCCACCTTCTTCACATAACTCCCAATGGGTCTAAATCACCAATAACGAATACCAATCAAGTTCAACCATTGTTTGAACTTGTAAATTGAAAAAGATTTCGTGAACATATCAGCAAGATTTTCCTTGATACTAATTTTCTGAATAAGGACTTTTCCCTCAGTAATAGTATCTCGAATAAAATGAAATTTCACATCAATGTGTTTCGTTCTCTCATGATATATTTGGTCTTTAATAAAATGAATGGCACTTTGAATATCACAATAAATAGTAGTTGACTATCACAATAAATACTAGTAACACTTTGATGTAGACTGAATTCGTCAAACAAATGTTCAACCATAAGGTTTCTTTGATTACCTCGGTCATGACCATATATTCTGCCTCCATAGTAGATAAAGTTACAATAAATTTCAAAAAAACTTTCCAAGTAACTACATAAACGCCAATACAAAATACATAACTTGAAAGTGATGTTTTTCTATCAAGATTCCCGATATAGTTAGAGTTTACAAAACTAACCAAAGTATTATTATTTCTTCCAAATTTCAAACAATAGTTTGAAGTCCCTTACAAGTATTTAAGAATGCACTTCACAACCTGCCAATATGTTTTTTCAGGATAAGACATATATCTACTAACCATAATGATTGCTTGTGCAATATATGGACGAGTATAAACCATTGCATCTATAATGCTGCCAGCTACACTGGAATAAGGAACTTGTGCCATATAATTTTTCTCTTCAACTGACTGTGGTGACTGGGCAGTAAATAGTCGAAAATGATCAGCAAGAGGAATAGTCACAAGTTTAGCATCTTTTATGCCAAATTTCTTCAAGACTTTCTCAAAATAATTTTTTTGAGTCAAGAATAACTTTTCAACTCTTCAGTTTCTCTTGATTTTCATGCCAAGAATTTTCTTAACTGCTCCCAAATGCTTCATCTCAAATTCACTACTTAATTGCAATTTTAAAGTGTGAATTTCTGACAAATTGTTAGCAACAATGAGCATGTCATCAACATAAAACTTTCGAAAGTAAATACAACTATTATACATGCTTCTTGAGTAATCATGACCCAACATAAAAGTATCAAATCTCGTATACCATTGTCTTAGAGAGTGTTTCAATCTATATAAGAATTTCTTTAATAAACAAGTATGGTTTTTCTTTCCTTCAACTTCAAATCCCTCAAATTGTTTCATATAAATTTTCTTTTCAAGTTCACCATGCAAGAATACTGTCTTAACATCAAATTGCTTCAATTCCAAATCATACATGACAACTAAAGTAAATAGAACACGAATAGAGCTATACTTATCAACAGGTGAAAATATTTTATTAAAATCAATACCTTGTACATGACTATAATCCTTTGCAACTAATCGTATTTTATACCTTGCAATTTCAACATCCTAGAATATCTTTTTTCTTCTTGAAAATCCATTTGTATCCAATAATTTTTTTATTTGGAGGCGGTTTCAAAAGAGCCCAAATTCCATTTCGATAGAGAGACTCAATTTCCTTATTCATCGCAATTAATCACTTAGTAGAATCATCACAAGAAATTGCATCTGAATAGGTAACAGGCTCATCAATTACATTAGTTTCTTCTACAACAGACAAAGATATACAATATGCAATCAAATTTGCATATCTTTGTGGTGGTCGAATATCCTTCCTTAGTCTATCTTTGACAATGAAATATTCTTACTTTTCTGAATTATTTTTATCAGTAGATTCAGATGCATCTACTGGCACTTATTGAATTGAATGACCTAAACTATCAATTTCAAAATTCACCTACTTCTGCATACTATTTCTACTTGACAAGAACTAGAAGACTCCTTGAAAGATAATATAGAGAATTCATAAAAAGTAAAATCTCTACTGATTATAAATTTTAAAAATTTGGGATCAGAATAGTATAATCTGTATCCTTTCACCCCAAAAGCATATCCAAAGAAATATATTTTTTAGCTTGAGACTCTAATTTTTTAGCATTTACATGTATGTATGCTGATACCTAAAAATTTTTAAATCAGAATAATCAGTAGAAATATCTGACCAAACTTTCTCAAAAATTTTGAAATTAAGTGCAGCAGAAGAAGCATGGTTGATAATATAACAGGTCATAGAGATCGCCTCTGTCCAAAAGTCTTTTGTCTACCCTGTATTAGAGATCATGTATCTCGCTCTCTCTAAAAGTGTTCTGTTTATACGTTCGGTTATACTATTTTGCTGAGGGTCATCTTGACAGTGCGATATCGAATAATTCCTTTATTCATATAAAATTTATTAAATTTTCTTTCACAAAATTTCATGCTATTATTTGTTTTATGCCGCTTGATTTATTTACCTGTTTGTTTCTCAATCAAAACTTTTCATTGTTTGAAAGTGAGATAAATATCATTCTTATGTTTAAGAAAATAAACCCAAACTTTTCTTGAATAATTATTAATGAAAGTCAACATATACTTGGCACTACTCTTAGATGGAATACAAGATGGATCCTATAAATCTGAATGAATATAATTAAGAGTACCTTTCATCTTATGAATTGCTGAAGAACTGAAACTAACTCTTTTTTGCTTCCTAAAGATATAGCGTTCATAGAATTCTATTGACCCAGTACTTTGACCGTAAAGAAGTTTCTTTTTGCTAAATATGTCCAAACCTTTCTCACTCATATGTCCCAAATACATATGCTACAATTTGGTGATGTCAGAATTTGATAAAGATGATGATGATGATGAAATTGCAACCGAGCTTGTGGCAGTAGTTCACTGCAAAACATATAAATTACAACCCTACATGCTTTCATTACAACAAGGGCACATTTAGAAACCTTCGTAATACCATTTTCAGTTGTATATTTGCACTCAAGAGCCTCTAGAGTGCCCAAAGAGATGAGATTTTTTTTAAATCAGAAACATGTCTAATATTAGTGAGTGTCCTCACAATACCATCATACATTTTAATTCGAATTGTACTCTTACCAACAACATTACAAAAGGCATTATTATCCCTCAAAATAATTCCACCATTACAAAATTCAGAAGTGAAAATAAATTCCTATTGGAATACATGTAATAAGAGCACCTCAAATCTAAAATTCATTCATTTTTAGACTTTGTCCTGTCATCAGTCACAAAAAAAATATTTTCTTCATTCTCATCAGGTGCAACACCAGTTTCGACAGTCTCAATATTTTTCTCACCAAGTTTTCCCTTTTGTTTTAATATATTTTTGAATTTAAAATAATTGACCTTAATATATCCCAATTTATGACAATAATTGCATTCCAAATTTCTATGTCTTGATTTAGATCTAAATTTGGATCTACTACTGTCAAATTCTCTTTTTTCGGTTCTGCCCCTAACAACCAGATCATCCCCCTGATTTTCACTAAATTTTCGAGTAATATCGCTATATATCTGTTCTTTAGATTTTAATGTAGATTTAATTTTCTGATACGAAATTATTTTTTTTCCATAAGTCATAGTATCGCGAAAATATTTAAAAGATTGGAGAAGAGAGCATAAAAGTAACAGAACCTGATCTTCATCATCAATTTTTGAATTATATTCTCCAAATCCATAATAATGGAATTAAATTTATAAAGATATGAGAATATAGATATACCTTCAGTATAAATTTTGTTTTAAATAAAGTCGATTCTCAACTGTCTTCTTTATATACAATGTCTTAAACTTATCCCACGTGGCCTTTGCCGAAATCACAGTGACTACCTCCCGTAAAATTTCGTCAAAGAGATTTAAAATAATACTGGATCTTACCTTCTTATCCATTTCAGCAAAATTTGCATCTGTCAAACTCTCTAACTTTTTTTTTAATTCCCTGTATCGCTAAAACAATTCCGTCTTGAACCAAAATGGTCTCTATCTTGAGCTACTACATCTCGAAGTTGACATTCCTGTCCAATTTTTCGACAATAATTTTTGTTGTTATCATTGTTGCCATAAAATTCAAAGTTTCCGAAGAAACTCTGATACCACTTTGTTAGGTCTAACCACAGGAAATTAACGAAAAAATTTTTGACAACTCCAAAAGACAAATAACAAGGCAAAAATAAATAAAATAGAAACACAGAAATTTACTTGATTCTGTTAAATTAGCTTACGTCCACGGGCGAAGGAGAAACAATATTTTACTATGAAAAAGAGAGTACAAAAATGCCTCAAGAAAGTATTCTTAAGTTCAGAACACCTGGTACTTAAAATATAAGAGAGGCCAAAATATTTTCCTAAACAAAAGATTTAATGACCCAAAGGTTCAAATAGCCTACTAAAACTCTTTTGGTTTGGTGCACTGAATCCAATCACAGGCCCACTATATTTATAGGCTACTAAGGGAAAGGTTCCCTTATACAAAAGGCGATGCGGAACAAAATCACTTTAACAGAACTCATTGCTACCTATAAATAGGCATAGTTAGGGTTTTTATAAGCGATTCCTCTTTTATCAAATATCAATGAAGTTTTGATTGATTCTTCCAATTATTGAGAGTTGTCTCTTGCTATCATTGACTGTTTTATTCCTATTACAGGGTTTGAATGTGGTTCGGCCCTTTGTTCTATTCTATGCTTCGGCTACCACATCAATCCAGCCCTATTCATTTTACAAAACCTAGAGGGAGTTCCAAAGAGAATCAATTGAAGTTTTCAATTTAGCCACAAAAAAAAAACTAATTCGTGAACCACTTTGTTCGATTCTCTTACACAGACATTTTGTTTGGCCACAAGGTATGGATTGCAATTTCCTTGTTAAGTTACTTCTTTCCACATATTGCTTCTTTTCTGCTCGTTTAAATGCCTAAACAACTCCTCAATCGCCCTATAATTATGATGCACACGCTAGGTCTCTTCACATGGTGTGCATGAGAAGTCCTTCACATGGTGCATATGAAAAGCCACATGAATGCAGCTAGAGAGGTTAGGCAACCTAGTTGCAGTCAGTTACGGCCATGCATACGTTCGTAACAGCCATGCACACGTCGGTTGTGGCCATGCAGCTGGAGTTGTTAGCTAGCTAGTTAGCTAGTCTGTTAGTAAGAATAAAGGGACGTCAGAAGAGGTCAGCACTAGCCTAACCTAACCTAATAACCTACTTAGTAGCCGACATACACTACTATAAATAGGAATTAGGGGTTGGGAAATATGACGAGCATTCTGATAATATCTTGTAACTTTGCCTTTACATCTTTTCTCTCTTGTAGTCTCTATATCATTTCATCAAATAACATTTTCGCTTCATCTATCGATTTGCGGAGTTATTTTCTCTGCCATTCTTGTAGCTTCAAGGTCACAGATAGGAGATCTCTACTGACCTCTGCATCAGTGGTATCAGAGTTGGGTTAAGCCAGCTCAGTTCATCAATGACAAAGTTCACTAGGTCTCAGGACATCAGGAAGATAGAGGAGCACATTCGCTCCATGCTGAAGGAGCAGCAGGAGCAATTTGAAAAGGAAATAACGGCTTTAAGGAATTTGGTGATCGAGTTGCACACACAAAAGGTCCAGGCGGAGGGGAATGACTCTCCTCATAACTCAGACACAGTAAGCAGCAATCGAAGAGGTTACCAGGCTCACTCTCGGTTGTCATGGATTGATTTTCCGAAATTCAATGGTGAAGACTTTAGGGGATGGTTGTACATAGGGATGGCAATGGGGGCGGGTGCCCGCGGGAGTACAAATGGGGTGGGGGATGGGGCGGGACGGGTGCCCGCGGGGGTAGAATATTTACCCCCACCTTAAAACGGGGCGGGGGATGGGGCAACATACCCCCGCCCCATCCCCCGCCTTAAAAAAAAAACTGAAATATTTTTTATTTTAAGTATACAAGTATATTTTTTTCACCTTAGGAAAACTGAAATATTCATTCTTTTTATGATCAGTGTCATACAGCATATGCTTTGCTATGTCACATTTTGTTACTTCCTGTTGTGTTCATGAGTTAATTGTCAGTAGAAGTTATTAATTTTCTTCTCTGCTTACAATTTATATCGGTTCTGAGCATTTGTTTGTCTTGAACTCACAGTTTGGGTACATTGTGCTGACTACTTCCGCTGGCATCATGGACCACGAAAAAGGTAGGAGGAAAAATGTTGGTGGGAAAGTCCTTGGTTTCTTTTATTAGTGTTATTGGGTTTCTGGAACAAAGATATAAATTGACAATTTTGACAAGTTTTGTCTGTGACTTGATTGACTTCTGGGTAGTTCTGTGTTTGCAAGATCTTTATTTCTCTACAAATGTGAGTAGAGGTCGTTTACTTGCATTTTTTGAATGTAGTATGATTATCGACTATAATATTTACTTGCATTTCTGGTAACTTGAATTTTTATGTAACTTGACATTTTATATTTTATTTTCATTTTGACAGCTATTTAATTTTATTTACCGTTATTTACAATTATATTATTGTAATGAACATTTTATGATAAGTTAATTATTTTTTTCGCGGGGGACCGCGGGGGAAACGTGACCGGGGCGGGGGCGTGGCGACAAGGTGCGGGGGATGGGGCGGGGAACGGGGGGAGTTATTTGACAACGGGGCGGGGGATGGGGGAAGGAACCCCCGCCCCACCCCCGCCCCATTGCCATCCCTAGTTGTACAAAGGCGAGCAGTTCTTCGAGGTGGATGAGACTCCAAGTACCCTGAAAGTTAAAATAACTGCAATGAACTTGGAAGGTAAGACTCTTCAATGGCACCAGATTTTCATGAGGTCCAGACTTACGCGTGAGGTTCCTACTTGGGAGAAATATGTGAGGGAGTTGTCTTCAAGATTTGGGGACTCCTTGTACGATGATCCAATGGGGGAACTCAAGAGCTTGAAGCAGACTGGCCTACCACGACCTGTTTGAAGAACTTCTCAACAGAGTGGAGCTTCCGGAAGACTATGCTACTAGCTGTTTTGTGAGTGGCTTGAAACCAGAGATCCAGTTAGCTGTAAGAATGTTTATGCCTAAGAATGTGCAGCATGCCAGAGTCTTGGCCAAAATTGAGGAAACTAAATTGCTAATGCAACAGAAAGGGAGGGGGTTAGCCAAATTTTCTACACACTATTCAGACCACGCCAGTACTTCAACTATCTCACATGCTAACTCGTTTGGTTACAAGTGGAGAACAGACTCCAGACCACTTCTACCTCTCCCCACTTTTTCAGTGTTGCCCAGTAATGAGAAACAAAAGGAACCGATCATCAGAAAACCTTTCAGGAAGTTGAGCAGGGCAGAAATGGATGAGAAAAGGGCTAAGAGGCTATGTTTTTGGTGTGACGAGAAATTTACTGCAGAACACAAGTATGGTAACAGGCAATTTCACAGGTTGGAGGTCTGGGATGATATGACAGGAGAGGAGGAGGAAGAGTCAGATGGTGAAAAGGATACAGCGGATGAAAGGCAATTAGCACACATCTCCCTTAATGCCATGACTAGCATAACGGTCCCTAACTTTAGGACCATGAGAGTCACTGGTCATGTGGGAAAACAATCCGTGAACATATTCATAGACAGTGGTAGCTCACATAACTTCATTCATCCCAAGGTGGTATAGAAGTTGGGGCTAAAAACATAGAGGGTTGATCCCTTAGTATTGGAAGTAGCTGATGGGAACAAGCTGTCTAATCGGGACCTTTGTAAAGAATTCACTTGGAAAATGCAAGGACAAGAATTTAAGGCTGACTTGTTGATGTTATCCATAGGTGGATGTGAGATAGTTCTGGGGATGCAGTGGCTGACTACCCTTGGTGATATGAAGTGGAATTTTGGGGAACTTAGGATGGAATTTATGCAAACTGGTCGTAGGGTAGTCCTGAAAGGAATCAAACAGCAAGGGTTGCAACTGATCAGACAGAAGAAGATGCAGAAACTCCTTCAAAAACCTGAGCAGATTGCTGAGGCCCAATTATGCTTTATAAGAGTGGTACAGGAGTTCACTTTAGAGCCACTACCCCTCTGTCTCATTTCTACTGACATAAGGAAGCAACATGTAAGTCACTCAAGAGAACTTGAAAAATTGTTGGAAGAGTATAGGGACTTGTTCCAAGAGCCTGACAGTCTGCCACCAGAAAGGTCTCATGACCATAAAATTGTTCTTAAGGAGGGAACGAGACCTATCAATGTGAGGCCTTATACATATCTTGTTTTCCAGAAGTATGAGATCGAAAGGCTAGTGACGGAGATGCTTGCATGTGGCATTATCAGGACCAGCTCTAGTTCTTATTCTTTCCCAGTGGTGCTAGTAAAGAAGAAAGACGGTTCATGGAGGATGTTTGTTGACTACAGGCAGTTGAATAATGCCACTGTAAAGGATAAGTTCCCTATTCCCCTAATAGAGGAGTTGCTGGATGAATTGTATGGGGCAAAATTCTTCACCAAATTGGATCTAAGGTCCGGATATCACCAAATCAGGATGAAGGCTGAAGATGTGGAGAAAACAGCTTTCAGAACTCATGATGATCATTATAAAATTCTGGTTATGCCCTTTGGGCTAACCAATGCTCCATCAACCTTTCAGAGCTTGATGAATGATATATTCAGGCCATTCTTGAGGAGGTTCATTTTGATCTTCTTTGATGATATTCTTATATATAGTAGGGAGTGGGAGGACCATCTACAACACCTTAAAACTGTGTTTGGATTGCTAAGGCAGTATTCTCTGAATGTGAAGAGAAGCAAGTGTGCTTTTGCTCAACAACAGATTGACTATTTGGGACATATTATTGATGCCAACAGAGTTTAGGCAGACCCATAAAAGATCTCTACAATCATGGAGTGGCCTATACCTCAGACAATCAAGGAGTTAAGAGGATTTTTAGCGCTCACTGGTTATTACAGGAGATTCACAAGGGACTATGAAAAAATTGCAAAACCACTAACAGATTTGCTTAAAAAGAACTAATTCCAGTGGCATAAGGGGGCCACTCTTGCTTCCAAGCAATTGTAGGAAGCCATGAGTAAGCCTCCTGTCTTGGCTCTACCGGATTTCACTCAGGAGTTCATACTGGAGACGGATGCTTCTGGAAATGGAATTGGAGCAGTATTGATGCAAAGAAGGCAACCTCTGGCATTCTTCAGCAAGGCATTGGGTCCCAAGCATCAGGCCTTATCTGTGTATGAGAAGGAGATGTTGGCTATAGTGACGGTAGTCTTGAAATGGAGCGCTTATCTGGTGGGAAGGCACTTTACTATCAAAACGGATCACTAGAGTCTCAAATATATAATGGAACAGCGGGTGCACACACCTTTGCAACAGAAGTGGATAGCCAAACTAATGGGATTTGACTATGAAGTGCAATATAAAAAAGGGTGTGATAATATTGTGGCGGATGCACTCTCCTGAAGACCACTAAAGGAAGGCTCACTGTATATATTGGTCACTGTCACCTCCTCACTGATCAAAGATATACAGCAAAGTTGGCAGCAGGATATGCACATTCAGGAGCTGATTAAAAAGGCAGTTCACAATGAGTTCCCCCCTAATGGTTATTCTTGGCAGCAAGGGCTACTCAAAAGAAAAGGTAGATTGATGGTAGGCAATGATCAGACGTTGAGGAACAAACTGATCTCCTTGTGGCACTCCAATCCACAGGGAGGGCATTCTGGAGTAGAGGTGACCTACAGGAGACTCAAACAGGTTTTATACTGGCAACATATGTTTAAGGATGTGGCTCAGCATGTAACCTCTTGTGAGGTATGTCAGAGGCATAAGTCAGATAATACAGCCTATCCTGGATTACTGCAACCTTTGCATGTACCTCATAGGGTTTGGACTGACATCTCTATGGATTTCATTGAAGGGTTGCCACTCTCATATGGCAAGAAGGTGATTGTTGTGGTGGTTGATAGACTCAGCAAATACGCACACTTCATGGTAGTGGCTCAACCTTACACAGCCATTTCCATTGCTCAGCTATTCATGGATACAGTTTACAGGTTGCATGGTTTACCCCAGACAATTGTAAGTGATAGGGATCCCACTTTCTTGAGCTCCTTCTGACAAGAGCTTTTCAGGTTACGACACGTCAAGTTGAATATGTCCACTGCTTATCATCCTCAGAGTGATGGTCAGACGGAGGTGGTTAACAGATGTTTGGAGAATTATCTGAGGTGTATGGCTAGTGATCATCCTAAAGAGTGGAGCTTATGGCTGCCACTAGCAAAATATTGGTACAACACCAATTATCACTCATCTGCTAAGTTCACTCCCTATGAGATTGCCTATGGCCAACCTCCCCCTCTTTACATTCCTTATCTGGCTGAAGCCACTCCAGTTGAATCTGTTGATAGAAGTTTGCATGCAAGGGAAAAGATCATCCATTCTCTATGGCATAACTTGACCAAGGCACAGCATAGAATGAAACAACTGGTTGATCAACATAGGACAGAAAGGGAATTCAACATTGGTGACTGGGTTTATGTTAAGCTTCAGCCTTATAGGCAACACTCATTGCGAAATCATCACTGTTAGAAACTATCTCCACGCTACTTGGCCCATTTCAAGTGTTAGAAAGGGTTGGCTCTGTGGCCTATAGGTTGGCACTACCTGCGCATGTCCGCATTCACCATACTTTTCATGTGTCTGTGCTCAAGAGGAAGGTAGGATCAGGGGTCATCCAGTCTCACATTCCGCCTGGAGTTTCTCATCAGGGGCAACTTCTCATGGAACCTATAGCTATACTAGACAGGCGTTTGGCCAAACGAGGGAGGGTCGCTGCTATTCAAGTGTTGGTGCAGTGGAGTAACAGTTTTTCGGAGGATGCAACGTGGGAGTATCTTCAGGATTTACAACTGTAGTTTCCCTGTTTCAGTCCTTGAGGACAAGGACTCTGTGAGGAGAGGGTATTGATGCACACGCTGGGTCTCTTCACATGGTGTGCATGAGAAGTCCTTCACATGGTGCGTATGAAAAGCCACAAAAATGCAGCTAGCGAGGTTAGGCAGCCTAGTTGCAGTCAGTTACGGCCATGCATATGTCCGTAACAGCCAGGCACACGTCGGTTGTGCCCATGCAGCTGGAGTTGTTAGCTAGTTAGTTAGCTAGTCTGTTAGTAAGAATATAGGGACATCAGAAGAGGTCAGCACTAGCCTGACCTGACCTGATAACCCACTTAGTAGCCGACATACACTACTATAAATAGGAATTAGGGGTTGGGAAATGTGACAAGCATTCTGATAATATCTTGTAACTTTGCCTTTACATCTTTTCTCTCTTGTAGTCTCTATATCATTTCATCAAATAACATTTCCGCTTCATCTGTCGATCTTCGAAGTTATTTTCTCCGCCGTTCTTGTAGCTTCAAGGTCACGGATAGGAGATCTCTACTGACCTCTGCATCAAATTACATGACTTGGTCAATTGTTCAGAAAATATATTTCAAATATGTAAGTATGGTAGTGGTGGTACAATAATGCATAGCTTTTATTTGATTCGATTTGACCTTTTTTCTTTTTACTTTTTTGCTATTGATTTCTATGCAATTGGCTGATAATTTTCCATACACTAGACCTCTCTTTAGTGGTCCATAATCGCAATAGGCAGAAGGCAATCATGGTTGAGAGAGAAAAAAAGAAAATGAAAACAAGGAAAATAATGGAATGACTTCTTTCCCCTTAGCTTCATTTTTTTTTTATCAATATTTTATCTTCTTTGGTTAGGGTTATGACATAGAAATGATACTGTCTAAGACACCAATTGTAAATGGTTTTAGGCAGACTCTTGCACTGAAATCTGATGCCATGAACCAAGGAGATAAAAACATCACTATAATTTTGTTAGGAGTGATAGGTGAAATGTTTTTTTTAGATATTGTGATGACATAAATGCCATCATACAAGGAAACTAGAACAAAACGTCAATAATACATGGAAAATTTTTGGGAGCTATGTTTCAGATTTTGGCCTACAAAGGAAAACGCAAAATTAAATCATAGAAAGTGATTAGTGATGAGATAAGAGTTTTGCTTTTGAAAGTTTTGACCCTATGGCTGCAATAATTTCCTGGAAAAAGAAGACCGGCATTGGGGAGTGTTTCAACATCAAAATCTAATTAATGACTTCACCCATATGCAATTGACTTTGGCTTTCTTGGTTGATACTTGGAAGAAAAATGCCCGAAAAAAAAAAAAACTAGCCATATGCAGAATTAAATAATAGAAAGTGATGCATTAAAAAAGTAAGAGGCTGCACTTTGCACTTCAGCTTGATGCAAACATGAGCGGCTTTGAAATAAAGTGAAGAGATAAGAGTTTGCTTTTGACCCCATTGCTGCAATAATTTCCTGAAAAAAGAAGACCAGAATTAGGGGGTGTTTCAATATAAAAATCTGCTGACTTTAGCTTTCTTGTTTGATACTTGGAAGAAAAATACGAAAAAAAAAGGTAGCCATACGCATGCATGGATACACCATTGTGACCCCGAAGCCTTTGCAAAAGTAACAATTTTTTTACGAAAAAATCGAAACTGCTGTGGCAGTTTACTAAATTTCTAATGAAAACAATCAATTATGGTATATTGTAATAACGGATTTTTGGACTATGATAAAGTAAAATTTGTAACACTTTCAAAAGTGTAGGTTTTAATGAATATACATCATGTGTTCCTTACAGTTTGTTTAGCTTCGAAGGTCTTGGAATCTTTTTTAAATGTTAAACTGGCCTTTAATCTTCATTTGCATATGCAATCACTTAACAGTAGGGGATAATTGAAAGGACTTCCAGTTACGTAGGACAGGGCGATCGCAAAAATGAGATCAATATGAGACTTGGGGGCTGCTTCCATAGGACAAAATATTAGAACTTAAAATCTTTTTGCCTAGTCATGAACCATTAAGAGGTTGACGCCGCCAGTTAATAATGTGGCTTCATTTGTATTGATGAGGTCAGTTTTCACCTATATAAGGTGTCTTGGTTTCGTTCCGTGGAAAGTTGATTGTTTTCTGTGCACCCCATGGAAGAGACTATATTGCAGTATCCGAAACCATGGATACTTAGTAGTATCATCACCACCAGCCAATAAATTTCTGCCAACACACAAGCCCAGCAATCGTGGTGGTAATTTTGATAAGAATGCCACCCAAAATCAAAACCAAACCAGTCGGACAACTTGTTATCAATTAAGTCCAATTTGGATGCAATGGAATTGGTTGACCAACAACCCCCTCCAATTAAAAAAAAAAAAGAACAAAAAAGAAAACCATTATTTTAAAAACAACAGAGTTGTTATAGAACTAAACTAACCAACTTTCAATTAAATTTTGTCGAGCTGATTTATACACATAGAAATAGCAAAATAGACCTAATTGATGTCCGTCGCCTGAGGTGTTATGCTCAGACATTCACCTCAGCACACTTTGAATCCACCATGAGTCCAATTAAATATTTCTTCCAAAAAGAATCTTTTCTTTTCAAATTAATTTTGACAAATACTTATAACTGTGTTTTATAAGCCTCTAATATCAAGTTTGAATTCAACACAATGAATTAGTACATGCAAAATTTTACTGTTAGACCCTACCTACTTCATTTTCATTCTTCATATACTTCGTTTTGACTACCTTGGTGTAATTCTTCGTATTCAATGTGTCTTCTCATTTTTTGATATGTTTACTCAAACAAAATATTGGTCCACTTTTATATGTCCTAGTCATCAAAATTGAAGAATTAAAAATCATAGAGTTTTCGATAACTTATTAGCCTACTACACAACAACCTTCCGTGGATTGAATGCAGAGTCCGCTAGGTAATTTAGTGATTGAGTGATGGTCAATTCCATATACACCCCCAAGTTAGGTCTAAATTTCACTATATTATTTGTTGATCAATAACTAAATTAATCCCTTACTCCCTTGTATTCAATCTGCCACTCAAATTTGCCATGTTATCTAGCAGTGAAAGGATAATCCCCCTACTCCCTCTGATTTCTTAAATATAATATTTGAATAATATTTAATGATCGATAACCAATTAACCTCCTATAACCTTCTATAATGTAGATACTGACTAGTGACTACTATTCAGTAGTAGAATAACAATCTACTCTATAATCTTTCTTATTCGTTAAATATAGATTTCACTACACTAGATAACCTCAAATTCCTTTCATTTGGGGAAGCCTCCTATAACTAATTAATCCTTTACTCCCCTTTACGTGTTAAAAACAATGTTCAACTCATCCTTTACATATACAATTAGCGATAATTTTTATTGATTAAACATACGATTTTTTTTGACTCATTTTGGTGATGCAAACATAATTAACTCTCTTTTTCTTGGTTACTTCCTTTTTTTTGGTTACGTATAGAATTCATGTGCTATCTAGTGATAAAATACTAAGCAATTATCTAAGTCTTTAATTGATTACGTGCTTACTTCATTGCACACCATAATGAACAAATATCAATGAATTTCGCGATACCTTTTAATGAATAATGCATATAATCGGCTAGATTTTGTAAATTGACTACCAACTTCTTTAAAGTACTATTTAATGCACCTTACATTAATCAATACTTGTATAATATTATCTTTGCTCACGCATATAGAACACTTGCATATTAAGGAAGAAAAGTTAATGTATTTAG
Source organism: Coffea humblotiana (assembly GCA_023065735.1). Taxonomy (NCBI): domain Eukaryota; kingdom Viridiplantae; phylum Streptophyta; class Magnoliopsida; order Gentianales; family Rubiaceae; genus Coffea; species Coffea humblotiana. Next base: position 11,269,265 of record CM041211.1, read on the forward strand.
TCGCAGAATTGTATATATTATATGGTACATGCATATGAGCTGCAGCATTAGTCGATACTTAATTTTAGTTTTTAAGGCATAGAAACATTATCTTTTTTTTAAAGTGTAATATGTATCATGAATAATTTTTGCAAGGCAATTCATGCGTGGTGGTCTGGGTTATTTATTGTAAATTTGTAATTTCATATTGGTTGCTTTTTTCTTTTAACTCTTAACTAACGAACTCCATTATATTTTAGATTCTATTTTCCTCCTACGTCGTTTTGGAAGCACAAATTTCTCCCAAAGATTCGTATTAATTGGGGGTCTTTTGAAGACACGCCATGTGAATTAACTTTTTTTTAAAAAAAAAATTGAATACTGCACAACTTTTTTTTTTTTATTAAATTAACTTTTTGGAGGGCTTCCAGACGTCCCTACCATGTGAATCGATCAGCCTCTCTTCTGAGATCAGTTAAAACAAGAGAGATTAGAAGTTTGGGATAATTGCAGAGACCTCCCCTGAGGTTTCTGACATTTGCACTGACCTCCTATATGGTTTGAAAAATTACACTAACTTCCCCTGAAGTTACTAATCCTTTGCAAATTCAGTCCAAACGATTAAAATATTATTTTAGAGAGTGAAATTAGAATTTTGTACCAAATTTGTCCTTTGTACTACATGTCCAATGAATGATAAAGTACTACAAATCAATTAACAATTAATAAACTTTAAAGAGTATAGTTTATAGGCAAATACGCATTACCTATTTAAAGTACTAACTCTTTATGGATATTTTACTTTCAAACATTTAATTTAATACAAATACTTAAGCTCAAATACAGATTTGTATTTACTTTCAAATATTTCATTCTTGTTAAATACAAAAACTACCAATCTCTCTTCTGTAAAAATATTAATATAACAATTTTTCAATTTTAGTTACAAACATTTATGTATTTAATATAAATTAAATGATTCAGAATAAAATGCCCATAAAGAACCAATACTTTATTCATATAATGGATGAAAGCCATAAAGAATTAATACTTTATGGGCAATTTCTTTTTTTAAAAAAATATTTAATTTATATTAAATAAATAACTTACCGATTTCCTTTTTGCAAGAATATTACTATAACACTTTTTGAATTTTACTTACAAACATTGATATATTTATCATAACTTAAATGTTTGAAAGTAAAATACCCGTAAAGAGCCGGTACTTTAAATGAATAATGCGTGTTTGTCCATAAAGAGTCGGTAACTATTTAAAGTGCCGGTTATTTACGGGTATTTTACTTTCAAACATTTGGTTTAATACAGATATTTACACTCAAATACAGATTTGTATTTACTTTCAAATATTTAATTTTTATTAAATACAAAACCTATTAATCTCTTTTCCTTAAAAATATTAATATAACACTTTTTCAATTTTTGTTACAAACATTTATGTATTTAACATAAATTAAATGATTCAGAATAAAATGCACATAAAGAGCGAATACTTTACTCATATAATGGATGAAAGTCATAAAATTTAATACTTTATCGGCCATTTTTTTTAAATATTTATTTTATATTAAATAAATAACCTACCAATTTTCTTTTTGCAAGAATATTACTGTAACACTTTTTGAATTTTACTTACAAATATTGATATATTTATCATAAATTAAATGTTTGAAAATAAAATACCCGTAAAGATCCGGTATTTTAAATGAGTAATGCGTGTTTACTCATAAATTATACTTTTTAAAGTTTATTAATTGTTAATTGATTTATAGTATTTTGTTATTCATTGGACATGTAGCACAAAGGGCAAATTTGGTACAAAATTTTAATTTCACTCTCTAAAATAATATTTTAATCGTTTGGACTAAATTTGCAAAGGATTAGTAACCTCAGGGGAGGTCAGTGTAATTTTTCAAACCACAGGAGAGGTCAGTGCAAATGTCAGAAACCTCAGGGGAGGTTTCTGCAATTATCCCTAGAAGTTTTGCAGCCGCACCAGACAGGCAATAGCTTCTCCTCCCGTACAGGTTGTTGAAAGCAAAGCTCACTTTACCAGGATGGCTGACCCTGTTATCTCTCTTGTTATTGAGAGAACTGGTGATCTGCTGACTCAAAAAATTGTTTTCCTGAAAGGTGTTCGACGACAAGTTGAGAGACTTCAAAATGATCTGGTACGGATGCGGTGTTTCCTGAAAGATGCTGATCAGAGGCAAGATGAAGATGAGAGGATCCGCAACTGGGTTTCTGAAATCAGAGCTGCAGCCTACGATGCGGAGGATATCATTGAGATCTTTGCCAGCAAAGTTGAGTTCTTCACAAAGAACAAGGGACTCGTCACCAAATTGACGTATTATCCCTTGAAAATTGTGAACCTCTTCAAGATAGGTAAAGAGATTGAGTCCTTACGGATGAGGCTCAAGGAGATTGCTGATAGCCGCCAAGAGTACGGTATCAAAAATCTTGGAGAGGGAACGAATACACATGGAGAAGAGCTTCAACGGCTCCGGCGGTCCTCTCCTCTCAGCGAGGACAAGGATATAGTGGGCTTCGAGGAGATAACAAAATCCCTGGTGGCAGAACTTTTGAAAGAGGACAGAAACCGCCGTGTGGTTTCAATCATCGGCATGGGAGGTGCTGGTAAGACAACTCTTGCCAAAAAAGTTTATAACCATGCTGATGTCAGGGAGAGATTCAACTGTCGTGCTTGGGTCTGCGTCTCTTCAATCTACGATCACAAAGAGACGCTGAGATCAATCATAAAGCAATTGAATCCAATAACTAATGAGCTACTTGACATGTTGGAAAAGATGCAAGAGCAGGACTTGGAACAAAGGCTCTATCAAGATCTACAAGATAACATTTATCTTGTGGTACTTGATGATGTGTGGAAGGAAGAAGCATGGGATTGTCTTGCTAGGGCCTTTCCTAATGTTAATACATCAAGTAGATTGCTACTTACAAGTCGCAATCGGGATATTGCCCAACACGCAGATGCTCTTAGCAAACCACATGAGCTGAAAACTTTGGGGCAGGAAGATAGCTGGCAGTTGTTCCTCAGAAAGGCCTTAGGCCATGGGGATAATGCTGGGTGTCCTCCGGATTTGGAAGAAATAGGCAGAGAGATTGCAAGGAGATGTGTTGGTCTGCCACTGGCCATCACGGTTATAGGTGGCCTGCTACTGGCAAAGAAAAAGTTGAAGAGTGAATGGGAGAAAGTTCTCAACAAATTTAACACACACCTATCAAGGGGCCAGAGTGGAGTATCAGCAATTCTGGAATTAAGTTATGCAGACCTTCCTGCCAATCTGAAATTTTGCTTTTTGTATTTGGGTTTGTTTCCCGAAAACTCCGTTATTTCTGTGCGCAAGTTGATCCATATGTGGGTTGCAGAGGGAATAATGCAGAAAAGAGATGGAGAAAATTTGGAGGAAACTGCAGCATATGATGATGTGGAACGACTTTGTAGCAGAAATATGGTCCAAGTGGCGGAAATGACTATTGATGAGAGGATTAAAAGCTGCAGAGTCCATGATTTGCTGCGAGAGGTTGCAATCAGAAAGGCAGAGGATGAAAATTTTTTTCAAATCCATGACACCAGACATGATAAAACATCAGCCAAATCCAGATACCTTGCTGTTCATATTCTCCCTCTAGATAAAAATTATTTTGGGTCTTCGACCCCTCCTCTCCGGTCTCTACTTTTTTTCAATGTCCACGATTACGGGGAAAACATTAGTCTTAGCTTCAAAAGTTTCAGAAAGCTCAGGATACTAAACCTTGAGAATGTTGAGATGGATTATAATTTGCCAGAAGAAATTGGAGAAGTCAGGCTTCTAAGGTATCTCGATTTAAAACACACACACATTACAAGGCTCCCTCATTCCTTCGGTTGCTTGCGAAACCTACAAACTCTTGACATACGGAACATTAACCGAGTGAGAGTTTCAAATTTCATTTGGAAGCTTGAAAGTTTACGGCATCTATATGCGCATTGGATCGAATGTGATGTGCCTCTTAAGATTGAAGGATTGAGGAATCTCCAGACTCTGTCACGCATACGCTTTGATGACATTATGCACAATAACATGATAACTTTGACAAGTCTTCAAAAACTAGGGATTTGGGTGGATGACAGATCAGACATAGACAAACTCTGCATGCATTTATCTGAGGTTGGAAGCCTAAAGACGCTACATCTTTATTATAGCGGGGAGCCACAATCTCTAGGTGGACTTTCTAAGCTCCATCATGTAACAGAGCTCAAGCTAATCGGGATGTATTTGAGAATGCTGCCTCCTGATTTCCCTCCAAATCTCTCTCGCTTGTCTTTGAAAGACACACGACTCGGGGCTGACCCAATGCCAACACTAGAGAAGTTGGGACAGCTGTCGTTCCTCAAACTGGAATATGCATATAGGGGACCACAGCTAGTCATCTCTAGGCATGGGTTTCACCAATTGAAATTCCTTGAGCTCCGCTTCCTATTGTATTTGGATGAAATAAATGTGGAGAAAGGTGCATTGCCACAGCTCCAGTGCCTGAGAATCAGGGAGTGCGAGAGATTAAAAAAGTTGCCGGAAGAGCTGAAGCACATATCTAGTCTTGATGCGCTTGAGCTTGTGGACATGTCGAAAGATTTCATCAGTAGGCTTGATGCGGACATGGTATCCAGCGTCCCTAACCTCAGAATCAGTTTCATGGAGAGTGAAAGGAGTGAAAGGAGGAATTTGCTGGAACAAATTCGAGCTCACGCACGAGTCATAAGGACAGCTCTTCTTTTCCAAGCGGCTACTCAACCATCATGATGGTAACATCAGAAAGCAAGATGAAGTTTGCCATCTTCATTGCTTGTACCGAAATTCGCTCTATTCCTTCTGGTTGCATCAACTAAGAGATGCTTGGATTACATCCAAAATTGGGTCACTCTGACTCTGTACATGAGGTCCCCGGTCCGGTGGACTATAACTTCATTGTGTATTTCTACTTTTATATTTCTTGCTTTTTTCCTCTCCAGTGAGGGGGCTTCTTACGGTGTACGTGTGCTGCTGGCTGATTTTCATTGCAATAAATCAATGAAATCATTTCCCTCTTTTATCAAAATAAATATATAAATAAAATATTTCCCATTAAATGTACCCTACTTTGCCGTTATTTTACTCTTTATTTCGTCCATTTTATATAATTTGGACCCTACTTAAGTCTTTTTAATTTTGGGAAGAAATGTCACACTTCAAGGCTTACTTTTCAATCTTCCTCCTATTAAACAAAGAATGGCAGTTGTATGGTTAATTTTTTTTTCTCTTGAAAATTAACAGTGTCTATACCTATATCAATTTACATTCAATATATCATGGTGATACGAGTATTAATAATCCATGAACGCTTGTGTCTTCAAGGCCTAAAAGCCCTGATACTGAATTGTCAGCATTTGGAAATGTTTAATTCAACAAAAACATAACGAAACAAAAGCCACCATCCATCCTGCCTAAAAACTGAAAAAAGTAGAAGCAAGCAAAGCCACCATCCATGTAGAAGAGAAGAAAGGATTAACCGTAGCAAACAAATGAAGGAATTCATCCCTTCTAAACTGTTGGTTTATCTGGAACTGAGGGTTCATTACTTCCTATACACTACTCAAAAATAGAGACGTAAAACAAAAGAAAACAAACTCAAATGTGCGAAAAGGAAATAACAAGCTGTTTGGAAATAAAGATTGAAGAGGAAAAAGTTTAAAAGATTGTTGGCTATCTATTATGAAAAAGTACTTGTACTTAAATTTTGTGTTTCTTAAAGATGGTACTTTACTTTCTAGCTACTAACACAGCACTCACAATTGGCAGATTTGTCTGTCTAAAATTACATCATACCTTTTCCATTCAAGGAAGATTAACCCACAGCTAAAGTTTAGGGATACATCCAATAAGAAATCTTTTCCTCTTAGTTTTACTCCAAAAAGAAAAACTAGTGATAGCATATTTGTGTAAATCACTGTCATAATATTTGTGTAAAAGTGATTGAGCATTTTATGCAGTAGCCATAACATACAAAATTTATTGCTCGTACAGAATTATATAAAGAAATAAATCTCAAATGGCGCCTACATATTTTTGAGCTGTGTTTCTTCTACAAAACTTTTAAATTGAGAAGCAGTTTTAACACCCATTTTTAAACCCGTGAAAATGGAACTTTTAAAGTAAGTTGTGTACTTACCATCTTGAATTATGATTCATTGATTGATTGATCAAATATGATATTTTATTGGATACTTACATCTTTCCTTTTTCTTGACAAGTCTTTGAATTTTCTAAAAACTAGTTCAAGCAAAGCTAAAACTTCTTTCAGAAAAATCTAAAAAAAAAAATGAAGCTAAAACTTTTAATTTAGACAGATAAATTAAGGTAAAGAGTTAACTAGGAAAGGGGAAAAAAAAGAGTGAGTTCAATTTTCTGAAAATGAAGGCATCTTGGGTGAAAAGCAATATTAATTGAAAGAGTTAAGGGGGCAAAATGAAAAGAAAATTTGTTATGATAAGGCAATATAAAAGTAAGTCGAATAGTCAACTGACGCAAAACCGTCCAGGTACAATGGTTTCTCCAAAGAAAACAAAACAAAATAAGAACTCTGTCACTCAACTGGACCCCATTCGAGCCAAATTGAACATCTTTGATTGAGCACGACTATTAAGAAAAAACAAAATTGAAAGTGATAATTTGAGTATTTATTTAAAAAATAAAATGTTTATTAGCAAAAATTCTGAAGTGATACAGTAGTGATTGCAGATCGCAGTTTAGGTGTAAACTATCCATTTGAAATTTGTTTAGCGCAAATCATTTGTTGGACATATCCTTCAAAGATGGAGTGCCCATATGCAGTCCGATTTCTGCATTCATTGTAAAAATTAAAAGTTTAGTGTTTTTGTGTTATGTTAGCATCTACATTGGGTATTCTCATTTTGTCTTCAATATTTATATTCTAGATTTGTATGTCTACATCATAGTTATAGTTATAAAATTTGGCTCCACTCAATGATTCAGCTGGTTAATTTGATGAACTGGTCACCTAATCAGGTTGGGTCAACAGTTAGACCGAATAGAGAATAATCCCATTAACCCGTCAATGACTCGATGAATCAACCAATAAAATTAAAAATTATTGGTTGAATCACTAATTTAAAAATCAAAATATATTATTATATCATATAATATAGTTACTATTCGGATCAGTCGATCTACAATTGGATGAGCAACCTGTTGAACTGATCACCTCTTTGAGTTGAGATTCGAGTTGAGTTTTTTGTTTGGATTGTAAATTATTTGAGATATTTTTACTGTAGCACTTTTTGTGATGTGATGTATGTGAGATAAAAAGGTAATTGGAAAGATAAAAAGGTGTATTGAAAATTGTAATGATGATGTAAGCAAATATATTTGGCTAAATAATTTGCTGTCCAAACAAAAGGTCTACATTATCTCAAATGTTATTCTCCCAATTATTGTGGATTAAATTCTTGTATAGATTTATGAAGACTACCAAGGTTGACTAGAATTGTAGATGAATATTCTTTAAACGTTTGTTCCTTCCTAAAATATATCCCTTGTAGATCCGCATTCTTTTTTACAACCGTCCTCAACCGTGCCAAAATTTTAAATATTAATGTTCAAAATTGGCTAAGTTTTTTAAAATTTAAAGAAAGTACACCACCATAATAAGTTAATAACAAGATGTGGAATGTTTTAATTGTCGAGTGAGATTTACAAAACAGTGTTCTAAAATTTTCTTATTTTACAAAATCATTTAGGATTGAAACAAATCCAGACTCATCTTTCTAAATACAGAGCTTTGATTCGTAAGTACTAAAATTTGTAAAAAGTATGAATTTAAGATACTGCCTCTTCCAAAAATTTAAGACACGGGAACACTACTGTTTTCAATACCTAACGTACGTTCCACAACGCCAAACCAGGGCTCCTACCGTTATCGCAGCAATTGCACCGTGCAATTGTTGATCGATATGAATTTAACTTTCAATTGGATAAATAAGATCAATACTAGAACACAACTTTAAATAAGTAACACAATTTGCTTTGATTTTACAATTATTATCTTATTATGGATATAATCAAAATAAGTTATTTGACTTGAACTCACGAGCAGTTTGATCAAAAATAAATTTTAATTAACTATAAAGCTAAGCTTGAGAACATGAACATGAGCTCTCAAGTTCGCTTACCATGGCCATCAGTTGAGCTCAAATTTCATGTTTCTTGCTCTGCTCGAATTCGAGTTTGAGCTTAATTAGTAAAGAGAAAAATCGGATTCAAACTTGAGTATATGCTCACATTTACAATCAGAGTCTCTACATCTATACAATATTTAAAGGGAGAGTAACATTTGTATGGTGTAAACACACACCTTTTGAAATTCTTAATCTATCCTCAATTATAAGAATAAATTGGTGTCAATCCATTCTACGAACACAACTTCTCACAATCAGCACATAGTTATCTCGTTGAGATCTAATTACAACTTCCGCACACTAACCCTTCCACGTCTCCACTTTTTTTTCTATCATGTTTTTAAATACAATAACTTTCCCTAAAGTAGTGACAATAGAAATTTTATATAAAAACAGGCATGTCTAAATCTAATATGACATGTAACTTGATATGAAAAAAATAATAATATATTTTCTTGCAATAAGAACACACCTAGTGTGTGTTGTGCGCCAAAAGCACTGGTTATATCAATTTGCAATTGGCTCGAGTATTCTGGCACGAGAAGCCGATCCTGGCTTTTATAGCGTTTCAGTATATACTCTTTTCTTTCAGGCAGTCCAACTCCCACCCATTCCACTTAGTTCCCACTCACCAAACTGCCACCAACAACAAAGCCGCCTCCTCTCCCGTCCTTCCTCGGCGGATACCCCAACGTTCACCTCATTTCCATTTCCCCCACCAACCCATATCTACCTGTCTATTTTCCTCCCTTCACTTCCTCTTCTACTTCGATTCCACCGAAGAAACCTCCAAAAATGCAGGGCACAGCGATTTCATTCTCCCCTTCAATTTCCCTCCCCAATAAACCCAATTCAATTTCCACACACCGCCACAGATTCCTTCAATCTCCTCGCACTGAACTTCCTCTCCATTTCAACCCTCTGCTGAAAACGGCGGCGGTTTCGTCCCGCAAGCTAATTACGCCGATTAAATGCACTTCCTCGGTGAATCCGATAAGTTCCGGATGGATTTCTGGCCCGCCTCCGGAGCCCGAATCTGATGACAATGTTAAGGTTCGGGCCACTTCTGTGCCCGAGAGCGCCCCCGGAAAGCCCGAAGGAAAAGCTTTGGTTGATACTTTAGTGCTGGGACTTCTTTTTGGACTTTGGTATCTGTTTAATATCTACTTCAATATCTATAATAAACAGGTGGGTTTGTTTATTTTTTCGTTTATGATATTTTAAATTTTTTTGAAGCAAATTTACGTTTTTGGAAAATGATTCCATTTTTGTTAGTTTACTTTGATCTATACTTTTGGAATGCATTGAAGTTACTTTGAAATGCATAGTTGCACAAGATTTTTTTTCTGGGCAGTTCTGTATGAGGGTCTGATTTATTGAAGTTAATTTGGGAAAACACTTATCTTTTAAATTCTTAAATTTAAGAATCTGTAGCTGAAATCAAATACTGATTCTAAGACTACTAACAATGCCTCTTTAAACTACTGGGCTACATCTGATTTGATTCTTGAAGGAAAGATAATGTATGTTGTTTTTTTTTTAATGAAATTGGGCAATAATACTGGAATATAATTAATTTTACGCAGAAGGTTACAGTATTTTGAATGATCTACTCATCTGACAATGAGAATATGTTAATCCCGATGTGAAATTAAGTTTGTAGTTCTCATATTAAATGAATTTATTAGGATTTTTACTTCAGTTAGTAGCATTTAAATTAGCTTTTTCGTTTATACTAGTTGATAATTTTTCCCCCTAGTAGGGGATGGATGAGATTTAAGAAGCGGGATTTCTAATTTTTGGGGCCTCAACCTCAAAGAGTGTATGATAAGTTATAGGTAGCTTGTACGAATGATTGTTTTGTAGAGAGTGTACGATGGCATTGTGTTCTATTTACGTGATGATTGCGCTCTCTCTCTTGTTATTAAATTGCTGGAAAAGAGAATATATAGATTGCAGATTCTAAGGTTGCTGTTGTTTTTGTAGGTCCTGAAAGTTTATCCGTACCCAGTAACTGTTACTGTGGTTCAATTTGCAGTTGGGACGGTCTTTGTTATTTTTATGTGGCTGTTCAATCTATACAAGCGGCCCAAGATCACTGCTGGACAGGTAGTATGATACTGGTGTGGGATTTGATTCCTTTTACTATTCTATGTTGTCAATATGTTGATGTGGGTTCTGATTTTGATGTTGGCAGCTTGCTGCTATCCTACCATTGGCAGTGGTTCACGTGTTGGGCAACCTTTTCACCAACATGAGCCTTGGAAAAGTCGCGGTTTCTTTCACTCACACTATCAAAGCTATGGAACCGTTCTTCTCAGTTGCCCTCTCTGCCATGTTCTTAGGAGAGGTTTGCCTTTTTCTTGCGGCCTTTTGTCAATTTCCCTGTTTCTTCTGTGGTATTGATTTGGTTGATTTCTGAAATTGTTTTAGGATTACTCTTTAACGAAATTTCTTTTGGCCAGCCTTAGAATGATAAATTCTTTGAACACCTTCATACCGGTGGTCTTCATGTTTTAAATACTGTTGGAGACTTTGAATCAATCTTTTCTGGAGTTTGAATTGATGTTTTCTGAACTACGGAATAACTGTATCTATTGAACCATTAATTTGGGACTCGTTCCACTTTAGTTACTTTTGCTAACTTACTTTTCCTGTTCATGCAGATGCCTACCATATGGGTAGTCTCATCTCTTGTGCCAATTATGGGTGGAGTAGCACTGGCATCTATGACTGAGGCATCCTTCAATTGGTAAGAACTGTTGGTGCATATGCTCTATTTATGTCATTTTGTTCTACATCCTTCCTTGTAATAAGTGCTGCTCTTTTAAGTTATCTAATCCATAATTCTTGTTTCACTTGCTGAAAGGGCTGGTTTTTGGAGTGCAATGGCGTCAAATTTGACTAATCAATCTCGAAATGTCCTTAGCAAGAAATTTATGGTTAAGAAGGAGGTATGATTTTACTCTAGGTCCTTTATGTTCATAACTGGACGTATTGTCAAGTCTGTATTAATTGGAAATCTGGTGCTTTCTCTTTGTTTCCCTGCATTCTTTTAGTGTTTATTACAGAATTTCCTTTGTACTACTACTTATATCATGATGTGGTGACTTGTACTTTCATTTTCTTTTCCTGCCTTAAGTTTCCTAACAAAAGGTGGCTAACAGAGCTTGAATTTCCTGTTGTTTGTGTGCAAATTTTTGTTAAAGTAGAGAATAACCAACAGCATCTTCTTGTGCAGGAATCATTGGATAATATCACCCTCTTTTCTATAATTACTATCATGTCTTTTTTCTTGTTGGCTCCGTTTGCTATTTTCGCGGAAGGAATCAAATTCACTCCTGCTTTCCTGCAATCTGCGGTGAGTAATCCCCCCCCCCCTTCCTGGAAATGTTTGGTGATTGCTTTTTCTTCACTTTACAGATATTTTCGTCTGTTACAATCTATTGCATTTCCTCCATGCTGATAAGAAGATTTGTTTGCTTGGCAGGAATTGAATGTCAGGCAGGTTTACACTAGGTCTCTCATAGCTGCTCTGTGCTTCCATGCATATCAACAGGTATAAATTGTCTTCTATATACATTTTAAACCAGTAGGTCTCATGTTAATAAGCTTTCTGCAACATGAATTGCAATGATACTACTGAATTTTAGTCTATTGGACGTAAAGAACCAAATGCAGAATTTTTATATACATTGAAGGGAGTAATGAGTTCAAAAATGGCTAATCTTATGTCTTGCTGCTTGGTCCATCTCCCCGCTTTTTATTTATTTTATTTATTTTTTTTGGGGAATCTTTAGCAGCACTCAATTTGCTTTCCTCAAGTGATTTTGCATCTGCGCTGATTGGTATGTATTGTTCATCATTCATGAGAAAGATAAATATTCTTTGGATTGACTCTGGGATCAAGATCAATCTGTTTATTCTCATTTATTCTGTTTGCGGGTGCCATTGATTTATTGGAACTGGCAGATTAACTTCAAAGCAAATTAATTGAACTGCAAACCAGACGTCTCTTATTGTTCCCATACCCAAGCGAAGACTAGATCTCGTAATAGGCATACTAGGAGCATCCTTTGTGTCCAAGGCATCATTTCATCATTTCTTAGTTTTTGGTGTACTTCCTAATTTTGGGTCAAATAGCAGTCTTGGAACATTTATAATTTGTTTTAGTCATGAGTGATCTGGATGATGTTCTATAACTCAGTTAATAATATTATCTCTGGGTACTGAGCAAAAGCAGAAATTGGTGTTTACCTGCCCCTTGTTTTCCTACATGTGGTCAGATGTGCCATATTTCACGTGTAACATAAGCTTCTGTCTTTTCCTGGACTGTAAGTCCACTGAAACATGGGAGAAGGCTTTTGACCAGAAAGGCCTTTATTGAAACAGAAGCATTTATTTCTAATGCTGTGTAGGATTTCTAGCCACAATATTTGGAAATGTTGAACCATGATTGAACATTTTCGCTAGTAGTAGGAGTTGGGGAATCTTGGTTACTCTGATGTTATCTTTTTTACCTTGAGATTTTGAGATTCATTTTATGTACTGCAGATGTTTCTAATTATTGTGTGTTTGGAATCATACTCTACTGGTGTTAACTTTGCATTATGCTAACAACTTGTGGAAGAAAATATTGCAAAATCTCCATAATTGCTTGAAACTTTTCATTAGTATCATACAATAACAATAACCTTCTCCATTTGTAGTTTATTTGTTGAATTGCATTTGTTTTTAGATGGACAAACAGGTAAAAAGGTTGCACTAAAGATAAATACTTGATTGAAAAGCATGTCTAGAGAATTTTATAAAGTTCTTCAAAATTTTGTCTGCCATGCAACCACAAGAGAGTGTAGGAATGAAGTTTGTCAATCCACCCTTCACACTTTGCTTGGTTTACATGTGTCTAAGTTTGTAGTGTTCCTATGATGTTTGATGTAGTTTTGTAAGAATATATCGCAACACTAACCAGTGAAATAGTTAAATTGTGAGATGAAGTGACTATCAGGAATGGTATATGACAAAATGGTTAACTTCTGCTGGTCCCCTTGTTTTCTTACCTGGCCTTTTGGATTGACTAAATTATATTTGTTTTTTGTGAGAATGCACCGATGCGCTGCCAATGTTCATTCTTGTGAAATTGAATGGACTTTTTTGCAAAGTTTTGTATTGTTAGTGCCTTCTGATTAGTGACCGAAATATTCAAGCTCCAATGGACTAACATGCTTTTCTGTGGCTATAAGTGGTAAGCTGAACTAGACAAAAGCTGGTTGCTGGGAAGCATGAATGTGTATTAAAATCCTGTGAATGCATGTTAGTTATTCTGTGTCATTTATGAACTCTAATTAAGCATTGGGACTATGCTGCAATTAAAGAAACATAGCAAAGAGGGAACCGAATAGCAAGGGAAGAGACATCCAGAAGCAATTTGAGAGGAATTGAAATCTAATCCAAGTTTCACTGGGCCTAGAACATGTACATGCTGAGAGAGGGGAAAGAAAGAACATGTGCAGCCTGAGTGCTGCCAGGTGTAGAATAAGATGCTCATCATTTATCAGAAAAAGCTGTGGTATATAGCTCAGACTGAAATCTTAATAAAATCTTAAAAGTTGGACATCTGAGATTTCTGGTGATATTCTTTTTCTGAGGACATGAAATATGTTCTCCATTCGTATTATGGTTACATTGATTTTATCAACTGGCATAAAAGTTCATTTTATTGATGCTTAAAAGAGTTTATTCTGCAGGTTTCTTACATGATATTGCAGCGCGTATCTCCTGTAACTCATTCTGTGGGCAACTGTGTGAAGCGGGTTGTGGTGATCATCTCATCTGTTCTATTCTTTAGAACACCTGTTTCACCTATTAATTCTTTGGGTATGGTTACCTACTCTTTTAAGTCCAGTATCACTGTATCAGGGAACATCTTTCACTTCTCTGAGTATCTCCTTGCACAGAAACAGTCACACACACACACACACTCTCTCTCTCTCTCTCTCTCTCTCTCTCTCTCTCTCTCTCTCTCTCTCTCTCTCTCTCTCTCTCTCTCTGTGATGCCCCTTTGTGTGCTAGCGCGTAATCAAAACAGATAATAATTTCAATCTTTGGTTTGACTGGCCATTATTTTATTTTACCAAGTCCTTCATCTTGATTTTGCAGGCACTGGAATTGCTCTTGCTGGAGTATTCCTGTATTCAAGAGCGAAGCGCATTAAGCCCAAGCCAAAAACAGCTTAAGCTGTGCACTTTAAAGAGTTTTGTCGGTAAATGTTATCTTTAGATGAGAAAGCAATAGCACAAATTGGTCAGATGTCTAGGCAGGAACTTTATCCGATTTTTGCAGCTTTTTCATTACGTTAATTTTCTTCCTGGAACTCGTGTATTCTTTTGCTGGAAAACTAAATACATCCCGGCTGCAAATTCACTCGTCTGATTTCACCATAGTTTGTTGTGTTTTGCGCTAAATGTAGTTGGTAATATTATAAATGTAGGAAGGGTTCTTCTCAACGTTCTGGTGAATATGACTCCGAAACCATTTTGGGCTTTTCTTCATGAGTGAGAAAATGTGGCTGCTACGATTCCATTTACTTTTTGAGTTAAAAGAAGAGAGAAGAGGAGGAGGGAAATTGAGGTCAAAGAACAAAAGAAGATTCCATTCACTCTTTGAGTTAATTTTATTTATATTGATCGTGTATGGATTATTAGAATTAGATGCATGATATATTAGAATCAGATGCATGATACATAAGTAAATTTTTAATTTCAAATTCAGATTAGTTGTTATGCATGTGTATATATTGTCAGTTTGGGTGAAAGATGAAAACTAAAGAAAAAGAGAAAAAAGAAGAAGTAAAGAGTCAAGAATGCAGGCCAAAAAAAAAGATATTGTTGAAATGTTATTTTTAATACACTAAATAAGAAAAGTATAGACAGCTAAGACCAAAACTGTTTCTCATTTTATCATAGACTCTCAGATGCTTCGAATAATTTGGAATTAAAGTATGAACGTCTCTTAAATTCCAATTAGTTAATATCCTCACTATTGTACTTTTTTATCTTCATCAACGAAAAAATAAAATAAAAGTTTAAGACCCATCAATTATTGAATATAATGACATGACATTTATTGAATTTATGTTGATGTCGCAAGGTTTTAAAAAAGTAATCATGGCAAATGGGTGGGATGGTTGGAGTAGAGTTGTCAAAGTGAGCTAGAATTTTCAATTTTGGGAAAAAAATCACTTTTCGTCCATAAACTTTGGACTAGAGACACATTTTGTTCCCAAACTTTTAGACACAACACATTTAGTATATGAATTAATAATTTCTGATCACATTTAGTCTAAAAACGGTAAATTGTTCAATTTGGACGGAGAAGACTCACGTGTCTGGCACGTGACTGTTGATTTTGACTAAGAAATTGTTTTTACTTAATGGCCACGTGCTATACATGCAAGTCTTCTCCGTTCAAATTGAACAACTTACCGTTTTTGGACTAAATGTGGTCAAAATTTATTAATTCATGTACTAAATGTGTTGCGTCTAAAAGTTTAAGGACGAAAGGTGTCCTTAACTCAAAGTTTAAGGACGAAAAGTGAATTTTTCCCTTTCAATTTTGGCAACCTCAAGTTTCATAAGAGGTTCTGGGTCAAAAGCTCTCACTTGAAAAAGTTAAAAAAAAAAGGAAAAAGGGGAGGGGGAGGGCTTCAAGCTCATAATGTGTGGCCCACATTTGTCTAACAAAGATACTAAAGTTTTGACCTTAATTTAGGCTTGGACCAAATTTACAATTAAACCATAATTATGTACAATATGTATATAATACTATGTTCTATTATATAATTATATAACTTATAGGTGGTAAACAAACATATTTAACTAAATTTATCCATACCTGCTCATGAATAGATGGATATGGGTATTTTAAGTTTTTGCATATGGATATAAATGAGTTACTCAATAATACTCATTTAATAAATAGGTATTATTGGTTAACTCATCAAATCCAATTAACTCATTTAGAATTGTCTTCCCCCAAACCTCTTCTTTTCCTCCACCCATTTTTTTTTTCAGATTCTTCTTTTTGTCATGATGTTAATTACTTTTGTTTCATTATTATTATTATTTGTTAGTTTTATCTTATCATTTTATTTTCTCTTAGTTTGTCAACTTGCTCATTTTTTAGCATTACCAATTTATGACAAATTTTAGCCTTTTTTCCTACCTTTTCAAAATGAAATTTTAAATTTACACACGAAAAAAATGCTAAAGGTTCAAATTTTTTGAATTAAGTTTTTATATTAACTTTCATAGTACTTAGTTTAAATTTTTATATTCTTATTGTTTAATTATTAAATAATATGTAATTTTGCGACATAGATTACGGATGGGAAAAAAATTGGTAATTAGACTTATTGAGCATTATAAGTAAATATTTAAAACTAACGATGGATGCAAATGATGGTATAAATTGATAACTTAGTTTGTAAAAATGAATTTAAATGAGTTTACAAAAAATTAAATAAATGGGTTATAAATGAATAATTGGATTACTCAATTCATTTTTTGACTTATCCATTTATACCTATCTAATTAAATAGGTATAAATGAGTTGACTCACTTATACCCATTAGTCATTTTAACCAACTCAAATTCGCCCAAGTCACCCATTTTGGCATCTCTACTTATAAGTTATATACGATGCTCATATATAAATTATAAATTATATACATTATAATACATATCTCTACTTTACATAAAGCATGGAAGGGCGATGAACAGTGCATCCCAATTGATTGTCTCGGTTATATTGTGATTTCATTGCTCATTTTGTCCTTCATGGTCTTTTGAGAGCTGCAGAGTTGCATGTGGACAATTCTTCTGCTGTTCATTTTCATTTGCTAACTTTCTTTTGGACTATCTTGTCCTTTTGTCTTGGTTATCTTGTTATTTGCAGTTCAATTTTGGACATGTTCGTCTTTTTACTGCTTTGAAAGTCAGAAAATCCCATGTTTGTCTCATCATTTTGCTCCCCACAATTCTGTCGGTGGCCTTAAACCAAGTGTTTTTTTTTGTTCTGATCATTTTGGTTCCCGTACCGTTGATTTCACTCCATTTTTTAACCATCTCCGTATTTGTTCATGTGGGTGTTTCACTGTTTCTTTTAGCAACTAAGCGGCTTTTTATATTACAGTGGTTGACGGGATACAAAGCATGCATGGCGCGTCTGTTTTGCATGCACGTCCACCTGTCTTGAGCTCTTTGTTTAGCTGATACTGAAATTGGGATTTCAGCTATCTCATGTGCATTAAATGTTCATGTGAAGTCTACTCATCATCTATCTTGTTGTTGGCCATTGATCATTTTTAATGTATTTGTTGAGTTTTTCTATCGTTTCGATTTGTATATCTGACTAGGTTTCCATCCCATTGTCTTCGTGATGCTAACTAGCGGTGTTCTGTGATTTTTCTTCTATCCTTTGCTCCATCTTCCTCCTGTGAAAACCATAGAAATTTCGTGTTCTTTTGTTCCGCTTGCGTTTTACTTTTTTCCTCCTTTGTCTTGTTGGTGAGTTCTGCTTTTGCTCCCTTTTGTTCATCTGTCTTTCATCTACGTTGTCTCATGTGTGTATGATTTAGGACACATGATTTTTCTTTCTAATGAACTCTTTCGTTTCTATTGTCTTCTCCCTTACGTTTCTATTGGTCTGTTGTATTTTGCTGGCTAATATATAAACAAAGTGTCATAATGAACACAAAATGTATATATGCATTGCATTCTCTGTTTTTTAGATTACACTATAAGCATCGAAACTTAGTTATCGTTTGTATATCGTTTTAGGATATTGACATTTTGCGCTTCATATTTGCTTTTCCATCAGTTGTCTCCTGTCTAATTCGGATTGTGAAGTTTTTCCTGCGCCACTTTCAAGGTACGTGCATTTCTTTTTAATTTGAATTTTGCATGTTAATCTCATACCTGTATCATTTGCTTTCATTCTTTGCTCTTGTTTCTGTTTCATTTAAACATATTTGTTATTGCCATTGTTCATTGCCATCGCATTTTTATTTTTTTCCACTTTCTATGAATTTCGTTTGCTATACTTGTTACATAATCTATACCATAGAACTTCTGCCATGCATTCAAGCACAACTAGTCTTAGAAGTATCTTTAGTTTTTCTGCAGTTCTTGCCCTTGACATTGCAACATACAACTGGCCATGCGAAAAACTGGTTCTTTTAAATATATTCCAACAAAGTCAAGTGTCTGTCCCTGTGATTTGTTAATAGTCATTGCAAAGCATAATGAAACAGGAAACTGAGATCGCTTGAATGGTATTGGATAAGATTCATCATTTGAGCTATGAAGTGGAATTCGAGGAATGAAAACTTGTTTTCCACTGTGATTTCCTGAAGTAATATGTGCATGAATAAGATTGCGAGCAAAATTTAAACAAATTAAACGTGTTCCATTACACAAACCTTGGGCGGGATTCAAATTTCTGAGAAGAATTATAGGACAACAAGGTTTTAGGATTAGCTCGTGAGATGGCAATCCTGGTGGCTGGATAGTGTTCAGAAAATCTCTGTGATCAGCTTGCTTTGAGGGATCAAGTGTTTCATCAAAACTCATGTATCTTGTTTCTTGACCAGGAAATCTTTGAATCAAAAGGTTATTTACATCATGGACAAAGTCGTTTGTTGTAGTAAGAATGGCTCTATTGGTGACACTTGAGCTATTGTGAATGAAATCAGTGAGTGATGGATAGACGGTAGTTATCAACTGATCAAGGGAAACAACATCATTCACAAAAGGAATCAGGATAGATAGTGGCAGTTGAATTTTGCTCTCTCCAAATGTTGGTTCTGTCCCATTCCCAATTCTGAGCAGAAGATCAGAAAACTGAGGATCCAATCTAGCTCTCATATTTTCAGTTAGATGCATTTTTTGTAGATGAGGCCAGATGTAAGAGTTGACAAGAGATGCAGATATATAATCTTCTTTCTGACCTCTTCGAACAACAAGGAGAGTTTGTCGAAAATCTCCACCAAAGACAATGATTTTGCCACCAAATATAGTATCACAATCTAGAATATCACGAAGCATTGCATCAAATGATTCAATTGCATGTTTTTTTAGCCATCGTTCCTTCATCCCATATAATCAACTTTGCAAGTTTCAGAAGCTTACTAATGCTGCTTTGTTTTGAAATGTTCCACGTTTGCTTGCTGTCTTGGTGAAGTGGAATCTTGAAGTGAGAGTGTGCCGTGCGTCCTCCCGGCAATAGTGAAGCTGCAGCACCAGACGTTGCTGTTGCAAGTGCAATATAACCTCTTGATCTCACAGTTGCAAGCAATGTTTGTATAAAAAAGATTTACCAGTTCCATCAGGACCATTAATGAAAAAGGCAGCAGGAGCATTTTCATTGATTTTTTACATTATTTTGTCGAATGCAAACTTTTGTGCTCTGTTTAACATTGACACTGCAGCTAAATCTTCATCAGAAATAGGTATCTGATACTCAACTTCAATTTCTTTCACAGACTTATTTGAACACAGCACATGATAAGGAATATCTGTGAGACTGTAATCAGTTATATCTTTTCCCATGATCTGAAGATGTTGATCAATCAAGTTAAGAACTTGAATTTGTACTTGTTGCTGCGATAATGCTGGATTCTGTCTCATGTCTTATGACAGATGATTTTCGAATTTCAACCAAGTAGCTCTTGGATTTGTTGGCGTGCAGTGTACAAGTAGAACAGCAAAAAGTTGTCTCAGGGAACATGGCATCTTGTATACAAGTGCCTCAGATAAACATTCATCAAAACCATTGTCCATTTGGAGTAATCCACGAAGTGTTGCAGTTTCTTTATATGAGGATGCCTGGCGACCGTCGACAGATTTTAACTCATCAAAAGAGGTTGGCTTTCTTACATTCATAAGTAGCATTCTGAGGTAATATCTTTCTCCCTCAATAGGGTGTGCTGTGTTAATACGGCCGATGACCTCTCCAAGTTTTCTATCAATCCATATCTGGTCACCTTCATCCTAAGTAAAGAATCGAGGAAATTCTTTGTAGAGACAATTAAGATCCTGTGCTCTTTTATTTGTTCGATTCATAGACAAGAATTCTGTCAACATTGTCCTTGAATTCCTTTCATTACGAAGAACATCTTGCAATGCCTGATCTTCAGTGAATGATATAGGCTGGCAATTTTCCAGATGTAAGTGCATTGTCATCACTGATGGATGAATGTTGGTTAAATCAAATGCAAATATCCTTCACATAGCTTCAAGAGCACAAATCCATCTGGCAGATTGAAAGTTATGAATCTCATCAATGATATTTTCTGTCTGGTGAGCTATGATCTGATACATAACCTTGTCGTGTCCCTTGTAGATATACTTGTAAATATATTTTATTGCTTCAATAGCAGAGCATATTTCGACACTGATATGATAGTCGAATTTTGCAAGTAGATATGCATTATATGGTACAACCCACTGGTTATCAAACAGATGTTCCCTGATAAGAACATTTTTTCCATCGTTGCGCCTTCTATAAATAGTATAGGAATTTTTTGCATGTTTAGTGTATGGAGAGAATTCTTTTGGATAGCTATTTCTGCACTTCCCATTTTGAAGCATACAGGGGTTGTTTGGATTCAATGTACCAAATGGTCCATGAAGCATGTGCTTTATCACCAATGAATATAAATATGGTGACTCCTTTGGATCTGGCAACTCTGCAGAGACAATTCTATCATATGCCTCAGGGGAAAACATCTTTGATCCTTGTTTGAGGATGATCATGAAATATGCATGTGGTAATCCTCGCTTCTGAAATTCAATGACATAAGTATAAGCTGCAACTTCACTGAAGAGATTTCTTTTGAACAAATCATCTTTTAACTGCTCAATTTTTGCTCGGAATACCCGAGAAATCAAATCTGGTCTATTTTGGATTTCATCTTCATCTAATAAATGTTTTTTTAGCTCTGGCCAAGATGGATTACATGTCATTGTGAGAAAGATGTCAGGTTTTCCATATCGTTGAACAAGTGACATGGTATCCATATATCTTCGACGCATGTCTCTGGGGCCTCCTATAAAACTTGCTGGAAGAATAATCCGTTTACCAATTTTTGATCCTGAAGTCTCACCACTTGTTACACTATCCATTAGTCCTTGATAAACCTCAGTTCTTAAGTGTTGCTGCCTGTTTCTGCGGAATTCCAACCGTGATGTCTCCAACTTAACATAGGTCTCTACTAAGTACTGCTGCAGTAGTCTTCCTATGTGTAGTAGATTTGACTGATCACCATCTCTTATCTGAAACTTATATGCATAATATTCACGGCAAGATACTATTGGTCTCTTAGTTTTCTTTTTCTTGGACACTGTCAGAAATCAACAAGAATATGAATTAGTTATTGAAGGGACAGAGTTAACAAATAAGTAAATCTGCATAAATGTTTTGGAATTGTAATTGATTGTGAAGACTGATAACATAAATGGGAAATTGAATAGAGAGCAGCAAAATATAAATGAATTTGAATGAGTTTTTTGAAATTGTGATTAATTTTGCAACTGGTATCAATACCTTTTTCTTCAGCAGATATGACTTCATCTATGTGTGAGCAATCTTGGACTGAGAGGATATTTTGGTTCTGGCATGCTAGACCTGACTGGTTAAGAATATCTGATCTTGGTATCCGCAGTATATCTTTGTGCCATCCAGTCTCACCCTTTGCCAATATAAGTGGATACTAAAGTGTATCAAAGCAGCCGTAATATTGGTTTAATATGCGTTTGCTTCCTGTCTTTGTGAAAATCTGGATATTCCAAGCGCCATCACCATTGTTATAATCATTTTCATTCTACATTGCTGCTACCTGAGACACTGCAGGAAGGTTGTAGACTCTTTGATCCAAACCTGGATCTGATTTCAAGAAAATTTTGTGATCTTCAAGATCATGGAGGTCCACCAAGCTTCTGATAAAAGTGGAATAAGGATTATCATGAAGAATATCCTTGAGCGGCTGGATAATGGATTCCCTGAACTTGCTAGAAATTGCCTATTTTTTAAAAAAGAAATGGTTCATAAAGTATTAACTCTTTATGAATTTCTTCCATTACATGAACAAAGTATCGGCTCTTTAAGGACATTTTATTCTGAATCATTTAATTTCTGTTAAATACATAAATGTTTGTAACTAAAATTGAAAAAGTGTTATACTAATATTTTTACGAAAAGGAAATTGGTAGATTTTGTATTTAACATAAATTAAATATGTGAAAGTAAAAAAATATATTGCCCATAACATACCAGTTCTTTATGGGTTTTTTTGCATTCCATGAATAAAATACTAGCTATTTATGGGCATTTTACTCTGAATCATTTAATTTATGTAAAATATATAAATGTTTGTAACTAAAATTGAAAAAGTGTTACACTAATATTTTTACGAAAGGGAAATTGGTAGATTTTGTATTTAACATAAATTAAATATGTGAAAGTAAAACAAAGAAATTGCCTATAGCATATCGGCTTTTTACCGGTTTCCTCCATTACATGAACAAAGTACTAGTTATTTATGGGCATTTTACTTTGAATCATTTAATTTATATTAAATACGTAAATATTTGTAAGTAAAATTCAAGAAATGTTACACTAATATTTTTACAAAAGAGAAACTGGTAGATTTTGTATTTAATATAAATTAAATATGTGAAAGCAACACTTATAGGTGGTTTAATTATGGGCTACATTTACTGACAAACATTTTCTAGGAGAAGGAAACTAAATATTATTTACACTTCTAGACGACAATAGCTACTATATACAAATCTTTACTCCCAATCTCATTGAAGAATTTAGAACTTGCTCATGAAAAACCTGTTCATATACTTAGATCACATTATGTTAATTGTTAATCACAAATTTCAATAATCTTATTATCTTCACAATATAGTATATATCAATCACAAAAGCCATTAAATATATAATACAAACATTCAACAAAACGTACAAACAAAACCATTAAAATTACAAATCAAAACCAAAACAAACAAGAAACCAATAATTCCATTGATCAATCATTTGATACTGCAACTTCGGATACCTACCACACAAACTTAGAGCTCAAAAACAAACACTACCAAGTCCATCCAAAAAACAAACGACGACATTGTTTATCATAAGATAAACAGTAACATTCTCGAAGCAACCAAAAACCTATTTACATATAACCAAGACAAAAAAATATTATATACATTATAATTACCGCTACATTTAACAAAAAAAAAAAATAACAAACGCAATTCTAACAAAATATTTTACAAACTTCACGCTGAATACACAATACAAAAAAAATTAATTTCCAACAAATATACACTACTTAATTAAATGCACACCAAACCAACAAACCCAACCATAAAAATAACCACCCAAACTAATAAAAATTCAGCAGAAAATAACGCAAAAACCAACACTGCTTCTATTAAATTATATAAAATTTATAATGAACGACCACAATAAACAAAAATAATTCATAGACATATACAAAAAAAATACAACCAATAACCCCTAATAGGGCAACCTGCGTCAAACGCGGGGTCTCACCACCTAGTAGTATTTAATGCATATACAACTGTTTGGTACGAGATTTAATCAGGTCAAACCAAATAAAACATAACTCACTTCAAAATTTAATTAGGCCTTATATTTAGGCCCAAATAGATGCCGACTCAGTAATATAAAAGGTTTGGACCTAAATTTTTCAGGGTGATCGGGCCAACCTCGGATCCATTGATAGTCCTAGGTGGGACTCGAATGATATTAGAAGACATGAGCATATGCACAAGCAAATTATAGCATGAAAAGGTTACAAGAAATTTCGAGTCCCATGTTGAACATTCTGGATTTGTCTTTGCAAAGAATTTAAGGCTTTATTTGGATTGAGAAATTTGGTGAAAGATTTGATTTTCAAATTCAATCAAATCGCTTTAGGAATTTGATTTGCTTAAAAGTTATTTGAATTTATAATTTACTAATTATCTAAATACAATTTAAATACTAGAATAATTGATGATTCACAAATCTAAATGCCTCTTAAATAATCTAAACAACTAAAGGAGTTTCAAAGAATTTCAAATCTTTCATCAAATCTCTAGATCTAAACGTAGCCTTAAAGTAATTGAAACTTTTATAGTTTAAACCAAGTATCATTGATTTACGCAATATATTACCAATAGATTTTTTTCCATGTAATGAGTCATATGACCAAATAATCCTTTTAAAAACTTAAAGTACCTAAAAAAATTTAAATTTCATGTAAGTGGAATGAAAATATGAAATATATAAACTACAAGTCTACAAGTGTAATAGTTTTGAAGTGGCTATTTCTGAGATCTTAAATGTATAATGTATTACATGAAATTATTCTCCTTTGCAGCTTGATTTTACGTGTAATTTTTTCCTCCTTTTCTAGTTGATACCAAACAAATATAGGTTAAAAAGAGAAACTCATTTCAAAATCTATATAAATTTATGAGGGTGGAAATCTAGTAACAAGAGAACATATACATCTTTCAATGCTAATTCATCAAAATTAAGGGAGAAAGAATGCATACGTTTACATATTTTTAGTGGAGATTAATTAACTAAGAAATAAATTAAGCAGCACGCCTTGACATCTGGCCTCAAATGATCGTTGCATCTTTCGCTACACTGCTCTTAAACTCTCCCTTTCAGCATCTTAATTAGCAATCTGAAACCATTTTTCCACCCCAAATTTCTCTACAAAATAGAATAGTCTCCTGCTTATGCATATTCAGAATGACTTTAAAATTAATGCATATATATTTGAGAAAGTCAAGAGAAACATTTTTAGCAAACCTAATTGATAATATAATAACTATCAAAATCTCATCAAATTTTTGGATGTTTTACCTATCTTCCTCAAGGGTCCATTGCTCCTTTGCTGATTCAGATATGTTTTGACCTCCCCTTGGTTCTTTCATCAAAGAAGAGAAGGTATTATTGGAAATTATGAAAAGCTGTCATTTTGGAAATTTAGGAGATTCAAGGGGATAAGGTTACAGTCAGATGAATTTGCATCCACTACTAGACCCCTTGAAGTTACAGTCAGATGAATTTGCAACCACTACTGGAGTTTCATTACTAGTATAGCTCAACAAGCTGCCTGTTATCATTTTCTTCGAATGGCTTGAACTCTAAAAAATCCATAATGGATCATGGAAGATCCATTAAAGAAGGAATCAAAAGGCATATTTAGTAGATTGGATCCATACATTAGGGTTGAAAGATGATCCCGGTAATAGTAAGTCATCAAGGTGCTCAAAATCTCGGCGATGCAAAATCCTTTATCAATTTGAGGTTCCAAGGAATTGGTCGGCAAGGTAACTTGTTGATTGCTACATTTTCTGTTCAACTCCACGACAAAGAAAAGGAGATAACCAAAGATAACCAAATTCTGTAGTGTTTACTTCATTCTCAACCGCCTTGCCTAAATAGGTAAAAACCAGGTGGTACATATGTTATTTATTGCATTTTGAGTCTATTTGAGCTGTTGCCTAACAGAAACACTTCTTCCTTGCATTTATTACGATACCTTTTCTAGGAATATTGGAATTGGAATACTCTTATTGATAGAAAGAAACCCAGTTTTGATTTTCACCAAAAAGAAATAAAAAACTATTCTTCTTGTTATATAATTCTCATGTATGTGAATATGAATCCATTTTCTTCAAGATTTTGAGAAAATCTTGAATACAAGGTTTTGTTTAATTGTAGTTAAAGGCTTATTTCAAGTGTCTTGACTGACTAATTAAACTTATCTATGTTTCAACATAATTATGCACAAAACCTGCACAATCAAAGCACCAAGAAACAAAAAGTGAAAGCAACTAAAATTTTTGGTACTAGCAAGTGTCATTTCTCAACATTTCAATGTTTTTGCAATTTATGCTAATGTTTTTCCCTGTAGCATGGGCCTTGATTAAGATCATGCCTTCCACCTCAGTCTGTGCATCCTTCTATACAGGACAATGAATAACTAAAGGAATTGAACAAGTGTATTAAATAACCTAGTTATCAAAGTTGTTTCATCTTTTGGTCTTTGATTTCTACTATAGGAAATGATAGAGCAAAAAGGGAAAAATTTGTAGATTGGAGTATTAAAAGTATTATTAGCTAGAAGTGGCAAAATGGATATATGGTTGATAAATGGTTTTAGTTAAATGGATAGTGGATCAAATTAATACAATCCAATTAAAACCATTTAATAAATGGATCTAAATGGATGCCATTTAAATGGATAATGTAAAACCGTGATCCATCCATTTATCCATTTACTCTCCCAAGTCCTAAATTTAAGAGCTAAATGTTTTTTTCCAAAAAAAATACAGATCGCCAAAGTTCTATCCTTAAATCACGTAAAAACCTTTTGATAATAACAAATACTTGTACTACTACTACTCTATTTCAGTTCTTCATAAAAGCAACTTCAAATTATTTTAGTTCCAAGAAAATCTAACTACGATGGTCAATTTAACTTTTCATCATTACTTTAAGTATCATTTTGTAAAGTAATGAACAATTAAGAATTTGGCTACATTATTATAACTTTTAGGTGAATTGAATACGGCTTTACGTTGGAGAAAAGTTTACGTTTACAATTTTTTGCACTCCTGTTCAAGAGGGATGCCTTGAATAAAAGTGGAGTTCCAATAAGAGATATAATGTTATTTGACAAGTAAAATATTTTCATCACATGAGCACGTAGTACCTAAAAATGTATGAAACTCCTTATTACACCATTGATATACAAGCTAACTTATATTTACTTAGTAAATTAGGTGTCTTTTTTTTTGGAGGGTTGGGTTGGGTGATAAGGGGAGAGAGATTGTAAGTATGAGTTTTTGGATTCAAAACCTTCCACTTATTAAAAAAAAAAGAAGGTGTCATTTATATATCTTAACTAGTATTGTGGGGACATTCGTTAGAAAAATCCTTTTTATAAATAAAAGAATAAAAAAAAGTACTTTGACACTATATGATGCATTCCAGCTTTTCTTTACTTAAGAATGTAAATGTTTGAAGTCATTACTACATGAGAGTTTAATTAAAAAAACAAGAGTAGAGACTAAAATATAATTTTGAAAAGGATGGAAGAAGTTTAGGAATTACTTGGCATATGAGGAAGTTATGAAGGAAAGAATGGTAATCGCACAAAATTAATTTGGTATATGAGGAAATTATGAAGGAAAGAATAGATGGTCCCCACAAGGTTCAATCCCATTTTTTTTTATAAATATTTGCAATCAATATGCGTGTCTTCTGTTTTTTAAGTTAAGTGGATGTATATGAATGACATGGATAATCCATTTAAATTCACCAACATAATTGGATTTAGATGATTATCCATTTAAAACCATTAAATTTATATGGATCATCCAAATCCATTTAAGATTGGTTTATAGGGATGGATTGGTGGATATGAATCCATTTTGCCACTTCTATTATTAGCATATTCTTAATTTTATATGAATTTCAAGAAAAAAAATCACATAAAAGAATTTGAAATTTCAGCATCTTAACAATCTGAGACAATTTTCCCACCCCAAACTTCTTTACAAGATGGATTAGTAGCCTACTTATGCATAACCATGAGGACGAGATCAAAAGTAATGCATAAATAATTGCATAAAGAAATAGAAACTTTTTTTTACCAAACCTAGATAATAAAATAAAAAACTATCAAATATTTTGGAATATCCATCTTATTTAATGGTCAATTGCTCCTTTATTGATTTAGATATTTTTTGATCCCGCCTAGGCTTTTTTTTTTTTTAACGAATAAGACGAGGTGTTATTGCAAATTCTGTTATCATTTCTTTTCCTGTCAGTCTTTGTAGTAAACACCGTCAGCAGCTACGCTTTTCATGCTAGTCTTTGTAGTAAACACTGTTAGCAGCTACTCAAGAGCTATCTGCTTGGTCCTTACGGATCAACTTCGGATGATTTCCTTGTCTGCATTGTTTATCAAGAGCTCTCCACTTGGACCTTACGGGATCAACTTCTGGATGACTCAAGGGGTAAAGTTATTGTTGTATTGTTTAGTAAGCCACAATTGTTATAATTATGCAAGCCACAAAGTTGTAGCAAAAAAAAAAATGTTTTCGATAGCCAGTGAAAGCTTAGCATCATTCTTAGTTTTCCTGTTAGACTTTTTTCTCCTATTGATGCATACAAACAGGTTCTTAGCACTCAATTTCAGGCTAAGGAATTATTTGAATGAAATTAAAGCAAATTCCAGCATTTATGCTCCTAATTCATCTTAGCACTCTAGGTTAGATAGTTTTATGCTCTTATTAAAGTAAAGTCTAAAGGTTGCAAAAATGTACAGTATTTATATTTCTTGTATTATGAAATTCTGTAGAAGGTAAAATGGGCAGTTAGTAGATCTTTGACAAATTCTTTAAATGAGGCTGAAGATAAATGAATTGAATCTCTAAATCAGAAAGGAAATTTACTTCAAATTGGACCATTTATAAAAGTAGGGAATGAACTTCAGAATGGTAATCATACTGCATCATGCAACTTGTTTTATCAAGACAAAATTCAATTTTTTTTTTTGCCTCTTTCTTTATAGTTTGAGTTCAGATACTTTAAAAATAAAAGAACCAAGAAGTGAGACAAAAAATCCAACTTTTGTCTTGTTAAGTTTTAATTTAAGATTTGTTATTGTCTTGTTAAGTTTTAATTTATGGTTTTTTAAGATGACTTTTCTCTCCCTTCCAATTACAATTGGATGCGTAATTTGGAGGCACTACAACAAAAATGACCTTTAGTGGCATTTAAAGGTGTCAGTATAGATAATCTAACCTGACACTTTATCTTTCCTCACACCTCGGACGAGTGTCGTCTCTTCCAATGTGGGGATAGCCTCGTGTCCTTTAGCGGCATTCAAATGTGTCAGGAAAACTATGCTGCTATAGCATTCCATCTGCCAACAAAAACCCCTTTTCGTGATAATCGAAAGTGTCAGTATAGCTATAGTACATCACTAGGATATCGAATTCTATGAAGGCATCTTGAGTTGTCTTAATATATGGCTTTAAGGACACATAGCCATGTCAATTTACATTGCTTTGGACGACATGCCCATTTGTCATTAGATGTTGCTTTCGAAGCTGAGTTATGCATACACTTTTAATTGCCAGGAGTTTTTTTTCCTATTTTTTTTATATGGAAGCAACCTGCAATTAGTACTCCCTGCTGTATATTCCATCAACCAGAAACCCAAAGGACTTGTAAAATTATCCCAAAGAGCAGAATGCATATAGTAATTTAAAAGAAGAAGTCGATACTCAAATATAATTCGTTGAACTAAAAGTCGATAACAAGTACAAACATAGCAAGTACTAAAATCGCAAACAAGTGCTAAAAGCAAGTACTAAAATCCAAGGTTTGTAAAATCGGGATCCCACGTTGGATCGATTTTAGTTTCACAGAATCGGATCGTAGAATCGTAAGATCCCACCAAAAGTTCCTAAATTTACTAAATTAATGAATTTGAAATTCATATAACATTTTATACATCCTAAAAGATATCAAATAAATAAATTACTCATAAATATATAGTATTTTTTACTTACTATCTAACAAGTAATAAAGAAGAGAATATAAACCTGTTATCTGTCATGATTTCAAGTCTTAAAACCAAATGTTTCACAGTTTACACAATCATAATTTCAAATATAAAATAATCATCAACCTTCACAAATAATAAAAAGCCAAACATCCAAAAAGATTTTCAAAATCAAAATTAACTACTAGAATGTCATCTATCAAGTTTAAACAAACATGAAAAAATAAAAAATAAAATAACAACAATTCATCATTTTCCAGTATCATAATAATTCAGAAATACATTAATTTATAACCAATCATTTTCATCGTGCTGGTGCTTGAGCTTCAGTGTGGTGGCAGGCTGGAAAATAGCACGAAATTTGGAGAAGAATGGGTGCTGGAGTTTCAAGCTTTGAAGCTTGAAATGGCCAAAAAATCCAGCGGCAACAGAGGATTTCGTAGCTTGATATTCTTACCGAAGCAATGGCTGCTGGAGCTTGAAGCTTTAAAGCTTGAAGCTGTCAGCTGTAGCTTGTGGGTTTTTGGTAGAACCGTAGAAGCAGCGATTTCGTCTTGTTACTTTGTCAGTACTTGGTAAGAGCTACAGCCGTGGTGGTTTGATGGTTTAAATTAGGGATTTGGGCAGCGGAGAGGAAAAGAGAAACGACAAAGGACTGCTTGAGGAGAAGATAAAGAAGAACCGAAGCTTTTTGACGGATCTTTTTGACTTTGAGGCAAAAATTGTTAAAACATTGCAACTAAAGGCTGCAATTCTTTGATAAGTTACAAGCCTACCCCAAATGCTTTCATTTACTTGCAAAATGGACCCTAATGTTTCACAAATTAGCCAAATTTTGTAGGATCGAGGTAGGATCGTAGGATCGTACGATCCTACACGATCCTACCTCGATCCTAAGTAGATTTATGTAATTTGCGATTCTGAGTGCGATCCGGATCGATTTTGGCTTTCTGGATCGTAGGATCGTACGATCCTACGATCCGGATCGCGATTTTAACAACTATGCTAAAATCCCAAACAAGTACCAAAAGATTCTCATGTACAAGAACTTGAAAGACTTTCTTGTGCACAAACTAAAAGACTCTCATCCCTAACAAGTTGAAGAACTAGAAGTAGCTTCCAAACTTTCCATTGTGTTGAGAGCCCTCAGTCATAACCACGAAGTCCCCATCAATCTTCAGCTGGTTCCACCTATGCACAAAGTTTATGGGGTCATTAGATCATCATAACTAGAACTAAAATTCCAAAAAAGCCACAATGTATTTAAGTGCATATCTCACCAAATGACAAGGCCAAGCAACTGGTGCACCAAGTGCATCTTGAATTGTTTGTTGCAAATCATACGGTCTAATCAATTGCTCATGTGGACTCATTGCAACTTGTATCTGTATTTCACACCAGTTTGGCCCAAGAGCTTGTCCCCCGACCTCATCCAATGAATTCAGACTTCATAAATATCCCTTTGCCATGATTTTTGTTGAGTCAAACAAACTTTTTAGTGAAACCATATTCCCTGCCTAGTAAAGATCCAACAAGTACAAGAATCAAAGTCATGCCAAATTCCAGATTACAAATGTAAAAGTTTAGAAGTTGTAAAGACTTACTCGAATAGGTCGCGTAGCTCGCACTGGAGTATGGCTTGAAACATTGTTAGATGATGATGAAGGATGTCTGGGGCTGTCAATTGGATCGCCCCTTCCATGTTGAACTAAAACCATTTTCTTCAAGCTGGCTATTTCATCATCTTGTCGCTGAAGCCTTTCTTCCAAACAGACCAATGTTGACTGTTGTTGAATACTTATACGGTAACATGTGTTACGACTAGGAATGTCTTCCCATAAATCCGTTGGATTCACACCGTCACTAAACAAGCGAATATGACCATGTTTGTCTTGCCCAACCACCTGGGCAAATATATCATTGCGACCAACTGGATCTTGCGACTCTGATGGAAGCTGATTTTTCAGCTCATTCATTTTTTCCTACATAATAAAGGAAAACACTTGTTATTGCAAATGTAATAAAAACAATGGTAGAATTTATAGGCTTGTATTTCGAGGATCCTTACCAAATTCTCAGCAACTATAGTACTTGATGGAGTTCCATCGGCATTGGTATAAAACTTATTGAACATTTCTACTCTAGTAGGAGGTCT
Source organism: Coffea humblotiana (assembly GCA_023065735.1). NCBI lineage: Eukaryota > Viridiplantae > Streptophyta > Magnoliopsida > Gentianales > Rubiaceae > Coffea > Coffea humblotiana. Next base: position 11,301,332 of record CM041211.1, read on the forward strand.
TCCCAACTGTTTGGCCTATAAGAAAATGAATTTTTTTAATTATAGTTTTAGCATTTAGCATATAATTAAAAAACAAGCTAACATAATGAAACATGTATGACTCAAAAAAATTAGCAACTAAAAAAGGATGAGGTATCACCAAGTGGTTCCGAAGATGAGCAAATGACTTTTTTCCGGTTGTGTGGTTAATCTTCTTTTCCCCTCTAGCTTTCTTGTTCCTCTCACTTAGTTTCTAAATTTCAAAATCAAAAGCAAGATTACAGCATTGAATAAACACAACTTTATGAAGAATGTTGTAGCTGATTTGTACCTTTGCTTCTTCACTTTTCCAATAAACCCAAAGTTTGATCCATTGCTCTTCCCGTACCCTTATGTCCTTTTGAAACCGAGCTTCAGCATTTGGCACGGTAGGATCAAAATATGTAGCCTTTAAATCTACCTTCCAGCTTCTCCATTTTTGCCAATAGATCTTAAGGTCCAAGCTTCCAGTCTCATAGGCAAAGTAAACCTTTCCTGAAACATAGTTAGGAACAAGAAAATGAACACAACTTCACAGTAATTTTTTTAGAAAGCATACATAATACAAAAGCCACCATTACCTTTATCACTTCTAACATGTCCATTTTAAGTTTCCTTGGCACCTTAAGCCAACTTTCAACATCTATTGGACAATACATACCATTCCTAGCCAAACTGCCCAAGAATTCAAAGAAAGAAGTTTTCTCACTTATTGGGATCCCATTATCATCGAGTTTAATCTCAATCCGTGGAAGGTCCTTTGGCCGACCCCAAATTTCTTTCATAAATGTAGGGCCTCAGGTTTTCTGATGTACTTCACTTGAATCATTTGTAGTACCTGATAGTATAAAATAAGAAAAAGCTGCAGGTTATGAACATAAAAAATGCAATTATGGAATTGGTCCAAAACAGTAACTAATACCTGCATTGTCAGAGTTGCATGACATGAAGTTGGTGTCATTGGAATGTGGACCTCGAGAATCCTGTTTTGGATTTTCTTCAGTTGATTCATGCCTTGTTCCAAGTGGAGATTGTTGAATTGGAGAGTTCTGGCACTGCTCATGTGACCGTGAACCTCGATCAGCTTGTTGAGTAACTTGGTCACCTGATTCATGCATTATTCCCAATGTAGAATGCTGAATTGGAGATTGAGGAGCCCGAGCAACTTCTCCTTGAACTTGTTCAGTTGGTTCATGGCTTGTTCCAAGTAGAGGTTGTTGCATTGTTTCATGACATGAGGGAGGTTGCTCAATTGGTTCATCTCTCATTCCATTTGCAGCTCGCTTACATTTCCGACCTCTACGGGCCATACCTGCATAATTCACCATTTATTTGATACCAGGTCCACCACCATATATATATTTTTTGGGTGAAGAAAGGGACAAATGCAAATGTTTAAAATTTCTTGAAGCAAACACTCTACCTATAGCAGCGCATCAATCTGGGATAATGGATAAAGTATACAATCTGTTATATATGGTATAATGCATAAAGTATACAATCTGGACTGGTACAGCAGTGCATCAAAGAATGTTGCATTATCCCATATTGTTGTTGTCTTTAGTTTGTCTACTAAGGAGGCATTGTTAGCCGTGAAGGCCATTAGAGGTTAATTATCTACATGCAAATGACCAAATGACAAAGACAAAAAGAAAAAAAGATAAGTACCAGCAGTGAAAATGCAAATGACCAAATGAATCTGAGTTGAAAGGAACCAGAACAAAACTAATACTCATGAAGTAGAGTACATCTGTATCTCCCTATTGAACCATACAAAAAGAATTTGGAATATTTGGCACGCAAAGGAACAATGAATGAACGAAGAATACCAATGTAATATCAACTAAAAAAGTCTTACTGTCTTACACACAACGTAAATAAACATGTAAAAAGCATGTTGGAGCAAAGTCTACTGGTGCACCAAGTTGGGCTTGCTCAGCTTCATCCTTCAAATGGTTGGAGCTCTATAATGGAGTATACAGAATAGGCAATAACAACCCAAGTTCTACGAAGTTCTAGCAAAGACAATTATAATTTTCAACAATCATACTAGAATCTAGAGCTATCATTTTCATTTGTAACTACAAATTTTCTCATAAACAATCAGCACCAACATTTTAGAAATCCATCATTCATGGGAAAAAAAACTTTGGAAATTTACTCTTTAAAGCTGTAATAGAGAGCAACTGACAATACACAACACTACGTCACATTCGACAGCAAGCACAAGACATCTAATTGGCTTAATGCAAGTTACAAGCCTTCAATTAATATAATGTAACTTGTACCTAACCTGAAAAGAAAGAAGAATAGAATACTGCCAGGGCTCTGGAATATTTCAAAACCACTAGACACATTGTCCTCTTCTATGAGGATGTTGTCAGAAACCACACAGTAAGAGCATCTCTACCAGGGCTTTCGACCTATGCAACTAGAAATGTGCTTCTCAAGCCCTTATGAGCTTGTCATAAATGGGAATCGAACAACCTAAAAACTAAATTTGACAAGAAACAGAGAAGGTGTGCAAGAACATGTCTACCATGCAATGCAAAATTAGACACAAAATATTGAAATTACCTCAAACTATGGCTTGAATCCCTAACTTCTCGGTTTCCCCAAGCTTCAAGCTCTAAACTCCAATTTTCACCCAAACTTTCAAGCCTTAATTTCTGATTTCTTGCCACCAAGCCAATGCAACAGCCGAATTAGGGATTCTCCTGGTGCGAGCTCAACAAAGTTACCCAAATGGGTGCGAGTTCATGGATGGGTTTACCCAAATTGGTGGTGCGAGCTTGAAACAGAGAGAGAGGACAACGAGAGAGGGAGAAGATGTCTGAAATTCTGGCGGTACTAATGACGCAAAAGTAAATTAGTCAAGCCTCTTGAATTTTTCAATTTGCCGCGCTACTAATGACAATTTTTTTGTGTTTGGGCAAAATTTTGTTAAAGCTATATACAATATAATATAACAACTAAAAATTTTGTTAAACCTATATACAATATAATATAACATCTAAAAATGTCCTAAAAATATTGGACACTAGAAGTTGTCTACTAAAAATATTGTTAGAAATATATTTATGAAGCTAAAAAAAAAATCTTTTAATCAAAATCTTTTTGGTACTCAATTTATTTTATGCTGTTATCAATTATGTAATAACTTGTAGTCTAACAAGTCATTAGGCCGATCGAATTAGTTTATCGAACAAGAAAATGAACTTGAAATTACATGAATGGAACGCTTGATAAATGTTAGGATTAGAATTGATAACAACTTTTTGAGCATGCAAATGTTAGGATTAGACTTAATGTTAAATTCTACTATTAACGACCTCTATTTATTGAACATATATATATTCATGTTTTTTGAGGATAAAAGAATATTCATGAGCCATTTTGTTAATTACTTTTGGTAAAGTTGCACAATCAATTGCCACAATGTTTTCAATTCCAAACCAATTGCCGTTCAACTTTATGTTAATTAGAAGCTATTAAACACTTACAAGATCTTATAATTGTACTTTCCACTAAGTATTTTTGAAGATAGGTTTTGTTTTCAAAATTTATAAATGATCACTAAGCAAACTGTCTTACACTTGTTTCGGTATGATCGGTTTGATCGATTCAATCGGTTTGATCAGTTCGATTGATTCGATCATGTCTTCAGTCTTATTCAATAGTTAATCCAAAAATTCAATTAAACCGATTAAACTCGATCAAAGATCAGTTATGGAGTATACAGAATATGCAATAACAACCCAAATTCAGTATGATCGGTTTGATCGATTCGATCGTGTCTCCAGTCTTGTTCAATGGTTAATCCAAAAATTCAATTAAACCGATTAAACTCGATCAAAGATCAGTTGGACCAATAAAAATCGAAAAGTTCTATCGAAATTCACTAAATTTTTATTTTTTTAAAAAAATTTATTTCTGTTGTATTCAAATTTTTTTAATACTAAAACAAATAAAACATGATTAAACCAGTTCCGGGTTTGAAAACATATTATATTTGTTTTTATTATTGTCACTTTGAATTGTTATTTTTTCAAAAAACAATTTTTACGTTGTTTTAAAAAATAATTTAAGAAATTTAGAGATTAAAGTTTCAAACGGATTCAGTCAATTAGCTACTGTTCTATTCGACTTTGGGTTTTTTTTTTAAATTTTTTAAAACTTATTTTCTTCACATTTCTTTGGGATGAACCTAAAAACAAGACGACGCGTCAAACGAACCAAAACTCAAATCAAAAGCCTGTCTTTGGTGGTGATCTTCCAGAACGCACTCAAGAAACTTGACCTAACAAGTCCAGAATTCAGAAGCTTCCTTCCAAGACAGACCTCGGCCTTGCACCATTTGATGCAATCCCCAACACAGTTCTCCATTGCTTTCAAATACGGTAATTAAGCTTAAAACTAAAAATATACTTCTTCGAATTCACGTTTCAATCATTTATATTAGGAATTCTAAAAAGAGAGACAATAAATCTCTTAATTAAACTGTCTTAGCAACTATAATAGATACTAAATCAGATTATATTGACTCAAATCAACTTCAATCCCGAGTCCATCCTCACGAACCCAACTAATTTCCTCATTTTCATTCTCAACAACAGGATTGCCAACATCACTTTGCAAATATGTCTCAACATCCATGGTTGTCCCCACGTTATATCCAACTCTTGCAGTGGTAGAGATAACAACTTGCCAATCCTTATCAGTTGGATCTTCCACATAAAATACCTGTGATGCTTGTGAAGCGAGTATAAATGGCTCAACATGAGGCCTCACATTTGCAAAATTGACTACAGTAAACCCATTAGCATCTTGTTTCATTCTCGAACCATTTGATATCCAATCACATTCGAATAACACCACCCGACGACCTCCGTAAATTAATTCAATTATATTTTTCAAGACGCCAAAGTAAACTAGTTCACTCAAAACTGGATTTTGATCCTTTATACTTGCAAAACTGGATGTTGTTGTCTTGACTGTAACACCACTATTCTGCGTTTTTCTTTTTTTCTCAACTTCATTGGTGTGAAACCGAAATCCATTAACAACGTACTTGTCATATTGGATTCCAACAACATCTGGACCTTTAGCAAGGAACCTCAAGTCTCTCAACACCAAAACATTTTGAGGAAGTTCTAACTTGTCAATCTATAAACAAAAGAAGAAGATGAAACTATATTTCAATACGAAGAATTCAAATTGTACTTAATAAATTATTCAGAATTTTACTTCCATGTTCAGCAAACCAACAAGCAAAATTTTCGCTGTGCAAACGCTCTATTAGATGCTGTGCAACTTGAGGATGGCCTTTTTCTATCAATCTACGATACTGCCTGGAAGTATATGAGTCAATATTGTAATCATACATTTAATTCTACAATAAAATTTTATTGCATCAAGTTCTAGTTGAACTTACTCTATGTAAGGTGTGACAGCATCACAGTTAAATAAAATATACTAATGTGCTTTACTCAAGATATGATTATCAAAGACTATTGGCTTGCGCCTTCCCAAAGGATGTTCTGATTCAGAAAATATATCTAAACCATCTTCAATTTCCTTATGTACTTCTTCATTTCTGCTTGGACGATTGAATTTTGTCTCAACATAGTGTGCAAGATACAATGAGCAAAAGTTTATGCATTCTTCTGCCAAGTAGCCTTGAGCAATCGAACCTTTAGCCTTACTTTTATTTTGAACATAAGATTTTAATGTTCCTAGATACCTAAAGTATCATCATTCCAAACTCTCTAATTAGTTCCAAAAATCAAAGAAAGAAAAAAAGCAATAAAAATTTAAGGCATAATTAGAATTACAAGCAGTACCTCTCAATAGGATACATCCAACGATAATACACCGGAACACCTAATTTCACTTCAGTTGCCAAATGAATAGTTAAATGCACCATGACATCGAAGAATGTTGGTGGAAAGCATTTCTCAAGTTCGCAAAGTATAACGACAATTTTATTTTCAAACGAACCACATCTTGAGGACAAATAACTTTAGAACAAAGCTGCCTGAAGTATCTACTCAATCGAATCAAAGGATAGCGCACAGATTTTGGCAAAGTCTTTCTCAAAGCTATAGGCATCAATTGCTGCATTAGGATATGATTATCATGACTTTTAAACCCCGAAATTCTTGGTGGTTTTACTCGAACGCATCTTGAGATGTTAGCTGCATAACCATATGGAACTTTCACCTTTTTAGCACATTGCAAAACATAGTTTTCTATTTTTTATCCATTGCAAAGGAAGATGGAGGTAAGTACACCTTTCCAGGTTCTGTCTCAATGGGATGCAACTCTTTTCTTATTCCCATTTCTCTCAAATCACGGCGGGAATTATAATAGTCCTTTGCTTTATTTTCAATGTCCAGCAATGTCCCCCAAATGTTTTCACAAATATTCTTCTCAATGTGCATGAAGTCAAGATTATGTTTTAAGACATTATCTTTCCAATATGGCAAGTCAAAGAAAATACTTCTTTTTTTCAATTAAAAGGCAGTTTCGGATTACCTTTCACAAGTTTTTCAAATTTAATTTGCAAGTCTCCCAATTCACTCATAATCATATCCCCAGTTTGCAAAGGTGGTCGCTTTCCATATTCTTCGGTGCCATCAAAGAATTGGGCTTGCTTTCTAAATTTATGCTTACTATCTAAGAATCTACGATGACCTATATAGCAATATTTGAAACTATGAGTCAACCGTCGTGCATGAGTGAACTTATGACAAACAGGACAAGCATATTCACCTTTAGTGCTCCACCCAGATAACATTGCATATCCAGGGAAATCACTAATGGTCCACAACAGAGCTGCATGCAATTGAAAATTTTCTTTTTGGGATGCATCATAAGTTTGAATGCCAAAATCCCACAATTCGATCAGTTCTTTAACTAGAGGCTATAGATAAATATCAATATTATTCTCAGGAGAGGATGGTCGGGGTATTAACAAGGACAACATGAAGTATGGTTGCTTCATACATATCCACGGAGGCAAGTTATATGGTATTAAAACCATAGACCAAGTACTGTGTGTAGAACTCATGTTGTTGAATGGATTAAACCTGTCAGATGCCAACCCCAATCTAACATTTCGACAATCCTTAGCAAATTCTGGATGTAGATGGTCAAAAGTTTGCCAAGCTGGAGAATCAGTTGGATGTCTCATACAACCATCATTTGTACGTTTTTCCTCATGCCATCTCATTTGAGATGCAATTTTAGAAGACATAAATAGTTTTTGTAATCTAACTTTTAAGGGAAAATGCCACAACACTTTTTAAGGAATTTTTCTTTTTTCACCAGTTGGATCATTTTTTGAAGCAACCCACTTAAGCTTGTTACATGTTTCGCATGAAGTTCTTTTTTCAGCACTACCCCAATAAAAAGAACAATCATTAGGACATGCATCGATCTTTTCATAACCCAACCCCAATGTATTCATCAATTTCTCAGCCTCATAGTAAGAAGAAGGCAAATTAGTCCTGGCCTTCGGAAATGCTTCTCTCAACAGCTCAACAAGCATATTAAAAATCTTGTTACTCATCTTACCAAGGCATTTTATGTGAAGCAAACGAATAATGAAAGACAACTTCGAGAAATTTTTGCAACCATTGTACAAATCCTGTTGAGAATCATCAATCAATTTGTAAAATTTTTTAGCCTCTGAAACAGGAATGTCCCCTTCTCTATTCAATTCATTTGTTCCACGTGGTATCTCAACTACATCATGGACCAAGTCTTGCATGTCATTAGTCCCATTTGAAACCCCAATTGATGCATTTTCAGAATTAGATGGGGTTTCATTGTAATTTGAAAGTTCTCCATGTGCTATCCAATTATTATAACCCTTGATAAATCCTACCACATTCAAATGATCATATGCTTCTATTTTAGTCACACAAACACCCATGCCTCAATCTTTGCAAGGACACAAAATCATTCTGTCACAACTTGATCTAGAAAATGCGAAGTTTAGAAACATTTGAAGTCCTGCCTCGTACTTTTCACTAGTTCTTGAAAAATCCATCCAACTTTTATCCATACTTTTAATATAAATAAATGTCCTCCAACAGCATGAAAACGACAACTACACATTAGTACTTAGAAAACTAGACAAATCCCATCAAATCATTGAGAATAAGAAGTGTTACTATTTCAAGGATTGAACAAAAGCAATGAACAAAATCTCAAGAAGAAGCATTACTATTTCAAATTGGATTTTGTTGCTGGCAATTGGGTTGATACCATAGGTAGCTAGTGATCATTGGAACAGCTAATCTTTAGGAATCTACTGCCTAACAATCATGCTAAAAACAGAGGGGAATAAAAGTCTTTAATTGATTTAGATAAGATTTTTGTGACAGTCCCAAGACAACAAACAAGTAGAGCCTCCATTGCTTCTGCAACTTATGCAAATAATGTAGTGAATTTTGTGGAGAACAATTGGAATGAGAAAAGCTACATCATTTTCCAATTTTATTAGGCAGCCGCAGATATATAAATTCAAGCAGCCTAGCAAATTGTATTTCAAGTTCAAGAATTTACAGTCTACTAAATTAAGCAGCCCAACAAATAAAGGAAATCAACAAAATGCAAAATTTCTCAACAATCTGTAAAAGCAGAAATTGCAAGCAAGCGGATAGAAATTTTATTTACCTAATAACTAAACAAAGCCCTTCGTACCAACTCCTGCGCTCGCATCTTCGCAAAATTCCTAAGTTCAAACTGAAATGTCAAAGGTTAAACAAACACATGAGCTTGAAGACTAAAGGTGAAATTCAAGGCTCTTACTAAATTTCCATCAAAGTATACATACATCTCTAGTGTGTAGTGATTAATTTTATAAGTCATCTCTTTAGAAAGACATGCAACTTACGGCATAGGTAATTGGAAAAAACGAATGATAGAAAAAGCATAGGTTTATGACACGGTTAGACTAGAAGATATTTATGAAGAAAAAGCATTCACCACAGAGAGGCAGTGAAATATGAAAGAAAGAAGAGAATGCTATCTAACTTTTTATTTTATACTCATAATCTTTTTTTGGTCCCAGGATTCTTTTAAGTTGCTATGACTGTTCAGCTAATTGATCTAGAAACAGGACTAAATTGAGAAAAAAAAGAACCAGTAAGGGAGCTATGTCATCCTGAACTGGGAGGGGTGGAAGTTCGAGTCAATTAGACACGACATAATCAAATGGTACACCATTCATTCTCACCCATCTCAATAACGGCAGAATATTTGTTCGTCTGTTCAATAATCTTGCTCAACCAGAATCTGAACCTATCTGTCACGGATGCATAACCAGAGCATGACCAATGTGCAGTTCAACCAGAAGTCCATTAATTAAATCCTTAAATATTAATTTCCATCAACCTATTTCTTAAACTTTTGCACTTGTCTTGCAAAAAGGTCATTCCAGTCACCCCAATGCTGTCTTGATTTGCATCAAAGAGCTTCCAAGTCGATTTCTATTCATAAAAATCTAGTTGCCTAAAGAAAACTTCAATTACAACTAAGTTTCATATATTAACATTAAAAGAGATTCAGAGAAAAAAATGAAAAACCGGGGTGGGGGGGGGGGAATTGACATTTTATCGAACAGGTTATGGGCAATAGCTTCATTGTGTTTACCACTTCGATTTTGGAACAACATATGCCTAAAGTATCTTCCCGCTTTGCCAATATTGGACTTCAATCTTCTAGCTTTTACTCCTTGCCTGCCCTTCCAGATGTCTTAGCTGAGGGATTTAAAGTTGAGGTTAGCAAAAGATAAAGATGGTTGTTTGCGGAGATAGCTTGGATTCCTACAACTTTCTGGACTGGCCGAGATAGCTTGTTTGCGGAGAGGTGAGAGAGATGAGAAGAAGAAAATTTTCACCAAGTCTTTTTGCCGGCAAAATGAAACTTTAGAGTATTTCACCAACTGTTTTGCCAAATAAATCTTCCGCCAAATCCAACCGATGTTCTTTTTGTGTGTCTTTTTTTTTTTTTGTACATCTCACATTTTCTTGAGTGTCATGATAGGTAGTCTAAAGGCACATTATTATTTTTATATCAGATAAAATAAAAAACTATAGTATATATTATTGAGTTGATATAATAAGTGTCATGATAGGCTTACTATAATGACACAAACCTGCAAGTGTCCTTATAGGTATGTCAGGAAAGGCCATTTTTGTTGTAGCAAGGGATACTAACCTGTTGTACTTTTGAATCATAATACCTTTTTCTTTTATAAAAGAAGAGATTTTATTATTAAGATTGTTGAAAATCATCCAACAACAAATGATTGACAAAAGTTGAGGGAGAATTCCAAAGGGATTCAACATAGTCAGATGATTAGATGATTCAGAATATCTGTATCTAATTGGCTGGCAATATTTTTGTCAAGTTAAACTTAAAATCTTATTATAGAACAACAAATTCCTTCAAGATAGAAGATTTCATCTCAAATAAAATTTCCAATAGAAATCGTTCTCATGTCCAATTAAACTCAACGAAGAGAATGTAGTAATTTAGAAACTAAAATTCACAGTGTGTGTATGTATGTGTGAAGTTCAAAATAGTTTAAAATATGTTAAAATTTTTAACCCATGTTGCAAGGGTTCAAAATTTTCCTATAACATTGCCCAAAATCTGCCAAAAGCATCAAATTGAGAACTATATTTGCCAGAGAAGTGAAGAATCAAATGACAAAGTACCGTATCACTATTAGAACAAAATGGCATTTTCCATGTCTGAATGGTGAATTGTGACAGAAATTTGTGTTTGATTCCTCCGCAAATAAAATAGCCAACCATGAATCATAGCATTATTTGCCAACTCTACCATATGGCTTCATTTGAGTTTAATCTAATTCAAGAAATTCATAAAGGTTCATTAAAGAATAAAAGTACAAAAAAGAATATTACCTCCCCTTCACATGTAGATGAGGATAAGGAATCCCAGAACCTCCAAAAAAGAAAAACTAAACGTTGACAAATGCCAAATCAACAAAATCAACTAAAAAGTATTAAAACAAAAAAAGCATTCAACCCAAAAAAAAAGAGATTTACGTAACTTAAACAAAACAATAAATAAATTTCATATTACATATTACTCCTCATTAGCAAAACGAAAATAACCAAAAAATGAAATAAAAAAATTACTAGATTTTTTTATTGACAAATAAAATGAATTAATGAACTGTCTCGTGACTACAATAGTAGTTGTGCTTAAGAATGGGTTTACATCTATTAAAACCCAAAACAAAGAGACTAAATAGTGGCGGGTCACTCACAAAAAAAGGTCAGATTTCCATAAAAAAGAAATAAAAAATAGAAAAATATTATTGAGACCACCATAAAAAAAATAAAAAAATTATTACTAACAAGCGTCGTTCCGTTATCAGGTGTGAATAATGCGAATGTAGGAAAAATGATTACCAACAAGTGCCGCTTGGACCTTACGGATCAACTTTTGGATGACTCCAGAAGAAGGGGATGAAGTTATGCTCTGATGATCTGATGTCCTTGTTTGTGGGCTGACTGGATGAGGTTATGTTCTGATGATTAGATGATTTCCTTGTTTGCATTGTTTAGCAAGACCTCTCTGCTTGGACCTTACGGGATGTTACGAATCAACTTTTGGAGCAGTCAAGAAGTAGAGGATGAGGTTATGTTCTGTTTGATGATTTCCAATTTCCTTGTGGGATGAGGTTATGCACCTAAGTCAAGATTGAATGACAATTTTGTAAGAGATAAGTCTGAAATTATGTCAAAAGTCATTCTCAAATTTAATGTTTAAACTTTTTCTCTTCACTTACCATAGGCCTCGAATGATTGTACCATCTTGTTCTACACCGCTTCCAAAGTCCCCTTTCAGCATCTTTGCAATTTGAGACCATTCTTCCACCCCAAATTTTTCGACAAAGATGGATTAGTTGCCTGTATATATACATAGGTAGGACCAAATCAAAATTGATAAAGATGGATTAGTTGCCTGTATACATAGGTAGGACCAAATAAAAATTGATGCATATAGGTTTGCATAAAGCAAATTCAAAATTTTAGCAAACCTACTTAATTACTAATACAAAAAACTATCAAAATCTCATCAAATATTTTGGGAAAAAAAATCTCTTTCTAGCTTCTTCAGTGATCCATTGTTTTTTGCTGATCTAGAGATTTTTTTGATCTTGCCTTGGATGATCATCAAAGAAGACGAGGCACTATTTGAAAATCTACCTTGGATGAATCATCAAGATTTTACTTTGTTAACCATGGAGTGAAATTATCTTCGACCAAATCAAGAATATTTTCCTAAAACTTTTAGATGTGGAGAAAAGAGGATAGATGTAGATTTTCTAGACAATTATTTTCAAATCAAAATGCATAACGTTCTAAACCTAGTTTCTTGTAGTTTCTTGCTGTAAGATATACTGTAAGATATATAGTAGGGCATAGGGACTCCCGAATGATGAAGCTGGAGAGTCAGACATAAATGGTAGTGCAGCTTAAAAATTCCAATGACCCTGAAGGTGGAGAGGCATGCCATTCGTATCCCAGATCCGTAGTGCAGCTTAAAAATTCCAATGACCCTGAAGTGTGAAGAGGCATGCCATTCGTATCCCAAATCCGTTTGCTACCAGAAATACCTTAGCTGTATCTATAACATCCAGAATTGCAAACTAAGCAGTCAGAGCAGAAATATTAGTTACGTTTCTAACATCCATAACTATGATATGAACATGTAATACAAGAAACATGATTAGAATCTTACAATATTTTAGAAGTTTTAGTAAATGAAAATCAGAATCTACTTTACATACATTTTAGAAGTTTTAGTAAATGAAAATCAATTTGACACGTACATATACTGAGAACAAATAATTAAAACATATTATAACATTACTAATAAAATATTTAATATTATTAATAGGGTTATGTGATATGATAGACATGGAATTCTAAGAGAATTTTTATCCATCTCAAGTTCTAAAATTATCTAATATGTCCTTTGGGACTTTAAGTGCCACAAGTGCTTAAGACACGTTTTTCCGATCTAAGAAGGAATGATAATTTATCCTCTTAGGGTTAGTTTGGTTCACGGATTGGATGAGATGGAATGACCCATCTTAGATTATTAATCTTGGATTGAGTCATTTCCGGATAAATAATCCAAATATCTAGTGTTTGGCTGGTTTTGGGTTGGATAGGATATGTTGGGAAATAATCATATCCTGTGTTTGGTTGGACATTGGATGAGATAGAATTACTATTTTAATGATCAAAGCACTCTTTAATTTGTAGATTCTTTTTAATCAAATAATTTAATATTTATAAAATATTAATAAAAACTTTAATATTTAGAACTTTTATTAAAAAGAGTAGTTTGAAACTTTAGAATTATATAGTAAATCAAGGGTTTTGATATATAAAAATTCACATTCACTAAAACTTAGCCCATTCGGGCCCTGAAAAATAGATTTTGACCAAAATTTTGAACCTAAATTTGAAATCCAATTAAATAATGGACCGAGTTTTGTCTAAATTAGGATTAAATTGATTAAAACCTAATTCATTAAGAGCTTTAATGAGCTGAATTCAAGCTAAAATAGAAGATTTTCTTTGGATTGAATTTGAACTGATTGAAATCCTTATTCACAAAACCCAATTGATAAGATTATGTATTTATATAAATTTAGTTTAGAAAATAAGTTTAGTAAGGGTAATTTAGTCTAAGTGCAATATAGTCCTTCTATTATGATGTTAGGGACGAGCGCGGGGTATACATATAGCAATTAACTCATCCACAATCAAGTTTTACATTTATACATTCCTAAATACCCCATACACGATTTTTTGCAAGTATATGGGTCATTTATTGAGTATAGGGGTATTAGGTGTCGATCCCACAGGGAAGATTGTCAATTACCGATGATTTTCAAACTCCTTTATTATTTAGACTATCACAAATACAAAAGATTAAATCTACAATACAAACATGAGATGAAAGTAATAAAAATAACAATATAAAACTCTTAGAGGTATGGAATGCCTCACTACTCTTGCAAATGAAGTTACTGGTTAATGGAATGTTATTATCTTAACTAACTATGGCGTAATTTCCTAATGTATGTGAAATCTACTCTCGTAGTGAATCAACTATACTTGTAACTAAACCATACCTACTCTTGTGATTATGAAATTAATTACAAACTCATTCCTTCTATGAAATTACATGAAACAAGTCACTAAAACCATATAGGTGCACCTCTACTCTTGGGAGTATACTCTCTAGGTCTATCACTTTCTTGAAATAGTGTTAAATTCCAATTTTCATTGCAAACTTAACACCTTAAAATTATCACAACTAATGACCGGTTAATTATGATTAGAAAAGCAAAAATGATAAATAACTTGTTCAAAATAATATCATCAAATAACCAAGTAAATATCACTAATAAGATATAGAAAGTTCATCCATAACTTTAAGCATAAACTATAGAAACATATATTGAAACACAAATCCAAAACTTACATATTAACCATACTTAAGAATCCAATACAAAAGATAAAGAGTTGGAGAAGAGATAACATGTGTCACGTGAGCTTCAGCCCCTCCTTCTTCATCTCCATCTTCATCCTAATCTAGCCAATATACAAGAGTGGATAAAAATATACTATTCTATGCTAAACTACTAAACTAAACTAACGAACTAAGAAAATTCTAGTGAAAACTACATTTTTGGAGAGTTTCTCTAGCCTTCCAAAGTTGTGAAAATGGTCTCCAAAGGCTGCTATTTATAGACTATTAAAGAGTCAAATGAGTTGTTTCTAGTTGTCATTTTTGGCTCTTGAAACTCCCAAAGGTTGGTTCCCCAACTTTCCACACTCTTCTTGGTCAGATATAGCCGAATTACTTACTGGAATTGAACTAGAAAGTTGTGTGCATGCAGAACAAATTATAGAGCAAGTTGCAACTGAAAAATGATGAATATGCGATCTTGAAAACGCGACCTTAGGTCGCGTATCGTATCCCATGTATTGCCTTTTACTGGTTTGCTCAATTTTGGACAGATTTCATCTTTGCTCTATTTTTTGCCCAACTTCAACTGATATTTTCTCGATGATGGAGGCTAAACGTGATAAGTGTATATTTTTTACATATTTTAAGTGTATTTTATTAGTTAGTTTTGGTGTGTTTTATTTAGTTTTATAGCTAATTAACTAAGTTTCTAGTGAAAATATACATTTTGTGGTTTAAGTGTGAAAAATTGCATTTTTATGGATTTTAATGGTGAAAACTTCATATTTTTGTAGATTTAAGGATTCAATCATCAAATGGCATGAATTGAGAAGATAACTGGATGATTGATGATGGTTTGAAGTGATAAAAAAAGAATATGAAGTGCAAGAGATGAAATGTAATTAAGTTCTAAAGAAAAGGAGTTTCACAGTTTTGACATATTTTAGTATTTTGGCAATATCTTGAGCTACAAACATCGAATTAAGGTGATTCTTGTACCATTTTAAAGTTATGATATAGATCTACATTTAGCATGAGATATCAAAGTTCAGTTTAGTTGTTTTCATTGTCAAAAAGTTGAAATATAGAAATGCATTTTCATTGTCGAAAGCTGAAACAGAGTTCTAACCAGTTGAGGGTATTTTGGTAATTTCTCGGTCCATAGAGCTCCAAATCATTTAGAGCTCCAAATTGAATGATTCTTGATACATCGGAAAGCTAATTCAAGGGCTACAAATTTCATGTTTTACACAAGAGCTACTTAAGCATCCATCATCGAGAAAATATCAGTTGAATTTGGACAAAAAACAGAGTATGGATGAAATCTGCCCAGAATGAGCAAACTTGCAAAAAGCAAAATGTAGGGTGCAATACCCGACCTAAGGTCGCATTTTCGAGGTTGTGTATTCTTCTTTTGTGGCTAAAACTTGCTCTGTAACTTGTTCTTTGTTCACACAACCTTTTTGACCAATTTTTCTACAAGAAATCCGGCTGTATCTGATCAAACGAGCATAGAATCTTGTAGAAGCAACCTTTGGTGATTTGAAGAGATAACTCTGCCAACTAGAAACAACTTACCTTGAGCTTTAATTGCTCTATAAATAGGGCCTTTTGAGAGCATTTTCACAACTTTGGAAGGTTAGAGAAACTCCAAAAAATATAGTCTTCACTAATTTTTCTTAGTTCATTAGTATAGTATAGTTAGAATAGGTTATCTTTCTTATATTTGTAGTTAGATTTGGATAAACATTTGAAGAGTAAAGATGGAGAGTTGGATCTCATGTAATAAGGATGACTCTCTCCTATCACTTTCTCTTTTATATTTGATTTCATATTTAGCTATAATACAAGTTTGGTGTTTATCTTCATGTTTAGTTAAAGTTTATGTCTAGACTATGGATGAACTTTCTATATTTTGTTAGTGATGTTTACTTGGTTATTTGATGATATTATATTAAACAAGTTATTTATCACTTTTGCTTTTCTAATTATGATTAACAGGCCATTAATTGTGAAAATCTTAAGGTGTTAAGTTTGTAATGAGAATTGAAATTTAACACTAGTTCAAGGAAGTGATATACCTAGGGAGTACATTCACGGGAGTAGATGTGCATCTTTGTGGCTTTAGTGATTTGTTTCATATAAGAAATGAATTTGTAGTTAATTTCATAACCACGAGAGTAGGTATGGTTTAATTGCAAGTATAGTTGATTCACTACGAGAGTAGACTTCACATACATAAGAAAATTACGCCATAACTAGCCAAGATAATAACATTCAATTAACCGGTAATGTCATTTGTAAGAGTAGTAAGGAATTTCATACCTCTAGAAGTTTTCTATTGTTATTTGTATTACTGTTATCTCATGTTTGTAGTGTAGACTTAATTTCTTGTACTCGTGATAGTCTAAATAATAAAGGAGTTCGAAAACCATCGGTAATTGACAATCTACCCTATGGGATCGACACCTAATACCCCTATACTCAATAAACGACTCGTATATTTGCGAAAAATCACGTTTGGGGTATTTAGGATTTCATAAATATAAAACTTGATTGTGGATGAACTAATTGTTATCTGTATACCCCACGCTCATCAGAATTAGCTCTTGTACAAATCATGAAAGTTGTAACCTTCAAGTTAGCTTTCCAATGTCTCACGAATCGTCCAATTTGGAGTTCTGTGGACCTATAAATGACCAAAATACCCTCAAATGGTCAATCCCCTGTTTCAGTTTTCAACAATAAAAATGCACTTCTGTATTTCAACTTTTTTACTAGGAAAACAACTAAACTGGACTTTGATGTCTTCATACCAATCTATCTCTTAGTTTTAAAATGATTCAAGAATCATCTCAATCCGATGCTTGTAACTCAAGATATAGCTGAAACACCACAAGGTATCAAAGTTGGAAAACTTGCATTTCATCCTTTAAGTATTTTTGCATTTCATGTCTTCTTTAAATCACTTCAAATCATTAATAATCATCTAATTATCTTCTCAATTCACTTCAATTGATGATTGAATCATTAAACCTATCAAAAACATGAAGTTTTCACCATTAAAATCAATAGAATGCAATTTTTACCACTTAAACCATAAAATGTATATTTTCACTAGAAACTTAGTTCATAAGCTATAAAACTAAATAAAATACATCAAAACTAACTAATAAAACACACTTAAAATATGTAAAATATACACTTATCAGTTAGTATGGCAAATTAGTCAAAAAATTTAAATTAATTCATATGGGTAAGTCAAAATTTTTAAAATCGTGAATAAAGGCAAATTAGTCAAAATTTTTAATATAATTAGTAGAGGTTAATTAGTCCATTTATTATTATATTATAATGTCAGAGTATGGTTACATAATAGTCAGTATGAATTTGAATCATTCATAAGGACAAATTAGTTCAAATATTGCTATGTTGGTAGTAAGGCCAAATTAGTCAAAAAACTTTAAAATTAATTAGTATGTGCAAATTAGTCTATTCATATTATATCATCATGTGTGAGTAGGGTTATATAATTATAAGAGTATAAATTTATATTTTTTTAAGGATAAATTAGTTTGAAATTTTATCGTCCTATTTGTTAGCATCCCGGGATGACTAATACCATCTCTCCCACGGGATTATTTTATCCTATGAATAGGGGATTAATTCGATTAGATAGGATGTGTGATTCTATATATGGCATGCAACCAAACATGGGATGACACAGGATAATTAATCCAATCTTGTCTTATCCCATGAACCAAACGGACCCTTAAGGCAAGCCTTGGATTCTCACTCTACCCCTAACCTTTAAGAGACAAAAATATCCCTCTATTATGCTTTAATCTTTGAACTTTAACCTGGAATTTGATTTTGACCACTCTAATTGATGGTGGTAAACTTTCTCATGAGATGAGTACATATATTAAGGAATACACTAACAACTAATTATTTTTAAAAAATGGCAAAAAAATCCTAACAGTCAAAATCATTATAGAAAAAACAAAAAAAATAGTTGAGTGTTGACATGTGAATGTGTGATTGTAAATATGGGTAATTGATTATGAATAGTGTAATTATAAGGAAATAGAATACACTTTTTTTCTTAATTTCTTAAAGTGGAAAATAGATGAAATTGATTTGTAAAAAAAAATATATTTTTTTTAATTTTGTAAATTAGAGAATAAGCATCCTAAATTTTTTGTTATAGAAATTTATTATTTTCTATAAATAATAATTTGATAAAAGAAAACTAATTTGGAATAAAAAAAGAAGAGAGAAAAAAGGAAAAAAAAACTTACATAGTAGAGGGGTATTTTTGTCTCTCAATTTTTTTAGGTCTAAGTGATATAGAAAAAAGATTAGGGGGTAAAGTGAGAATCAAGGTATATCTTTAGAGAATAAATTGCCATTAAGCCTTAATTTTATGTTAAATTTTAAAAAATAAAGCAGTAGTAGTTGCAATTTTGCAGATATTTGGTTAGTTGTTGTGTTTTTGGTGGTTATGCTAACAACATGTGATTAGATAGTTACAATAGGAAATAGCTTTTCTTAATCACACTTTTTTCCCAAAGATTTGGAGTATCATTATAACATGTTACCCCTCTCAACTTTAGATATATGCATTTTGGCTCCTAGGATGACCAATTAACCACTAGAGATAATGCTTTCATCCAAAAACCTAATGAAATGACATTGATCCAAAGATAACTGACTGTCATACTTCAAAAAAAAAAAAACTGTCTGTCTGGTTATTAGGGTACCACTCTCTCTGCAACAATGTGCCATGTGTCAGTTGGGTCCACTTTATGTAGTACAAACAAGCCCCGCTAGCAAGGTGTAATCTAGCTGTTTGACTTAATCATTATGCTTTTTTTTTTAAAATTGCATGAGAGGTATATTATTCCTTTTTAGCAATTAGTGAAATGTTACAATACAAATTTTGATCTGTAGGATTACCTTATCCAAATTTTCCACAAAAAATGGATAATCAACTAGTTTGAGCACTAAATCACAATTGTATTTCTCATTTATACCATAATTTAAATTAGAAAATATACTATGTCCAACTGTGTGCGAGACCAGAAAAAAAGAGTACACAAGCTTGTGTGAGAGAGAGAGAGAGAGAGAGAGAGAGTCAAAGATATGTATATCGTATCAAGTTTGTGTTGGAGAAAGGGGAAGTAGAGTAAGTTTGTGTACGGGGGATGGTTTGTGTGCATGAGAGGGAGAGACCAAAGGCTATATATGTGTGTTCCTTTGAATGTGTATGAGCTAAGAGAATAGTGTGTGCAAGTATGTGTGACTACGTGAGAAAAGGAAACATTATTGTATGTGCATTGATAAGTGTGTATTTTATTATTTCATTTTGGTGTGTTTTAGGCATTTTTATAGCTAATTAACTAAGTTTCTAGTGAAGGGCGCATTTTGTGGTTTAAGTAAGAAAAATTGCATTTCTATGTGTTCAAATGGTGAAAACTTCATGTTTTTGTAAGGTTTAATGATTCAATCATCAAATGAAGTGAATTGAGAAGATATTTGAATGATTGTTGATGATTTAAAGAGAATATGAGGTACAAAATGTTCAAAAGATGAAATGAATACAAGTGTAAAAGAAGAAATGCTTAACAGTTTTGATCCCTTTTGACATTCCGACTATATTTTGAGTTAAAAATATCAGGTTGACGTGATTTCTGAGCCATTTTGAAACTAAGTCATATCTATACATTTATTATGAGACATAAAAATCCAGTTCATGAGTTTTCCTAATCAAAAAGTCGAAATACTATTGGCCATTTTTGTTGTCAAAAGTTGAAATAGGAGTTTGACCAGTTAAGGGTAGTTTGGCCATTTCACAGTCTACAGAGCTCCAAATTTGATGATTCTTGATGCATTAAAAAGCTAACTAAAAAATATGCAACTTTCATGTTTTGTATAAGAATTAGTTCAGCCTCCATCATCTAAAAATATCAGTTGAAATTGGTGCAAAAATAGAGTAAAATTGAAGACTGATCAGAAAAGTGCAAACCTGCAGGGGAGGCAATACGCAGGTGCAATACGCAACCTTACACCTGCTATTCTTAAGGAAGTTGTGCAACTTGCACAGCCACTAGCTCTAATTTTTTACAACTATTTACAGCTTAATTCCAGCAAGAATTTCGGCTGCAGCTATAAGGAAGAGTATGGAGACTTGTAAATATAATTGGGAATCTCAGAAAACATCTTACATTAATTTTAACAACTCATTTGGAGCTTGAATTCTCCATAAATAGAGGTCTTGGAGAACATTTTTCATAACTTTGGAAGGCTAGAAACACTACCAAAAATGTAGTTTTTACTAGTGTTTTTAGTTCATTAGTATAGTGACGGGTTTTTGATATAAAAGTACAAGTTTAAATCCAATTTATACTCGTTTTGACTGTAAGTATACAGGTCAACTAGTAGTTTAGGGTATATATTGGGTCGATCCCACGAGAAAGATTGGACAATTACTGGCACTACTAAAGCTTCTCTATTATTTAGACGATCAATGAATTAAAAGAGATAAAACTATGCTAAACTTATACAAGAAAATACTAAAAAGTTCCTTAGGTTATGGTAACCCTAACTACTCATGCAAGTGCTACTTTTGGATCATTGAGTACTACTATCTTGGATAGTTATGGCGTAATTTCCTTATGTATGTGAAACCTACTTTCGTAGTGAATCAACTAT
This sequence comes from Coffea humblotiana, assembly GCA_023065735.1. Taxonomy (NCBI): domain Eukaryota; kingdom Viridiplantae; phylum Streptophyta; class Magnoliopsida; order Gentianales; family Rubiaceae; genus Coffea; species Coffea humblotiana. The sequence continues at coordinate 11,322,605 of CM041211.1, forward strand.
ACTTATAACTAATCTATACCTACTCTCGTGGTTGTGAAATTAGTTACAAGTTCATTTCTTCTATGAAATTACATGAAATGAATCACTAAAGCCACATAGGTTCACCTCTACTCTCATGAGTGTACTCCCTAGGTTTAGCCCTTCTTGAACTAGTGTTAAATCTCAATTTTCATTGAAGAAGCAACACCTTTAGATAATCACAATTAATGGTACCAAGTTAATCATGATTTAAAGAGCTAAAGTGCTAAATAACTTGCTCAAAATAATAGCATCAAATAGCCAAATAATAAACACTAACAATCATAGAAAGTTCAACCAAACCCAAGGCATAAACTTTAGAAACACATAATGAATATAAAATCCAAAACTTGTATATTAACTAAACTTAGAATCAAGTACAAAAGATAAAGAGTTAGGAAGGAAATGTAACCCTTGTCACATGAGTTCATCTCCTCCATCTTCATCTCATTCTTCATCTTTGCCTAGCTAATAAACAAGAAGGATGAACTACTAGTTAAACTAACCTACACTATACTAACCTAGCACTAAGAAAATGTAAGAACTACATTTTTGTGGTGTTTCTTGCACTCTCCAAGCTCTCCTTAATCTTGAAAGTCCATGGCTATATATAGAGGACTCTAGTCAAGAAATGAGGCTTCAAACATCCCTTTTTACAGCTGCAAAGTGGTTGTCAACGTCCATCAATAGCTGTGAATTATTGGAGAAGGAAACAAGCAGTGCAAGTGGAGAGCAGCCATTTTTTACCAGAATCCGGCCAATAATCTGGGCAGAATCTGGCCGGATTACTTCCCTGCCTTTCTTTGCAATTTCTGTTCAGTCTTCAATGTTGCTCCAATTTTGTCTCAACTTCAACTGCACCTTTCTTGATGATAGAAGCTGAATTAACTCTTAACCAAAACATAAAACTTGTAGTCCTTTGAGTTAGCCTTCCAATGTATCAAGAATCACCTCATTTAGATTTTTGTAGGCTGCAAAATGACTGAAATACCCTTGACTGCTCAATGCCTTGTTTCAGCCTCGACCATAGAAATTGGCTACTGTAATTCGGCTTTTTGACCTAGAAAACCTTCAAACTGGATTTTGATGTCTTCATGAGATTTGTAGATCTATCTGTTATATTTAAAATGGTTCAAGAAACATCTCAATCCAATCATTGTAGCTCAAGTTATAGCTGAAATACGAAGATGTGTCAAAGCTGTCAACTTGCTTTTCATCCAAATGAAATCTATTTCCAACTCCTATACAAATTATGGACAAAATGCAAGTAAAAAGTGACAAAAACCTCATTTAAATCACTTAAGAGCATTTTACACTAATTATAGCCAAAATGATCTATTTTCTTCTTATAATATTGCCAAAGTGACTAAAAATAGCACAAAATATCATTCAAATATAGCGTAAATTAGTCACTTATTATATAGTATAGTAAGTGTAGTTTATTCATCTTCTACTTGTAGATATGGATGAAGAATTGAGGAGCAAAGTTGGAGAATTGGAGTTCATGTGACAAGGGTGACCTCTCTTCTATCACTCTCTCTTTTGCATTTGATTTCATGTTTAGTTGTAATATAAGTTTGGATTTTTTTATGTGTCGCTAAGGTTTATGCTTAGAGCTATAGATGAATTTTCTATATCTTATTAGTGATGTTTAATTGGTTATTTGACAATATTATTTTGAACAAGTTATTTATCACTTTTTTCTTTCTACTCATGATTAAGTGGTCATTAATTATGATAATCTTAAGGTGTTAAGTTTGCAATGAAAATTAGTATTTGACATTAGTTCAAAAAGTGCTAAACCTAAGAGTATATTCATAAGAGTAGATGTGCACTTTTGTGATTTTAGTGGTTTGTTCCATGTAATTTCATAGAAGAAATGAGTGTGTAGTTAATTTCATAACCACAAGAGTAGATATAGCTTAACTACAAGTATAATTAATTCACTACAAGAGTAAGTTTTACATATATTAGGAAATTACGCCATAACTAGCCAAGATAACAACATTCAATTAATCGATAATTTCACTTGTAAGAGTAGTAAGAAATTCTATGATTCTAGAAATTTTATATTGTTATTTTTATTACTTTTATTTCGTATTTGTAGCACTTGTGATAATCTAAATAATAAAAGAGTTCGATCGGTAATTGATAATTTTCCTTGTAGGATCGATACCTGATATCCCTATACTCGATAAACGATCTGTATACTTATAAAGCGAAACTGCATAAGGATTAATATTTTGTATACTTCCAATTTATCTTAGCTTGTCAAAAGCTTGCTGAAAATTAGTAAATCAAGGAAATAAATTTCACTTCTAATTTCTATAGACAATTTAAGAGATGCTTAATGTACATATTGATAAAATATTTTTATTACCAAACACGGACGACTTTAGAAAGCAAATACTAAATGAATTTCGACAATTAATGGAGTTATCAAAGACCCCATCATCTCAGTATTAATCTAGATCATCATGAAGAACAAGAGAGCAGGCTTTTCAATTACGCCTTTCGTCTTTCGCCCGCTACTTCATCGCCTGATCAGAAGGTGGGCTTCGAAAGCAGCCTGGTCTAATTCAACTATACAACTTTTTAATTTTAATTACTTCTATGGTCGTGCCTTGTGGCAATCTTACTTCACTAATTATTATTGTAATAGCTTTACGAAAATACTTCTGTGGAAAAGAGTAGTAAATGAAAAGACAATATTATGGTTAATAAACAAGTAAGAGTAGTCTCTTTGCCTCTTTCCATGTTATAATGGACGCAACAAAACAGGAGAACAAACAAGAACACTAGAACAGTTTTGAGGGAAATCAGATTTTATTAGGGTTTTGGAATAATTTAGCGAAGGTCGAAAACCTGATTCAAGGCATTTCAACATTCCAAATGTTTAACATCCTTATATGAGAACTGGAAAGGGTTATGTGAATATCATTAGCCACTAAGAATTAATCAAAATCATCAAGTTAGAAACTAAGAATTCATTAACAATGCAATCTTAACTGAGAAGTTCGTTGACATTTTTCCGTTATTTGACAAATGAAAACAATAGAAAGGAAAGGGTATAAATGAGTAAAACAGGACGGGTGAGTTACAAAATCCTCAAATTTTAAAATGGCCAATATACAAGAATCGAGCTACTAACGATGAGTCGCCACATTGAGAAAGTTTTTTACATGATATTACATTGGGTATCTCCTATAACCCATTCTGTGGAATCTGGGGTCTCTATAGTTCCAGGTGCAACTGCAGAAGGCAGTCATGGACTAGATTGAAAATATAAAATAAATGGTTTAGGTCAGATTGAGCTGAATTGACCCGATCGAGACCACTCAGTGAATGATGCTTTGAGTATATCATATGCAAAAACTTGAAAAGTCAAGAGCCATTCAAAACTCAATTAATACGGTAGAACTGGATATCAAGAAAAATTTAAAAAATAGATTTTTTTTACTTTTCATTTTTTTTCTATTTTTCTCGACCTAATTTCTTATGAGAATGAAAAATAGTTTAAGTTCTTTGTAGGTTCAATTTTACTGTTTCTGTTTGTGCGTTTCGCCAGGAGGTGAAGTAGCCAACTGTAGCTGTTGGTCAACTATTTATGTTTGAATTCAAAATGGAGAAATGGAAAAACTGTAAGAAAGAAAGAGAACAGAAGAGATGAAGAATCGGGAAAAGAATAAAAGAAGGTTCCGTCTTGGTGTTTAATTGGGTGAAATATGGAAACTAAAGAAAAAAAATTACTCACAAACATATAAAAATAAGAAAAACAAAGAAGAAAAATATGGTGGCAAAAAATTGAAGTTGATGAATTGCCATTTGTAAATAACAAAACACAGGAAGATTACACTGCCAAGACCAAAATTATTTTCGTACAATCTTGGACCCATTGATGCTTTGAAAAGTTCTGTGAGCCTTGATCTAGTTCTACACATCTTCACTAAGGGAAAAAAAGTGTTCGGATCATCAATATGATGGGTAATGACCTATCAAAAAAAAAAAAAGAAGAAGAAAAATGGCGAGTAATGAAGCTATCAAATTTCTTGAATTCATCTTGATGTATTAGCTTTTAGCAAGGTTTCAGAATGCGGCTCTTAACTGATCTAGGAAAATAATTAGGTCGAATGTCATTTGTTCAACTAGTATGCCGACCATTATTGACATGTATGTAAACGTGGTAGATATTAGTCTATTTGTTAAATATATGAAATATGGGAATACTTCTTTGGAATTTCCCTTTCATGATAGAAGAAATCAATGCAATCCGCATTTTACCCACATAAATAAAATTAAACACGTAATTGAGAGTTTTATTCCTTAAAGGACAGAGAAAACAAAAAGAACAAAAAATTTAATATGTATTCGAAATTTAAACAAGTTTAATTACAAGGAGAAATAAATGCATGCGTAACTTGCAAGGGGGTAAGCAAACTGGAAAAAGAGTTTGTATTAAAGGTTAATTGCAAAATATCCAAGGTTCGCATTGTAAAGTGTCTCCCCTGACAAGTATATATTTTGCCCGATATTTTGTACATATTTTGGATGGCTTGTGGTGGAATTGGGATTAAAATGATGATGAGAATGGCTATTTTGATGATTAGGTGATTAACTAATTGATTTAGTAAGCAAAGTACGAAAAACTGTGTGAAAATGGAAAGATTTATTTGTTAAATTGGTTGTGGTAGGAAGACAAGATATACGGCGTCGGATACCTGGATTCGGAGAAAATATATGGCGTCAGATAGAAGGAGTCAAGCTAGATAATGCACTAGATATTAGTCAGAGAATTTTAGAAGAAGGGATGTTCAGCAGTATATGGCGTTGGATAGTGAAATTGGCTTCAAATACTAAGTTGTATACCTGAGCAGGAAAATCTTCTCTAATTGCGCAACTTGTGCAACTTGTGCAAACTTTTCAGCGCTTTTTCTGGTGACAACTAGAACGTCTTGACAGCTACTAGTTGGGTCTAAAACATCAACTTTTCTCACCTTTTTGCAACTTTATATAATTTTTAATATCCAATTATGTCAAGAAAAGGGTGGATGAAGACTTTTGGGGAGAGAAGCTTCTTGAAAAAGGCACTCTTGTTTGGATATCAAGAAGATAGAGTTAGTTTTTTCTTAGACTAGAACTTGCACTCTCTCTTTAGAATAGAATAGGACTTTTAACAAAACTCTTGCTGTAATCTTGTCATTTTGAAGACAAAGGAAAATTTGGAGTTTGGAGATCTTTGTTTCTTCAATCGAATAAGTATTTTCTTCTCCCTTTCTTTTTACTTCGTTGGATATATGTTGGGATTCATAAAAAATTTAAGCTTTATATGTTTATTCTTCATATCTAGCTAATATATTTCTTCTAAGAGTGGATGATGCCTTGTGTTTCTTGATCTTGGATTGAATGAATAGATGAATGTTACCTTTTGTTCTTGCTAGTTCATTTAAGTTTGCTTGAATATTTGTGAATGCTTGATCACATTTACAAATTATTTTAGTTGTTGTTTATCAATGAAAGTTGGTAGATGATGATGGAACCGGCTTAATGGAGCTTAGGATCTTAGCGCATGAAAGTAGTGTTGAGACTAGGTGGGGTTTAGTACATTCTTGAGTTTAATGACACCATACTTGTTATATTATCATGAAAGTAGGGAACTGCATGTATAGGTGACACTCGATTAATCGTAAAAGCAAGTTTCGGATACCATATGTTAATAGCAAAACAAGTAGTGTAACATTTATCGCTCATTTGACCTATAAACAAGGACATTTGATTAATTCCATATCCTAGATCTTGTGTTTTAGTTGAATTTATCCATTAACTTATAGCTGTTATAAATTAGTATCTAGAGTAGATTTTATTTCTCATTGTTGTGGTTTATCTAGATAATAAAGTATGATTAAATTCTAGTAATTGTGAGTACTTCTCGAGAGATCAAACTTAACTTTCTTGTACTACAAAACGACCTGTATACTTGCAATTAAGTAGGGGGTTATTGAATAAAAGTAGAGTGCCAGGGAACCGTCATCTCTCAAACTATAAATTTCAGCACTATACTCGTTGAATAATCAGCTCTTCGGCAATGTATTCCAATAAAATTGGTAACTGCATAATGTAATGGAAAAAAGTTATTAATGTCTCTAAATTTAGTTAAGTAGTTAAAATGACCTGTTCCTCTAGAACTAACTTATATATGTATGTCTGGGGTTTTCTTTCTTTCTTTCTTTCACATAAATTGAAGATCTATCTTTCTCTTTCAAATAAAGAAAGAAACCTCTATATACTTATATAAATCTAGCCACTTAACTAAATACAAGGACATTGACAATTTTTTGCTCATTAAATTTTCTCAGTGGTGAGTTGATTGGAGTACGTCAAGAAAGTTCAATAGTTTGAGGATGGTACTGTTGAAATTGATAGTTTGGAGGACTCTTTGTAGCCCGAATACAGTTTAGCGATATTTTGTAATTAACACCAGAGCAACTAACATAAATGTGTGATATATGTTATTGTGAAATGAGTCTCAGACAAATTTTGTTGGTAAATAAAATTTGCAACGTAGCTTCTAAACAACTATTTATGATTTCTAAGGAATTGCAGATCTAGGCTTGTTGATCATGTGTATCAATACTAATATATGAGCTGACGAGGCAGAAGCAATTGGGGAGTTGCTGTAGGTCCCAATTGCGATAACTTGTTATTGCATACCCATTAGAGGAGTAGTATAAAATATACTTTCAATAAAATTTACTATGGCAAGTTGTGGGTAAATAGATGAAAAGCTATATTTTAGTTCAAACTAATTTTTTTTTTTTAGTTTTTAGCATTTTTGTAAGATTAAATGTTAAACACATTGCAGATTTGAATTTTCATCCCTAACAATCTATAGGATTCAAATTGAATATCCAATGGTTAATTCATAAAGTACTTAATGAAACCTCAACCAAGGAGCATATAAATAGAAGAGGGAAAAGAAAAGAAAAGAAAACAGACACATGCACACAAAAAAGATTAAACAAGATAGACAGACCAAAGATTGTTTATACTTTAGCTCACAGAATAGAAAAACCCAAGTTTACTAAGCAGATACTAATGTCTAAAGGGCAAGTTTTATACTTTTCCCAAGATGAATAAATTCACGCATTGCTTAACTCCATTGGATCCTGATCTGGGGCAGAACTTTCGCCTTGATCAGTGATACTTGGAGCATTACTTGTTGAAGCATTTCTGCTTCCATTGCTATCTTTCTCTGTATGCAAGCTCTTTATGTAGTTTTGCAGAAGAGTGCTAGGTGTTGGCCATTTTTTGCTGCATTTTCGCCCCGAGAATAGCCTTCTTGTGGCTGCGTACCAATGGTTCTTGATTGAGTTTTCAGTCCTTCCAGGCAGTCTCTTTGCCATTTCTACCCATTTGCTTCCTATTTCGGCATGAGCCTCGACCAAGATCTTATCTTCCTCCTCAGTCCATGTATCCTTCTGTAAAGGACAACAAATAAGTAAGGGAAGAAGTTTATTAAAGAATCTTATCATAGACAGGAAACTTTTTTGGCTGAATGTTAGGCCCGGACACAACCTAAAGTTTACTTCAATCTCATAGACAGGAAAAAGAATATAAGAAAACTAGAACAATATATTGTGTAAGCAGAAAAAATAAAAATAATCAAATGCAACACAAGAATAGCTATAGGGTACCATCGAGACATTGATGCAATATTAATATATCCAAAAAAAAAAGTCAGTGTAATGCAGTACGTAAACTTTAAATCACATTATCTAAATTCAACTTATTTCTTCAAAATCACATGGTATCTAAATTCAACCCTTTTCTTCAAAATCACGTGCTAAAATTCATCTCTAAAACATTTTGTAGTATTTCTCCGATAATGTAAATTTTGAAATATTTTTTAAATGAGTAAAAAGAAATTATATGTTTAACTCTAAAGGTAGTTACCAAAATCTTTACTTTAGCCATGCTTCTCTAGAATAGATAACAAAGATATTAAAAAACAACAATATCACGATTACCAAAAGGAGACTCTTAGTGACGTGGTGTAGATGCAAATATATCAAACATTCTCGTGTAGTTATGATCTTCACCAAATATATTATTGAAAAACCTATATTTTATCGTTTTATAAGCCCACATTGATTATATGACACAATTACAATTAAGTTGAACAAATCAATGGCAATTCCCAAAGTAGAAACTTTTAAAACATGGCACCGGATGTTAAAGATGTTGTTCTAACATAGATTTGGTATTTGCATAGCATTTGAATGGTTGAATTTTTTTTTAATTTTTTTATGCAAACTAAGATTTAAGTTATGCCATGTTATCAACAACAAATATTTTTGTCTACGTAGCGTGTAATATAACCAATGGGCACATATCATTTTAAAAAAATTACCTAGACAGATTTTAATTTCATGTAAATTGCATGAAGATATAAGATATGTAGACCACAAATCTAATATTTGTGCATGCTTGAAGTGGCTATTTCTCACATCTGAAATGTATTGTATAAAATTAATCTTCTCAACAGCTTTATTTTATGTGTAAATTTTTCCCTCCTTTTCCAGTGGATACCAAACAAAAATGTAGGTCAAAAATGAAAATTAGATTGAAAGTCCTAATCAATTTATGAGAGTGGAACTTTAGTAGCAAGGGAATCATAGAGTGCTGATTTATATATGTTTTAATGCTAAATCATCAAAAGATAAGAAAAACATTATGCATACATCTACATATCTAGTCGATCTCTTAATCAAGAAATAACTTTAGAAGCAAACCTTGATATCTGACATCAAATGATTGTACCATCTATCTCTACACTGCTTCCCTTTCCTCCCTTGCAGTATCTTAGAAATTTGAGACCATTTTCCAACCCCAAATTTTTCTACATGTTGGATTAGTGCCCTGATTACGCATAAGTAGAACCCAATCAATTTTAGTGCATATGTATTTGCAAAAAGGAGACACAAAGTTTTATGTAAACATAATTAATAACACAAAAACTATCAAGATATTATCTTTGTATACAAATTCATGTACCTATCTTCTTCCGGGGTCCATTGCTCCTTTGCTGATTTAGTTATGTTTTGAACTCGCTCAGGATTTCTCGTCGAAGAAGGCGGGGCATTATTGGAAAATTTGCCGCTATCAGCAGCTATGCGTGAGCTCTCACCTTGGATCGAGATATCCATAGGATTAACTTGTTGATGACTCGAGGGGATGAGGTTATGGTCCCGTAAATTTGCATCCACTACCGGAGCTTCCATGCCATTATAGATTGACAAGCCACCAATGTTATTATCACTTTCTTCAAATGGCTTATACTCCAAAAACTGGAAACCTATTGTTGAAGATCTATTGAACAAGGGATCAAAGAAATCATCAGCAGTTGATGATGATCCTGCAATAGGCAAGTCGTCAAGGTGAGGAAAATATTCCAGAAAATCCTTTGCCTGGTTGCTATCCATCCAAGATTCTTTATGGATTTCAGGTTCTAAAGAACTGGTAGGTAAAGAAAGCTTTTGACTGCTGTCTTGGTCCCTACATTTCTTGTTAAGTTCCATGGAGCAGTGTTTAGCTTCTTTCTCCGCTGCTTAGCCAAAATAGGAAAAAATCAGGTGTTATTTAATGAGTTTTTGAGTCTGTCAAGGCAGTTACCCAAATACAAAATCTACACACCAGAAAAGAACAAAAAACAATGTTAATTATGATTTAATGCTTATTTATGTTGTGATAGTAATATAAGAATATAATGGATTACTGTCATCCCAGCAAGCATGAAACACTTCAGACATGTAGGAAATTAATGGATACCAGTTCTAGTTAAATTTCTTTTGTTTTTTCCTCTTTGACTTTCTGTTTAATTTATCTCATTTTACATTTCATTTCACACTGTTGTTATCTTGGCAAATTAATTGTGGAACTCTATTTTGATGGATTTTTATGTTGTGAGCTTTAAAGGTAATGGTGAAATTAGAATAGAAAGAATCGGAATAAGAAAATTAGTGTTTCAGAACGTAAGTGACATTTGACTGATGTCTGTGATAGAAGCATAGAGAATAATTAAATTAACAGCAGAGGAAGAGGATTGCCTATCTGTTTAACAACTGTGACTAGTTAAACTTATCTGAGTTGCACTAAAATTACCCACTTAGGCCTCCCAAAAAAATTTTTGCACAAAAGCTGCACAAAAGACAGGAAAAAAATGAAAGCAATGTAATTTCCATTTGGGAAAGTCATTCTAGGAAATCAGTCTAGAATATGGACCTCAATTGGATGGGATTAATCTAAGAGATGGGATTAATATTCTAAGAGAGAGTTTAGGAAAATGCAACTGGAGGCTGTGCCTATTAAGATGTAGTTGCAGAAAAGGAAGACTTTGTGAGTATGGTGTTGGGAATTGGACTCATTGGATGAACTGTTGCTGATTGAAAAGCCTGCTTGTATATTTGTTGTACAAATTGGCTGAGTTCTGATGTGTTTTACGAAATTGTGGGAAATGAGAAACTAGGCAAATGTTGATGTTGGATTCAATGCAAATGAAGTTTGTTCTGAAGAGTAACATAATTTGTGGATTGTTCCCCATCTCCCCCCGGCCCCTCCTTTAGCACTTGAGATCCTCGGTGACATATTTTCTATGCCAATCCAATGCCACCTCTAATATTGCGCCAAGAATCCTGTTATTATTTGCACTTTAATTTTTTAATAATTCAAATTGGTTTTGGTTTAATAATAATAGGACACTTGGCGCAATATTAGAGGTGGCATTGGATTGGCATAAAGAATATGTCACCGAGGATCCCAAGTGCAAATTTTGGCAGATTTACTTTTATAATTAATTTAGCTACTGACAGATTTACTTTGAGAAGATAAATTTCAAGTCAGTATCACATGTGGAGTAGCAGTAGCCTTCTTAAGTTCTTATTTCAGTTCTCTCTAACAGACAAAGAATTTTGCATGGATAGCCATAAAACCGAGGATTTTCTCCAAGATTCGTAGCACCTTGGTGACTTATCTATTACAAAATCATAATTCAGTCTTGACTTAGGAATTGAAATGACTGGTTATGTTCCTTTTGATCCCCTCGATAACGGATGTTCAATGGTACACTTCGATTTTTTAGAGTTTAAGCCATTTGAAGAACATGATTATAACAATTGTGGCCCGTTAAACTGTACAGGTAAGGATGTTCATCTGAGCATAATCTTATCCCTTTGAGTGGGTTATTCTCAGGGACACGTTGATAACCCGAATTACAAGTTGGTTTGTACCGGATCCACTAACCATGCTGAAGTGGTTCGGGTTCAGTTTGACCCTACTGTTTGCCCGTACACTAATTTGCTCTCTCTTTTCTGGGCTCGCCATAATCCCACCACTCTTAATCGTCAGGGTGGTGATGTTGGCACACAATACCGGTCAGGAATATACTACTATAATGAGACCCAGGCTCAACTAGCAAAAGAATCACTAGAAGAGAAGCAGAAGGAAGACAAGGACAAGAGGATTGTGACTGAAATTCTTCCTGCAAAGACATTTTACAGAGCCGAGGAGTACCACCAGCAATATCTTGAGAAGGGTGGAGGGAGAGGTAACAAACAGTCTGCTGCAAAAGGCTGTAATGACCCAATCCGATGCTATGGTTGATGCAGGAGACATTGCAGGCATCATACTCGAATAAGGCTGCGAAGTAACACATTTCGTGATATGTTGCATTTATGCGATTAGACTTTTAACTCTACTTCACATTGCATGCTTCTATTATAACGTAAATGCTTTCAGCTTCTAAGTTTAAACCTTTGGGTCAACCTGTGATGTTTATCATAATCACCTATTGTAGCAAAGCCTGAACTATCATATTTTGGCTACTTGTATTATATATAATATGGAGATATCTCTTGCAGAAAAAATATATATATATATATATATATCCCTTTGAGTCATCAAGAAGTTAAATTTCCCCTAAATTTCAAGGTCCAAGAGGAGAGCTCCTGCATGGCTGGCACTGTTTACTACAAAAGAGACTGAAAAATAAATATTAACAGATTTTCCAATAATACCTCATCTTCTTTGTCAAAAAAAACCAGGTGGGGATCAAATAATATCTAAAATCAGTAAAAGAGCAATATATGGACCATCAAATAAGATGGGGCAATTAATTTTTTCAAAAAATTTGATGAGATTTTGGTAGTTTCTTGTTTTATTATGGGTTTGCCAAAAAATTTCTATTTTCTTTCTGTATTTATTTATGCATTACTTTTGATCTCGTCCTTCGGATTATGCATAAGCAAGTTACTAATCATCCTGTAAATAAATTTGGGATGGAAAAATGGTCTTGAATTGCTAAGATGCTGAAATTTCTTATTCTTTATTTTTATTTTTCCTTGAAATATATTCATATAAAATTAAGAATATGATAAAATAATCTTAATATTCCAATCTACAAATTTTCTCCTTTCTGCTCTATCATTTCCTACTGTAGAAATCAAAGGCCAAAACATTGGAAACAATTTTGATAACTAGGTTCTTTAATACACTTGTTCAATTCCTTATTCATTGTCCTGTGTAGAAGGATACATGGACAGAGGAGGAAGGCATGATCTTAATCAAGGCTCATGCTGAAATAGGGACAAACATTGGCATAAATTGCAAAAAAGATTGAAATGTTGAGAAAATGAGACTTGCTAGTACCAGAATTTTAGTTGCTTTCACTTTTTCTTTCTTGGTGCTTTGTTTGTGCAGGTTTAGTGCGTAATTACGTTGAAAAATAGATAAGTTTAATTTGTTAATCAAGAGACTCAAAACATTTGAAATAAGTCTATAATTAACATTAAACAAGATCTTGGTACCAACATGAAATCATAATTAACATTCTTTTCTTCTTTTTTGGAGCGTATATTGTTTATTTAGGCAACCGCTCGAACAGAATCAAGATTGCAATAAATAACATATGTACCACCTGGTTTTTACCCACTTAGGCAAGGCAGTCAAGAAAGAAGTAAACACTACAGCATTTGGTTATCTTTTGTGGCCCTTTGGTTATCCTCCTATCTCTACCATGGAGTTTAACAGAAAATGTAATAACCAACCAGAGGCAATCAACAAGTTTCCTTGCCAACCAATTCGTTGGAACATCAAATTGATAAAGGATTTTGCTTCTCCAGGATTTTGAGCACCTCGATGACTTATATTTACCAGGATCATCATTCAATCTTGACTTATCAATCCAAGCTACTGGTTATGATCCATTTGATTCCTTCTTTAATGGATCTTCAAGAATGGATTGTTAAGAGTACAAGCCATTTGAAGAAAATGATAACAACAGTGATAGCTTCTTGAACTATATTGGTAAGGAAACTGTAGTATGGATGCAAATTCATCGGGCTGGAAATTCGAATCACCTTGAATCATCAAGAAGTTAATCTCCTAAATTTCTGTCTCCAAAATGAGAGCCCTTGCATAATTTCCAATAATGTCCTGTCTTCTTCGATGAAAAAGCCAAGCGGAGGTCAAAAATTATCTAAATATGCAAAGGAGCAAGGGACCCTCGAAGAAGATAGATAAATGAATCTTATTTCCAAACATTTGATGATTTAGGGATTTAAACAACTGTTGATGATTCTGTTGATCCCTTCTTTGCTAGATCTTCAACTATAGGTTTCAATTTTTTAGGGTTTAAGCCATTTGAAGAAAGTAATAATAACAATGGTGGCTTGTCATGGAAACTCCAATACTGAATGCAAATTCAAGTAAAGTTAATCCCCTAAATTTGTCAATTTGAGGTGAGAGCGTTTCCATAGATGCTGATAGTGGCAAATTTTCCAATAATGCCTCATCTTCTTAGATGAAAAATTCAGAGAAATGTCAAAAAATAACTAAATCAGCAAAGGAGCAATGGCCCCCTGAAGAAGACAGGTACACGAATTTTTATCCAAATATTTAAAGAATTTTTGACAGTTTTTTGTATTATTAATTACGTCTACAGAAACTTCTATGTGTGCTTTCTGCAAATACATATGCACTAATTTTGATCGGAATCTGGTTATGTGTAATCAAGGTACTAATGCATCATGTAGGGAAACTTCGGGTTGGAAAATGGTCTTAAGTTTCTGAGAAGCTGAAAAGGAGGAATGGGAGCAGTGTAGAGAAAGATGGTACAATCATTCGAAGCCGATATCAAGATTTGCTTCTAATTCATTTCTTAATTGACTCCATTGGAAATGTAAATGTACGCATACTGATTTTCTTACTTTTGATGATTTAGCATTGAAGCATGTATAGAACAGCACTCTATGATTCCCTTGTTACTAGAGCTCCACTCTCATAAATTAATTTGAATTTTGGATACATTACACCATAAATTTTCGAATTCTCCCATTTGAGTCCACTCATCATTAACACTATAAACAAAACCAAATGAATGAGGCTGCACGTAACATGCTGAGTGGAGCTACTCCACGTTAGTGAAAGGACTAATTTTACTTCGCACTCCTTATATTGTATTCAATTCTCACTTTGCACCTCAAATTTTAAATTTTTAACTCAATGAACTCCCAACTCTTAAATTCATACCATTTGAGTCAAATTTCTAATACTACTAAGTAGAACTAACAAAATTAAAAAGTGTGCACACAATGTGCGAGTGCAGCAATTGCATATTAGTAAAAGGATAGGAAAGTAGGGAGGGGATGTTTAACCTAGCTTTACCAATAAATTGGTCTCATGTATAATGGCATCTAAGGGTTAAAAACAAAAACCATTTACCTGACAAAGCATAAGACATCCGACAACAAGAAATTGAAAAATCAGAATCTTTAGTTGGAATCATTCAAACAGAAACAAATGCAAACCCTACCTAGCCTAGAAGAAGATTTTGAGGAGGTGACAAATACCATGTTAGTAAAGTGAATTAGCCTTGCATTTGGAGGATCAATACCTAGAAATGTTAAAAATATATGCATACATACATATATATATATATACATACATTTGGAGGTGTATGCATATATTTGGAGGTGTCTATATATATCTATATATATATATATATCTATATATATATAAATGTATGCATACATACATATAGACATACATACACACATGCACATACATACACGCACATGCACACACACACACACATATGTTAATTTACTAATAGTATGAAAAATTAATAAAATTGAGAAAGATTACAAAAATATTATTGTTGTTTAACAAGCAAAATCAATACACAGCAAACACATCCTCAATGTTAAAAAAAATTCAATGTACAGGTATCAATATAGAATACCAAAATATCACATCCAAAGAAAGTGTGACAAACTTAAGCAATAAACTTAAAATTCTAGATTTTAATATATTTTTACTAGGAATTATGAGATTTTATGATCATGAAGTGTCCAAAGTATAAGCTAATGCTCAATTGCTCAAGCATACAGCAACCAATGAATTAGGAATCTACTTACATTAGCAAGTAACTTTCTTTTGCCATCAATGAAAAGGAAAGAAAAAAGAATGTAGAAAACAAAGTCATAGATACTTCTACTTTGTACTTCTCCCAAACAATTCTTAAAAAAATAAATAAAATCCATCTTCAAAATAACTAAACAACAATAAAGTCAAGAAACAAAGATAGAAAGAAAAAGTTGAAAAAGGGTTGAAACTTATTTGAAAAAGGACCCCAAATGCCCAATGTCGAAACAGCGAACAACAATTGCTCCCAATTCCATTGCCCCAGGGCTTTTGGGAAAAAGCCTTTTGAAATACTATTTATAACTGAAGAAGAAGAACCTCTGGTTAAAGAACTATAATGTGCTAATACTATTAATGATTTATCACATGTTCATATTTTGGTTGGTTTTTCTAACAAAGAAAAGAAAAGAAGAATGTGAAGATACATGAGAATTGGAATATAAAAATCTCTTTACTTTCGTTAGTCTTTCTTAAAGTGTTAACTTGGTCTTAAAGGAACAAATTCCGAAGTTATCGTGAAAGATGTCCAAAATAAAAATTTTAAATGCAAAATGAGAATCGGATATAAGTTGGGCTGAAATGGCAATGCATAATTAATTGGTGACATGTGTAGAAATAATTTGGTAGCTAAGATTATTAGTTTTAGCATTATTCAAATTTATTCATAACTTCTACTTTGCACCCAAAGTACATACAATACTTTATTAATTGGGTACGTAGGCCAATTTTGAGATTTACAGGTTCAAGATTTGGCTATTTTAACTCTTAATATTATCTACTATCACAATCCAATGTTTTGATTTTATTCTAATCTAGGAGTAGAACTTTTATTGCTTGATAATACACAACTATTTTTCTTTCTTTTTTGGATCATGCTAACAGCAAATTGATTGGTTTTTTTCCTCTAAACGAATGGGCATGTACAATCCTTCATTTCATTCACACTAAGGATCATCATCAAATCTTGTTATGGAGGTTGGAAATGAAGTTATAGATCAAGAACTTGAGGTGGAAAAAAATGCTGATGAGATGATCAAAAAATAGATGGTTTTAGAAACCTTAGAATGACAGCTGAATGAAGGAGCAGAAACAGGGAAAAAATTCCAGATGAAGTAGCAAAACCATTTGAAAAAAAAAAAGCAAAGGAAAAAAAAGTCAACAATATGGGAGGATATGATAGTGGAAAAGCAGGCTGATGGAACATTCAAAATGCAGTGCAATCACTGTAAGGAGCTATTTGCCAAGAATGCATTTGGAGCCATTTCTTAGCACAAGCATCACCTAGAAAAGGTAACAAAAGAATCACAAAATCCAAAAGAGGAAAAAGAGAAACTTTCTGAATCCAGCTCCTCTCTCCACAATCTTTTGATCTGAGTCAAATCTAGGTTTTGAGATGGATCCTGATAAGTGACTAATTTACGCTATATTTGAATAATATTTTATACTATTTTTAGTCACTTTGGCAATATTGTAGGAAGAAAATGGATTATTTTGGCTATAATTGATGTAAAATGTTATCAAGTGATTAAATGAGGTTTTTGTCACTTTTTACTTGTATTTTGTCCATAATTTGTATAGGAGTTGGAAATATACTTCATTTGGATGAAAAAGAAGTTGACAGCTTTGACATATCTTCGTATTTCGGCTATAACCTGAGCTAAAATGATTGGATTGAGATGATTCTTGAGCCATCTTGAAGATAAGAGATAGATCTACAATTCATATGAAGACATCGAATCCAGTTTGAAGGTTTTCCAGGTCAAAACGCCGAATTACAGTAGCTAATTTTCTATGGTCGAAGCTGAGACAAGGCAGTGAGCAGTCAAGGGTATTTTAGTCATTTCTCAGCCTACACAAATCCAAATGAAGTGATTCTTGATGCATTGGAAATCTAACTCAAAGGACTACAAGTTTTATGTTTTGATCAAGAGCTAATTCAGCTTCTATCATCAAGAAAGATTCAGTTGAAGTTGAGGCAAAATCGGAGCAGCCGTGAAGATTGAATAGAAATTGCACAAAAAGTCACTGTAGCAATCCGGCCGGAATTTGGACGGATTTATGGCCGGATTGTGGTCAGAAAAGGCTGCTCTCTACGCGTACAATTTGTTTCCACCTCCAATAAGTCATATGTAATGCTAGACATGTGACAACCACTACCAGCTGTAAGGGGAAGGTGTAAAGCCTCATTTCTTGACCATTTTTTATCTTTATATAGCCATAAAAAAACTTGCAAGAGGAAGGAGGAGATACGGGAGAAAACTTGGGAGTGCAAAAATGTAGCTCTTACATCTTCTGAGTGTTAGATTAGTTTAATAAAGAGTAGTATAGTTCATCCACTCTTGTATATTGGCTAGATTAGGATGAAGATGCAGATGAAGGAGGAGGAGTTGAAGCTCATGTGACAAGGGTTATCTCTTCTCTAACTCTTTATCTTTTGTATTGGATTCTTAAGTATGGTTAATATGCAAGTCTTGGATTTTATGTTAATTATGTGTTTTTAAAGTTTATGCCTTGGGTTTGGTTGAACTTTCTATGATTGTTAGTGTTTATTATTTGGCTAGTTGAAGCTATTATTTGAGTAAGTTATTTAGCACTTTAGCTCTTTAAATCATGATTAATTTGGTACCATTGATTGTGATTATCTAAGGTGTTATATCTTCAATGAAAATTGAGATTTAACACTGATTCAAGAAGTGCTAAACCTAGGGAGTACACTCACGAGAGTATAGGTGCACCTATGTGGTTTTAGTGATTCATATGATGTAATTTCATTGAAGAAATGAACTTGTAACTAAGTTCATAGCCATGAGAATAGGCATGGATTAGTTATGAGTATAATTGATTCACTACGAAAGTAGGATTCATATGCATAAGGAAATTACACCATAACTAACCAAGATAGTAGCACTCAATGATCCAAAAGCAACACTTGCATGAGTAGTTAGGAACACCATAACGTAAGGAGCTTTCATTTATTATTTTCTTGCACAAGTTTAGCATAGTTTTATCTCTTTTAATTCATTGATCGTCTAAATAATAGAGAAACTTTAGTAGTGCCGGTAATTGTCCAATCTTTCTCGTGGGATCGACCCTATATATGCCATAAACTACTAGTTGACCTGTATACTTGCAGTCAAAATGGGTATAAATTGGATTTAAACTTGTACTTATATAAAAATTCCCATCAGATCCATTGGCAATGGCAGTGGCACCAGAGTAGCATCACAGAAATAGGTCATTACTTAAGTTGTTCGGAATGCCTTTGTGTACTAGTACCATCTATATTAAACTCACTGGAGCTTTTTTAAAGGTTTTATAAGGATATCAGCCAGCTTGGGCCTTGAGATGATGGCAACATTAGCATCAATACAACTATTTGAGCAATAAATGGGACGATATTATCACTTAACTATGTGGATCAGAGTATAAATGCAGAGATCAAGTTTATAAATCCACAAGATTATTTCAATAGTGAAGTGCAAGTTCTTGTTATTAGATATCTGACTAGAAAGACAACATGATGCGGTATTTCTCCCAAAGTTTTTTCTTCGCATCCCAAGACGGGGACTATTTTTGTTTTGAATAGCATCTTTCGCTAGATAGAAAGCAGGAATCAATAGGACAAAAACCAACATGTGGCAAATGATGTAGTGGCTCCTATGACGCCAAAACAAAATGTAAAACACTGATGCTTGTTTTCTTGTCAATTGCAGGACGTGGAGTTCCATTTTTCGCTTGCTCGAAAAATGTATTTTAAAAAAAACTCATACTTCGAGAACCGTAAAGGTTTTCTAATAATATTAACAAAGTACACTTTTTGTTGGGCCTAAATGTCAAAAAATAGGTGTTTAGTAAGCGACACTTATGTCTCAAATAATTTCAGTTTGCACCATGCCCGATTCTCATTTTGCACTCTAAACTTCAATGTTCGATGCATTGCATCCTAAACTCGTCTCTTTCCCATTTGTGTCCTATTCTTAGCATCGTAAGCAAAAAAATTGAAGTAACAAGCGTACACACAATGTGCAAGTCTCCTAACTTGTTCCATTTTGTCATGTGCACCCCAAACTTTTATCTAATTGACAAGAATTATACCTGCGCTCTCATTTTAAATCTAATCTCCTCGTTAACCGCAAGTGCACGGGTCGTGAGTTGTAGTATAAGAAAATATGTTCGAATCCCTTGAGAACCACTTTTGAATTATTAAGACTTTTAACTCACTTTATTATCTAAACTTATCAAGAATTTTAGCTAGTTTTAATCAACCAAAATGCAAAGTAAAACAAAGCAAGTTAACAATTTGAAGTAACTCAACTAAACACAAGTGTCTTAGGGTATAGAATCCATTAAATATGCCTAACTAGGAATGAAATAGCCAATTACTACTAATATTCTTGTCTTGCTAAGGATACATTTCACTCAAGCCATCAGAACTCGCTCTTGCCAATGAACCGAACTTAGTTTATACTAAAGTTTCCCTACTTTCGTGGTAAAATCTCAAGTATAAACTAGATCAAGTATAAGAAATGTCATAAACATCCACCTAACTGCACCACTACTTTTGTGTGGCTACTCCTTAAACTCCACTTATTCTATTTCCATCATTGTTAACTACTCTCATAGATTAACAACAATTGAAATGACTGGTAAATGGTGATCAAACATTCACAAGTGTTAAAACAAGAATAAGCGAACTAGCAAGTACAAGATATAGCACTAATCAACTAGATCTAACCATAATCAAGGCACAAATAGTTTCATCTACCCCTAGAACAAAATGATTTAGCTAGACATTATAGGTTCAATAACAAAACTCATGTCTTCAAGGTAACTAAGCATTATTGATACAACAAAGAGAGTAAAAAGTAAGAAATACTTATTCAAATGAAGAAACAAGATCTTCAAGTTTCATTCATCTTCATTGCCATCAAAAATACATAGTACTTCAAGAGTTCTTCAAGTTCTCCAAGGAAAGATGAAAACTAGATCTCAAAATTATCACTAATCTAAGCTTGAGAGAAAAGAGAAGAAAAAGTTCTCTCCCTTGTCAAATCTCCTCTCACTCTAATTATCTCTTTCTTTCTTGTTAAAGTCAAGAAAAAGAAGTTCCTAGATCTCCCAAAAGGTGATGTAAAATTGTCCTTTTTGTATCTTGTCAAGATGAAAAAAAGGAAAGAATCCATACAAGTTGACAAGTTGCAGCCACCATGAATCCCCGGATCAAATCCCTAGAGGGATTCTCCAAGAGATTGAGTAGAGCAACACGAATTGAAGTTCTGGCCACAAATCGTGGGAGTAACCACGGACGGATTCTCTCGTGGTTTGTCTCCCTTTCTTTCTTCTTCTTTGTTTCTTCCTTCAACACCTAATCCTTTCCTTGCACCCCTTCTGTTAGCTAATGTTGTGACTTTTCCAACATCGAATCCTTGCTCATTTCATTTCCACTTAAGCTAGATCATTTTACTTATGAACAAAAGAGATTTTGCATGTAAAATAACAAAAATCACAACTATTCCATTTATTAGCTTAAGATGCAAATTAGTGACATAAAATGGACAATTTATACTACTTGATCTTACAAATAAACTCAAAACTGATATGAAACATATTCAAAAAGAAGACAAATTTAGCTCTTATCTCTAATCCTCATGTTGCACCCTACATGCACATCTATTTTGCCTTACATGCACATCTATTTTAGATGCATTTTGTCAAAAGCTCTCAAACGTGTTCCATTTAAGTCCAATAGTTAACACTAGGAAAAACAAACAAAAGTAAGGAGAATTCCAATGTTCGAATTCTCAAAGATCTCCATATATATTCTTTGTCTCTATTCTTTGTCTCTACTCTTTGTTGGAAAGAAAAAACAAACTAATAATAAATACGTAGTGGATCATTAATAATACCAGCACATTGTAGTTCTTTAATGGAGGTTTTTGTCCTTCAGCTGTAAATTAGCTGCTTCATCATCCTTTGCAAATGTGATTCGGCAACCCATTGACCAACTACCTCTACACACACAAAAAAAATGCTCCAATAGCAAGCACCATTTTGGTAGAAATTAGTTGTGTAGATCCTCCAAATAAAAAGGACTAATTCACTTTGCCAATCTATGCTTGGAGTATCTTAAAAACCTTTGTTTAGGGTGACTAGGTTTGGAGTTGTTCATACTTGAAAAATTCCAGGTAAAGACCCAGATTTTCCAATTTCTTGTTGTCAGGTCTCCTTTGCTTTGTCAAGTAATTGGATTTGTTATTAATCCTAAGATGTGATTATACATTAGACCGGTATATTGGTGAAAATAGGAAAAGTTTTCCCTCTTTGTTTTTCTATCATTTTACTGGTGTGAAACTACTATACTCACACATTGTCGCACACTCCTTACTTCTACTAGTTTTGCTTAACGGTGTAAACAATCAGATTCAAGTGGGACAAATCTAAGGATTTAGAGTGTAACGAATTAATAGCTGAAGTTTAAAGTGCGTGACAAAAGTTGAGTGTAAGTTAGGAGGTGTAAAGTGAAATTAGTCCTTTTACTGTTATGGAATTGCTACACTTCTATGTTATTTGCACTCTTCTTACTTCTTTTGTTTTTGTGACAATTTAATAAGCAGACTCAAATGAGATGCATATGAAAGTTTAAGGTTCACTGTATCCTAAATTGAAGTTTAGGATACACAGTGTAATTTGGGTACAATTTAAAAGGTGCAAAGTGAAATGAGTCCCAAAATTAAGTGATGTCATTTTTTTCTTTTTACAAAATGCAAATTTTGTTAGTTTCAGGAGATTTGCTAATATGAAACAGCCTCATTTTTCATGTGGACAAAGTGATATTGTGATTTTGTACCGGCCTCTTTACCATAAACACCATCAGCACTAATGCTTGAACTCATGTTGGATAGAGATATTTAAGGGCATAACTTCTCGACCACTCAAAGGGATGAGCTAATGGTTGGGATTGGTGCAGGCACCTTTGGGTTTTATACCTACATTTTGTCTACAATTTAGTCTACACTTATAGAGCAATTGTGCTTATATATTGAATTGGTGCATAAAAATAAAATTTGTAAGTACAACAAAGATATATAATTGTATATCATATTAAATAAGAAATACAACAATTGGACAATTGCTTGAAAATTTCAACCATACCTACCTTAGTCATAATGGTCAAATGAATTTGCATCCATTTCTAGATTCTCCTTGGCTATATCCTTTAGCAAGCCATCATTACTATTATCATTTTCCTCAAATGTCCTGAACTCTAAAACATGCAAATCTATCCTCGAAGATCAAAGGGCCAAAAGATCAAAACTAGTTATTTGAATTGCTAAGTCAAGATTGGATCATGAATTAATCATCCTGTAAAAGATAAATCAATGAGCTGCTGAATCGCTGGTAGAAATCTTTTTAATTTATAGCTATTTGATAAATGCTTGTTTTACATGTTTTTATGTAGTTATTTATATGCATTTTAGTATGTTCTCATTCAAGTTTGAGTCGAAAAACTAGAATTTTAGTTAAGTTTTGCATTTTGTGGTTAAAGTGAAGAAATTGCGTTTCTATGGATTTAAGTGGTTAAAATTTCATGTTTTGTAGGTTACATAAAATTCAATCATCAATTGGAGTGAAATCAGAAAATATTTGGATGATTCTTGATGATTTGAAGTAGTTTTCAAGTGTACATGAAGTGCAATTGATGAATGATTGAAGTGCAATAAAGAAATAAAAAGGATTCTCAAAATCGACACATTTCATCTTCTAACTAGTTAGGGGTATTTTGGACATAACTCAATTACCTATACCTCCAAATGACTTGATTTCTAATCCACTGGAAAGTTAGTTCAATTGGCTATAACTTTTGTATCTTACACAAGAGCTGGTTCGGCCATCTTCATGAAGATATTTTCATATCAATTCAATGGCAGATGAATTCCCTTGCTCATGACCGATTCTAAGGCTGGATTTAAGGTAGAATGCATTCTCGCAAGAACCAAAACAAAGCAAGCAATCTGGCCGAGTTGAGGACACAATCCGTTCATGAAGTCTAAAGTCAGATTCATGTCAGCAGAAGCAGTGCAAGCTATGCAACATGCACAAGATTTTTTCTCCTTCTTCTTCCAATAGAAAGAGAACCTTATGCATGAAATGGGAGCTAGAAAAAAGGAGAAAAACACCAACAAAATGTAGATCTTAGCTAGAACTTAGTCTCTTAGTTTAGGTTAGAGTAGTATAGGATTAAATTAGTTCATTTACTCTTGTATTTAGCTAATCTTGGATAAATATTATGGATGAAGGAGGGAGAGCTTGGAGGCTCATATGACAAGGATTCTTCTCTCTAGCTCATGTGACAAGGCTTATATTTGGCGATAATACAAGACTGCATCTTGTTTTCATTTGCTTTACGTGTTTCTAAAATTACATGCTTTAGGTTTTGGTCGAGTTGTCTATAGATTGTTTGTGATATTTCTTTAGTTATTTAATGCTATTATCTTGTGTAAGTTATTTAGTACTTTTGCTTTTATAATTATGATTAACTAGCCATTAATTGTGATAATTTCAAGGTATTAAGTTTGTAATGAAAATTCGAATTTAAAGCTAGTTCAAGATAGTACAAAACCTAGATAATACATTCATGAAAGTAGAAGTACACCTTTATGGCTTATTGCAGAGTAATTTCATAGAATTTCATAAGTTTGTAGTTGATTTCATAACCACAAAAATAGGTATCAATTAGCTATAGATAAGGTTGGTGACAAGGTTTATACCTGCACTCTAATTTGAAACCTAATTCTCTCGTTAACCGCAAGTGTACAGGTTGTTATTGTAGTACAAAGGAAATAGGGTCAAACCCACAGGAACCACTTTTGAAGTATTAAGGTTTAACCATACTCTCTAGTATCTAAACTATTAAATAATCAATTGAAATTAAGCAACAATAATAATAAGACAATTCAAAGATTAACAAACAAATTTGGAGTAACTCAAATAACACAAGTGTCCTAGGCAATAGAATCCATTAATCACACTCAATCATGGAAGAAATAATCAACTAATACTACTCATCTTGTCTTGCTAGGGATGCATTTCACTAAAACAATCAGAACTCGCTTTTCCGATGAACCGGAATTAGCTAATACCTAAGTTTCCCTACTATCGTGGTGAAATCTCAAGTATCAACTAGATCAAGCACAAGAAATGTCATACACATCCACCTAAGTGCACCACTACTTTTGTGTGCCTACTCCTTAAGTTCCACTCATTCATTTTCCATTATTATCAACTATTTTCAGAAATTAACAACAACTAAAATGGCTTGCAAATACTGATCAAGCATTCACAAGTGTTAAAGTATGAACAAGTGAACAAGCAAATACAAGATATAGAAATAATCAACTAGATATAGTCATACTCAAAGTATAAATAGTTTCATCTATACCTAGAACAAAAAGATCTAGTTACACATAGTGTATTTGACAATAAAGTTCATAACTTCTATGAAATCAAACATCTTTCAAGTAAATAGAGAGGAAACAATAGTTCAAACATCTTTCAAACATCAATTTCATAGCCATCCAAATATTTGATTACATCCAGTGTTTTTCAAGTTTCTCTAAGAAAATAAGAAAACTAGACTAAAAACTAAAACTAGAGAGAAAACTAGGGAAAAACCCTACTTTTTTCCTTCTAACTTCATTTCTCTCTCTCTATCATTTCCCTTTTTTTTGTTTTACTTATTCTCCTTGTTTTCTTTTACTTTTTCTTCCCAAAAAGCCCTTAATTGGAATCTTCAATATTCCCTTCAAGTGTACAAAATGCTTTGCCAGCTTTCCAGCTGAAATTCATTGTGAAACAACAGTCAAAAAGCAAGTGTGAAATATGCACAAGTTGTTCTACAAATTGCAAAAGAGAGAGGTAGATCCAAGCCCTAGGATCCAAGGAGTACCAAGCTAATCTGAACTTGGATCTAGGGTTTCTCCAATTTTTTCACTTGTTTTGCAAGCAAAATCCAAGGCCTTTCTCATAGGGGTCCGCGCTTGGATCCCATGCCCTCAGATCTATACCTCTAGCTTCTCAGACGAGGTCTCGGATCTGAGGGTAGTGGGATGGATTTGAACTCAAATCCAACTCCTCTATTTCCAACTTCAATTTTCTTCCTTTTTCGCACGACTTTCTCTTCTTGTTTCACTTATGCGTTATCCTCCAAGAAATAGATTGCATCTTCTTCAACTCAAATGACTGTTTCATGCACCAACAACCTACAAACACCATACATTTATGCATTAATCCACTCATTTTGCATATTTACTTTACTAAACGACACTTGAAGAAATTTTCACCAAACAATACAACAAAAATGGCCTTTCCTGACACGCCTATAAGGACACTTGCTGGTTTTTGTCATTATAGCACTTTTATCATGACACTTGTTATCAATTCAATAATATATACTTTAATTTTTTTATTTTATCTGATATAAAAATAATAATATGTCTTTAGATTCCCTATCATGACGCTTGAGAAAATGTGAGATACACCAAAAAAATTAAAACATAAAATGATGTCGTTTGATTTTGGCGGAAGATTCCTTTGCCAAAACACTTAGTGAAATTTCAAAACTTTCATTTTGCCGGCCAGCGAAATTTTGGTTCTTCTCATCTCTCTCACAAACTCTCTCTCTCGGCAAACTATCTCTCAAAACTCCCCCATTTTGGTTCTTTCATCTTCCGCCTTCGCCGCTGCCCTACTCTCCCATTTTCAGTTGCTAACTCGGCCGCTTCTCTGCCCTGTTCGGTGAACCACGACACCTGCACCAACAAGCCTTCGCTCTCTTTGCTAGGACAAAAAGAATAAGAAAACAGATACTCGTGCTCTTTCCTTTTTCTTCTTTCCTTTGAAACTCATCCCCATACTTCTCCTTACTGACTAGATATTTAGGTTGAGCATGCCGAGGAGTAGAGTAGGCAATGGTTGCCGCCATCGTCTCACTGGAGTCCAGCCACTACAACGGAAATCATCACTGTAAAGTTTCCCACACTCTTATACCTTTTTCCCCCTTAATTGTATTGTTTTCTTCTTTGTCTGCAATCATGTCGATTATGCTTTACTTTTGTCTTGTTAATCGATTTTAAGTGGCTGGAATTGATCATAGGTTTGAGTAGAGTTTTAGATTTAAAATGCAAGCTCAGGCCGTATAAGGAATTGATGAAAAAGAAATTTCAAAACTTTTCATGGTCACTACCTGTTTGTCGAAAGGTTCGAATGAAGAAAGAAGGAAATTTGCAAGGAAGCGAACAGAGAGATGAGAGTGATTGGAGAGTGATGAGAGTGAATAATTACTGCTATGATATAACTATTGTGAATCTTATTCTATCTTTTATTAATTCACTCCAATTTGTGCTGAAAGAGAAATTTTGTGTGTTTGTACATGAGGCAACAGGTCCATTGAATACAACTTGGGGCTCTAGAACTTCGAAAGAAGACATGGAAGATATGTGGATTCATCCCAATATTAATAAGGAATGGATGAAATCAAGAGAGAAAAAGGGAAAAGTTCAATTTTTTCATGACACAGAGAAGAGGCCTTATCTTTCCCCTGTGAAACTAAGGGTGAGATATTGTTTATACAATACGTATTTAATGACTGACTATTGAATGCTAGCCTTTTTCTTTAAATTGATCTCTCTTTGGTACGCATTTTGCAATTTCTTTTTCCATTGTGCTCTAAGTTCGTTTTCTACATACCTGTGTAGTTTTACTCCATGGTAATTCGTCTTTAATGCCAATTAACTGTTTGTGCTCACAAGCAGACACATCATGGGCTTTTCTTAGACAAAAATGCTGCATGCTTATGGGAGTTTTTAATTTCTTTTAATAGCTGGGTTGACTGACATAATGAGTTTTGTTTGTACCTATACTCTTTCAATTGCTATGATTTAATCATAGGATGCCTTAAAGGGGACAAAACAAATACTCAAGCAAATATCTTAATGTTATTAATTAGTTCTATAATTCGGAAATCACTCCCTTATCCTTGTTTATTAGTATTTGATATGTTTACTTACTATATAGTCTAGATGTGCCTCGGTGCTTCCTCCAAGGTTATATGTTTAGACCAATTTGCTTCTGCTTTATGATTGAAGTGGACATTTCCTTGCATTCAGAAGCTACGTTGCTTTAGATGCATGTCAGCATGCTGCGTGTTGACTAACTTATCGCATTCAGTGTTTGGATAGGTAGGAGTATATTGGCGTCACTTGGTTCCTTTCAACAAATGTGGTTTTCAAAATTTGAGTAAGCTTTTACATCCACTCTACCTTTCAATATTCAACTTTTCTCCTTTTTTTTCTCCCCATTTTCAGTCTGTTTTATCTCTCGATTAACACGTTTGAGGAACATAGAGCTTCTTATGTTCAAAGCAAATGCCCGTAAAGAACTTTAATGGTGCGGACAATTATCACATTAGACAGAAATTCATGGAGCTGACTTCACTTTGATTAGTTCGCTGACAGTATGGGTTGCTCGGTTTTAATATCCTGCTTTATAGGAGCCCAAACAATGTACTATATGTATACTGTACCTCTCGCAGATCGTTGCTAATGTTGTACAATTACGTTACCTGACTTTTAGTTCAACAAATTATACTTGTTTGGGAATCTTTCAAGTTTGTACTTGTTAGGGATTTGCTATGTTAGTACTTGTTATTGACTTTTAGTTCAACAAATTATATTTGAGCATTGACTTTTACTTTTAGATTACTAAATGCATTCTGTTCTTTGAGATAATTTTACAAGTCCTTTGGATTTCTGATTGATGGAATGTATAGCAGGGAGCACTACTTGCAGGTTGCTTCTATATAAAATAAAAAAAAAAACTCCTAACAGTTAAAAGTGTCAGGATAGCTCAGTTAAAAAAACTCCTACTTGTTACTGACTATAGCTATCCTGACACTTTCGATTATCAAGAAAAGGGATTTTTGTTGGCAAATGAGTTGCTATAACAATATAGTTTTCCTGACACATTTGAATGCTACGAACCTATCCCCACATTGGAAGGGACGACACTCGTCCGAGGTGTGAGGAAAGGTAAAGTGTCAAATTAGATTATCTATATTGACACCTTTAAATGCCGTTAAAGGTCATTTTTGTTGTAGTGAAAAAAGGCTTAAAAATGGCTATGAACCCCTAAAAATGCCAAAATCTTACATGTAACCATATGAAACACACGTGAAATATTCACTTATCAGTTGGTACATAGGTGAAAGTGAGTATCACAAATATAGGGAATTTATGCCATATCTTAGCCGAAGTATTGGCACTCCTTTAGTCAGGGAGTCGCACTAATTTGAGTAGATAGAAATTCCATAATCCTATGAGTTTTCATTTATATTTTTTTACCCTTTTATAGTTTACATTATTTTTCTTAATTTATTTAGAGTCTAAATAATAAAGGAGTCTTAGTAGTGCCTATAGTTGATCATCTTTCTTATGTGTTCAATTTTTAATATCCTATACTATCTCACGACTCATATACTTGCGAAAAATTATATGTAGAGTGTTTTAAGAAATTATAAATTTAAAATTTAATTGTACATTGAGTTCTATTGTTGTAAGCATACCCTGGGCTCGTCACTATTCATGCAAAATTGTTGAACTTTTCTACTTTCTCCTTTAAATTTCTCTTTCTTTTGTTTTACAATAAGTGCATGTTTTGAGTGATTTAAGTGTGTTTTCTTATTTAGTTTTGGTGTGTTTTAATCTTTTTTATAGCTAATTAACTAGGATTCTAGTGAAAATATACATTTTGTGGTTTAAGTGGTAAAAATTGTATTTCTATGGATTTTAATAGTGAAAACTTCATGTTTTCATAGGTTTAAGGATTTAATCATCAAATGGCATGAATTAAGAAGATAAATGGATGATTGATGATGGTTTGAAGCAATAAAAAAAGAATATGAAGTGCAAGAGATGACATGCAACTTAGTATACAAGAAGGAAATTTTACAGCTTTGACACCTTGTGGTATTTCGGCCATAGTTTGAGCTACCAGCCTTGGATTGAGGTTATCCTTATAGCTTTGAAGTTAAGAGATAGCTCTACATTTGTTATGAAGACCTTGAAGTCCAGTTTAGTCGTTTTCATTGTCAAAAAGTCAAATACAGAAGTGCAATTATGTTGTCAAAAGCTGAAACAGAGTTTTGACTAGTAGAGGGTATTTTGGCCATTTCTCAGTCTACACAGATTCAAATTGGATGATTCTTGATGCATTGGAAATCTAACTCAAAGGACTACAACTTTTATATTTTGTACAAGAGTTAGTTCAGCTTCCATCATTAAGAAAATATTGATTGAAGTTGGACCAAAAACAGAGCAAAGAGAAGACTTGACTAGAAATGAGCAAGCCTGCAAAAGAGCAAAATGTGAGTACAATACGCAACCGTAGGTCGCATTTTTGAGGTCGCGTATTCTTCAATTTCGGCTGCAACTTACTCTACAACTTGTGCTTTGTTCACACAAATTTTTTGACCCATTTTTCTGTAAGAATTTCAGTGGAAACAAACCAAGACAACTGTCAAAGAAGCTTTACAACTCAAATCTAACTTGTTTATGGGCTCAAGAAAAATCTAAACATGATTTAACATTTTGTCTTTTGCATGAAATTCTTTATAAATAAAGGCCTTTAGAGAGCATTTTTGATAACTTTGGAAAGCTAGAGAAACTCCACAAAAATGTAGTTTTCACTAGTTTTGTTTGGTTTATTAGTATAGTATAGTTAGTATAGTTATCGTTCTTGTACTTGTAGCTAGATTTGGATGAAAATTTGAGGATTAAAAATGGAGAGTTAGAGCTCATGTGACAAGGGTAACTTCTCTCCTATCACTTTCTCTTTTATATTTGAGTTCATATTTAACCATAATACAAGTTTGGATCTTGTTCTTCATGTTTAGTTAAAGTTTATGCCTAGAGTTATGGATCAATTTTCTATATTTTGTTAGTGATATTTACTTGGTTATTTAATCATGATTAACAGCCATTAATTGTGATAATTTTAATGCGTTAAGTTTGTAATGAGAACTGTGATTTAACACTAGTTCAAGGAAATGATAAATTTAGGGAGTACACTCACGAGAGTAGAAGTGCATCTTTGTGGTTTTAGTGACTTGTTTTATGTAATTTCATAGAAGAAATAAACTTGTAATTAATTTCATAACTACGAGAGTAGATATGGTCTAATTACAAATATAGTTGATTCACTATGAAAGTAGGTTTCACACATATTAGGAAATTACGTCATAACTAGTCAAGATAATAGCAATCATTTAACCAGTAATTTCATTTACAAAAGTAGTGAGAAATTCCATACCTCTAGGAGTTTTATATTGTTATTTTTATTACTTTTATTTCATGTGTATAGTGTAGATTTAATATTTTGGACATATGATAGTCTAAATAATAAAGGAGTTCAAAAAACATCAGTAATCATCCATTCTTCCTTGTGGGTTCAACCCTTAATACCCTATACTTGCTCTCGCCTCGTATACTTGCAAAAAATCGTGTGTGGGGTATTTAGAAATTTATAAATATAAAACTTGACTATGGATGAGTTAATTGTTATACGTATACCTCGCGCTCGTCATTTTGATTTATTGTTTCTGTTTTTTTATGGTCACTTTCGTAGGCCAAAGGTGAATAATTCTTTATCCATGTTATAGCTATTAGTTATTGTTGAATATTTCTGTTTTCTTCTTTGAATTTCTCTTTCCTTTATCCGGTTCTATTTTTTTGTTTCTCTAAGCTTACTTTCGTAGATTAAAAGTGGTTAATTCTTTAATGGATATGTATGCTGTACTCTTTAAATTAAATGGAGAAAATACTTTAGAGAGAATTGGAACAAGAAAGCAAGTACTTTTGCACATGTGACATTGATTAGAAATTTAGAGAAATGATATTAGCATTCCTCAAAAAACACCATGCACTACTCAAACTTCATCTCATCCAAAAGAAAGAAAGGACTGGTTGAGGTTTTTTGAGAAGTACTAATATCATTTTTCAAAATTCATTCACAAATGCATACAGAATTTCTTGGTAAATAATTTAATTTTAAAAGGTAAGTTTGGCAATCCTCATGGCATGTGACAATTGTGTCCTTGTTCAATTGTAGTTATAGACTTATTTAATGTGTCTTGACTAACTAATAAAACATGTCTAAGTTTCACCATAATTATGCACTTAACCTGCACCAAGAAATTAAGAAAAAAGTAAGCAATTAAATTTTGATATCAAAAATGTCATTCTCAAAGTATATCTCAGTCACTCCAATATTAGAAAGTGTAATGAAGAAACTATAGTTATCAAAGTTGTTTCGAATCTTTGGTCTTTGATTTCTTGGATCTTGAAATTTTGGGCATCAGCTCCTTGTTGACTCAAGGGGTTGGCCCAGTTAGATGAATCTGCACTAGTACAGGAGTTTCCTTGCCAGTATAGTTAACAAGCCACCATTGATATTATCATTTTCTTCAAATGGCTTAAACTCTACAAAATCAAAATATACCATTTTAGATCCATTAAAGAAGGGATGGGATCATCACGAGTTGTTTGAATTCCCAAGTCAGGATTGTGTGATGGTGCTGTAGATAAGCCATCAAGATGCTGAAATTCTTGAAAATCATTGGTTCGATGGCTATCCATGCAAATTCCTTGTCAATTAGAGAAAATTGAAATAAGAAGGCTAGTTCTAGAGAGAGAGAGAGAGAGAGAGAGGAAAAAAGGCTTTAATTTTGCACATGTGATATTGACTCGAAATATATCGCAAAAGCACCGTAAATTTAAGTGTAAAAGTAAATTTGACAATCCGTATGAAAAATGACAATTGTATCCTTGTTTACTTGTAGTTATTAACACCATCTCAAAGTTCCTTGATTGACTAATAAAACTTATCAAAGTTTCACCGTAATTATGCACTAAACCTGCACAAAGAAATTTGCAAGAAAGAAATAAGAGAGAGTGTGAGAGCAATTAAAGTTTGGGTAAATTACTCTTTATTCATATAGTTTCACATATTACCATATGAACCCGTTAATGTTTCAAAATATCCACTGATAAGTGCATATTTTACATCTTTTAAGTGTGTTTTATTAGTTAGTTTTGATGTGTTTTATTTAGTTTTATAGCTAATTAACTATATTTCTAGTGAAAATATGTATTTTGTGGTTTAAGTGTGAAAAATTGCATTTCTATGGATTTTAATAGTGAAAACTTCATATTTTTGTAGGTTTAATGATTCAATCATTAAATAGAGAGAATTGAGAAGATAATTGGATTATTATTGGAGGAAAAGTACGGTGTCCATGGAGATTGCGAGGGGATTTACAGGAATTGTTAAAAGATAGCAGGTTTTTTAGAGAGGTGTCACATTGCTTTCGGGAAGCGAATAAACCTGTCGACAGACTTTCAAACATTGGCTTTGACTCTGGAGTAACGTTGACGTATGATTCATTCAGTGAGTTGCCTTGTTTGGTGAGAGGTAACATCACTCTTGATCGGTTGGAGTTTCCAAGTTTTCGAAGAATTAGAGTATAGCAAGTTAGTAAGTAATAGGTTTCCTATGCTTCTTTCTTTACACTTTCTGGAGGTAAAGGCCTCGGCCCCTCGTTGTATTCGGTGATTTTCTTGCATTAATAAGATCATTTTTCATTAAAAAAATATTGATGATTTGAAGTAGTTTAACGAAGATATGAAATGTAAAACATTCAAAGGAAAAAATGCAAGTGAAGATAGCTTTGACACCTAGAGGTATTTCCTCAATATCTTGAGTTACAAGTATCAGATTGAGGTGATTCTTGTACCATTTTGAAACTAAGAGATATATCTACATTTGGTATGAGATATTTAAGTCCAGTTCAATCATTTTCATTGTCAAAATGTTGAAATACAGAAGTGCAATTTCATAGTCGAAAACTGAAATAGAGTTGTAATCAGTTGAGGGTAGTTGGTTATTTATCAGTCCACAAAGTTCCAAATTGGATTATTCTTGAGGTATTGGAAAGCTAATGCTAAGGGCTACAACTTTCATGTTTTGTACAAGAGTTAGTTAGCCGCTAACATCAAGAAAATATCAGTTGAAATTGGACCAAAAAAACAGAGCAAGGATGAAATCTATCAAGAAAGTGCAAACCTGCAGAAGCAATACATAGGGTGCAGTACACGACTCAAGGTGGCGTTTTCGAGGTCGTGTATTCTTCAATTTCTGCTGGAACTTACTTTGCAACTTGTGCTATGTTCACACAAGTTTTTTGACCCATTTTCCTGCAAGAATTTCGGTGGAAACAGACCAAGACAGCTGCCAAGGAAGCTTTACAACTCAAATCTATCTTGTTTATGAGTTCAAGAGGAATCTTAACATGATTTAACACTTTGTCTTATGCAAGGAATTCCTCTATAAATAGAGGCCTTTGGAGATAGTTTCACAACTTTGGAAAGCTAGAGAAACTCCACAAAAATGTAGTTTTTATTAGAATTTCCTTAGTTCATTAGTTAGAGTAATATAGTATAGACAATATAGTTTTATCCTATCTTGTATCATGTTAAGCAAGGATGATGATTGAGGTTTGAAGATAGAAAAGATGCTGCTCACATGTGATAAGGGGTTCCATCTCTTCAACTTTTTAACTCTTGTATTTGAATCTTATGTTTAGCTATCATACAAGTATGGTCTTTTCTTTCATATTTTTCATGTTTAGTTAAAGTTTATACCTAGAATTATGAATGAACTTGCTTTATCTTGTGAGTGATGTTTACTTGGTTATTTGATGATATTATTTTGAACAAATTATTTATCACTTTTGCTTATTGACGGGATTTTTCTATACTTACAAGTTAAAATAATCCGATTTACACCCGTTTCACTGCAAGTATACAGGTCAACTAGTAGTTTAGGGTATATATCGGGTCGATCCCACGAGGAAGAGTGAACAATTACCGGTACTACTAAAACTTATCTATTATTTAGACTATCAATGAATTATAAGAAATGAAACCTACTGAATTTATGCAAAATAACAAATGAAAGCTCCTTAGGTTGTGGTATTCCTAACTACTCATGCAAGTGCCATTTTTGGATCATTGAAAACTACTATCTAGGCTAGTTATGGTGTAATTTCCTTATGCATATGAATCCTACTTTCGTAGTGAATCAATTATACTCATAACTAATCCATACCTATTCTCATGGTTATGAAATTAGTTACAAGTTCATTTCTTCAATGAAATTACATGAAATGAATCACCAAAACCACCTAGGTGCACCTCTACTTTCGTGAGTGTACTCCCTATGTTTAGCACTTCTTGAACTAGTGTTAAATCTCAATTTTTCATTGCAGAAATAACACCTTAGATAATCACAATTAATGGTACCAGACTAATCATGATTTGAAGAGCTTAAAGTGCTAAATAACTTGCTCAAATAATGGCATCAAATAACCAAATAATAAACACTAACAATTATAGAAAGTTCAACCAAACCCAAGGTATAAACTTTAGAAACACATAAATAACATAAAATCCAGAACTTGCATATTAACCAAACTTGGAATCAAATACAAAAGATAAAGAGTTGGAAAGGAAAAATAACCCTTGTCACATGAGCTCTTTCCTTGCCTTCTTCATCTCCTTCTTCATCTTTGCCTAGCTAATGTACAAGAATGGATGAACTACTACTCTATACTAGACTAACCTAGCACTAAGAGAATGGAAAAGCTACATTTCTGCAGACTCCAAGCTTCTCCCGTATGTCTCAGACCTTCCAAATGTCTCTGCATTTAAATTGGTTAAAAACTCTTTTTTCTTGGTCAATTTTTTCTGCTATGATTCTTCAAATGTCCTTGTGTTAAGATAGTCAAAAACAATGGCTTTTGACTTGAAAATAAGCCACCTTTGTTGCCCTTTTGTATACTGAAACATGTGCACCGAATTCCCTTGCAACTTATAGCTGGAAAGTAGTCTGAACACAAGAGAATTGGCTGAGCAAATTGCAGCTTTTCGGCTACAAAACGCGCCTACACAAAACGCGACTTTAACTCGCGTTTTGTCCTCTCGTGTTTTCAACTTGGCCTCACTTCAACTATGATTTTCTCTATGATGAAGGCCGAACTAACTTTTGTGCAAAACACAAAAGTTGTAGCCCTTTGAGTTAGCTTTCCAATTCTTCAAGAGGCACCTAATTTGAAGATCGGTGGACAGAGATATGGTCGAAATACCATAGACTGGTCAATTCTGGGCTTCAGCTTCCGACCATCCAAAAAAGCTTCTGTGTTTCGTCTTTTTGATTAGGAAAACGGCTGAATTGGGATTTTCTTTCTTCATACCAAATGTATATATATCTCTTATCTTCAAAATGGTACAAAATACACTTCAATCCGATATGTGTAGCTCCAGATATGGTCAAAATACGAAAACATGTCAGAGTTGTCAAAAGCTGACTTTTCTTGATTCTTTTATCCACAAATTGCATTTCTTCTTTAACACTTCATATTTTATTTTCACCACTTTAATCCATCATCAATCATCCAAATATCTTCTCAATAGTCTTCATTTGATAATTGAATCATTAAACCTGTAAAATATGAAATTTTTACCATTAAAAGCACTAGAAATGCAATGTTAGCCGCTTTAACATAAAATGTAGATTTTTATCAAAACCTTAGTTATTTTAGTTATAAAAGTAAATAATCAAACCAAAATTAACTAATAAAATGCACTTAAAAATACGTAAAATAAACACTTGTCACTTATCTAATCATGATTAACCGGCTATTAAGTGTGATTATCTAAAGATGTTAAGTTTGTAATGAGAATTGGAATTTAACACTAATTCAAGAAAGTGATAAACTTAGGAGTACACTTACGAGAGTAAAGATGCACCTATGTGACTTTAGTGACTTGTTTCATATAATTTCATAGAATAAATGAACTTGTAGTTAATTTCACCACGATAGTAGGTATGGTTTAGTTAAAAGTAAGTTGATTCACTATGAGAGTAGGTTTCACGTACATTAGGAAATTATGTCATGACTAGCCAAGTTAATAGCATTCAGTTAACCAGTAACTTCATTTGCAAGAGTAGTAAGGAATTTCATACCTCTAGGAGCTTTTTATTGTTATTTTTATTATTTTTATTTCATGTTTGTAATGTAGATTTAATCTTTTACATTTGAAATAGTCTAAATAATAAAGGAGTTTGAAAATCACCGGTAATTGAAAATCTTCCCTGTGAGTTCGACTCTTAATACCCTATACTCAATCGCGACTCGTATACTTGCGAAAAATCGCTGTGGGGTATTTAGGAATTTATAAATGTAACACTTGACTGTGGATGAACTAATTGATATATGTATACCCCGCGCTCGCCATCCACATAAACTCCTATACTATTATGTAAAGTTAGCAACTTCAATTACAACAATTGACCTAAAAACCCTAAAAGCATCCAAAACGGAGTAATACCCTTTATTACACCTATGCATTATGTTCCACATCATTATGGGAGTATAACAAGTATTACACGCAAAAAAGGCAGTCAAAAGCTATTGGAATAGAGCTCATTTGATGAAATATTAAAAGCAGCAGCATGGGGCCCATATTTAAAGCTTTCAATTGTCAAAATATATCAACAGATATTAGTGCATGTGGAAGGGGCTTGCATCTCCTAATTATGAGATATCAGGTTCAAAACCCATGGAAATGAAAAGAATAATATTAAGAGAGTTTAAATCCGACTTGACTTGAATAGAATTAGTCACATATCGTAAAACAAGACTTGTGATTTAAACCAAAAAAAGGTCAAAATATTAACCCAATTTATCCATTCAATTCAAGAGCTTTCTAACAGTCCATGCTCTAAAGAGTGTAATCCATAGAGTGATTTGATTGTGAATCCATGCTATTATACTTTATAGAGTGTAAATGTAATTTATAATGAGCGATAGTGTCATAAAAAAAGGGATAATAAAATGATGATATGACATATGTATTACATTCTAAAAAGTGTAATCAATTGCAAAAACTTGACGGGGTTTTTATATACGTACAAGTTAAAATAAATCCGATTTACACCCGTTTCACTGCAAGTATACAGGTCAACTAGTAGTTTAGGGTATATATCGAGTCGATCCCACGAGGAAGAGTGAACAATTACCGGTACTACTAAAGCTTCTCTATTATTTAGACTATCAATGAATTATAAGAAATGAAACCTACTGAATTTATGTAAAATAACAAATGAAAGATCCTTAGGTTGTGGTATTCCTAACTACTCATGCAAGTGCCATTTTTGGATCATTGGAAACTACTATCTAGGCTAGTTATGGTGTAATTTCCTTATGCATATGAATCCTACTTTCATAGTGAATCAATTATACTCATAACTAATCCATACCTATTCTCATGGTTATGAAATTAGTTACAAGTTCATTTCTTCAATGAAATTACATGAAATGAATCACCAAAACCACATAGGTGCACCTCTACTCTCGTGAGTGTACTCCCTATGTTTAGCACTTCTTGAATTAGTGTTAAATCTCAATTTTTATTGCAGAAACAACACCTTAGATAATCACAATTAATGGTACCAGATTAATCATGATTTAAAAAGCCAAAGTGCTAAATAACTTGCTCAAATCATAGCAATCAAATAGCCAAATAATAAACACCAACAATCATAGAAAGTTCAACCAAACCCAAGGCAAAAACTTTAAAGATACATATTAAACACAAAATCCAGAACTTGTATATTAACTAAACTTGGAATCAAGTACAAAAGATAAAAAGTTTGGAGAAGAGATAACCCATGTCACTTGAGATTCAACTCCTCCTTCTTCATCTCCATCTTTATCCTAATCTAGCCAATCTACAAGAATGGATGAACTAACTAGCTAAACTATCCTACACTAAGGAAATGGAAGAACTACATTTCTGCACTCCAAGCTTTCCTCCGTATGTTTTTTCTTCTTTTGCAATGGATTTGGCTATTTTATGATGAAAGGTGGTCAAGGAATGAGGCCTACACTTTTTCCCTTACAGCTGGTAATGTTTCTCACATGTCTAGCATTACATGTGACTTAGTGGAGGTGAAATTGAGTTTTCCGCGTAAAAAGCAGCCTTCTCTGACCACAATCCGGCCATAAATCCGGCCAAATTCCGGCCGGATTGATACAGTGACATTTTGGTGCAATTTCTGCTCAACTTCCAGCTCTGCTCCGTTTTTACCTCAACTTCAACTGAACTTTTCTTGATGATAAAAGCTGATTTAGCTCTTGATCAAAACATGAAACTTGTAGCTCTTTGAGTTAGCTTTCCAATGCATCAAGAATCACCTCATTTGGATCTGTGTGGGCTGATAAATGACCGAAATACCCTTTACTGCTCATTGCCCTGTTTTAGCTTCGACCATTAGAAATTGGCTACTGTACTTCGGCTTTTTGACTTGGAAAACCTTCAAACTGGATTTTGATGTCTTCACCAAAGTTGTAGATCTATCTCTTATCTTCAAATTGGTTCAAGAATCATCTCAATCCGATCACTGTAGCTCAAGTTATAGCCAAAATACGAAAATGTGTCAAAACTGTCAAAAATGCACAAAATCCAAGTAAAAAGTGATAAAAACCTCATTTAATCACTTAAAAGCATTTTTCACCAATTATAGCCAAAATGATTCATTTTCTTCCAATAATATAACCAAAGTGACTAAAAATAATATAAAATATCATACAATTATTACGTAAATTAGTCACTTGTCAATTGTGAATGCCCTAAGAAATGTATAAGCTGAAATTAAGACATCCACTAAACTCCTTAATTTCTTTTTTGATCAAAAAAATATACCTAATAACCTTATTTTTTATATAATTTTTTTTAACAAGGGAGCAGGGATTTGCTTTGCTGTTTAAATAGTATACCTTTTTTACCTAAACAGTATACCTTTCTTTTTTCCAAATAGTATACCTTTTGTCTAACAAGGAAGCAGTGGGGTTTGCTTTGCTGGTTTTGCCTTTTTTAATGGTTACTTTGGTAGATTAAAAGGGAAAATTTTATTAAATTAATGGAGGAATTACTTTAGAGCGATGCCACAAGAAAGCTAGCGCTTTTGCACACGTGACCTTTGACTGGAAATTTATTCATAAAAACATAACAAATTCTTGGTAACTAATTTATTTCAAAAGTAAATGTTCCAATCCGTATGACAATTGACATATGACATCGCGGCCCCATTTAATCGTAGTTATAGACATTTTTGTGACTAGACTGACTAATTAAACTTAGCGTTATTATCACTTTACTTCCTTAAAATATATCACTACCATCAGTTTACTCTCTAACGTTATCTTTTAGTCACGTTGTCCTCATAGATAATTTAACTTAATATGTTAACAAATTTTTGACAAAAATACTTTTTATTTTATAATATTACTACATTGTTATTATCATTTGAATTAACAAACTCCATTAAGTTTAATTATCAGTCTTGAGGATAAAGTGAAAAAAAATAAGGTTAAGGGGAAATTGATAGTGGTACCAAACGTTAAGGGAGTAAAGCAATAATAACCCTTAAACTTATCTATGTAAACCAAAGAAAGCACCAAAGAAAGAGTAAAGGCAATTAAAATTTTGATATTTGAAGGAGTCATTCTCAAAATCCATTATCTCAAATTCTCAATCACATCAATAGAACTTTTTCAGAGATAGATATGGTTCTTATGCCTCTAAACTCCAAGTGCAAATTTTTGAAACCCTGAAGCACTGTTCTCTTGAGAGATGATAGTATTATATATGGTGTTTAAGTGAAGAGAAGATTACCTAATTAAACATGATTACCAAGGGAAAGTTTATCAACTCCACCATCTTGAAGCACCTAATATTAACTTGAGGAGAAATAGCAAATAAAACCTCAATCATGAAATATTAACCAAAAAGAACACATTAAGTTGATCCAAAAGTTACAAAAAGAAAAAGAGCTATATGGTTCGTACACTTATCTGGGAAATTTAATCAGTTTATTTTATCAATCCAAGCTGAATATGTGCTATGTTTAAAAGGGTAAGTTGTATGTTTCTTGCAAGACGAATAGATTTTAATCCCTCTCGTAGGGCTATTATACTAGGCATGTAGGCATTTATTGATTGACATGGGAAATCATCTCCATCAAGTCAAGCTCCTTCTTCACTTCAAATTGCATGATTGGAGGAGGAACATCATATGGGATCTCCATGCAAAAGCCTTTGTCATCAACAATTGGAGAAGCGTTGTGGATCTCAGCATTCAGGTTATTGATGCTGGTCCTTTCAAACAAGTTGTCATCTAATGCGAATTCTGGAACCTCACTAAAATCATAGTCTGGAACAAGTGGATCACTGTTTAACTCCATTGCCTCTTCATTAGGGGTTGAATTTTGTTTATGATCACCGATTGTTGGGGTATCAGTGGGCGAAGCGTTTTTTCTTCCACTACTGCTCTTCTCGAAATTCAAGCTCTTTATGTAGTTTTGCAAAAGAGAACTAGGTTTTGGCCATTTTGTGCGACATTTTCGCCTCGAGAACTGCCTTCTTTTGGTTGCATTCCAATGGTTCTTGATGGAGTTTTCAGTTCTTCCAGGCAATTTCTTCGCAATTTCTGCCCATTTGTTCCCTATTTCGGCATGAGCCTCGATCAAAATCCTATCTTCCTCCTCAGTCCATATATCTTTCTGGAAAAAACAATGACGTCAATTGACATACCTATTTATCAACTCTGATTTGAGTCTTTTTCTTTTCTCCATTCGGTTTCAGGGAGATTTAGTTTCAGAAAGGATATAGAGGAAAAAGGAAAAACTTTCTTGAGTTGATTTATCAAACTTACCATAGCATATTACTTATTTTATACGGAAAGTTTGCCTTTTATGACTTTTTTTAAACCAAAAATTGATTCCAATTCTTGTGTATGAATGAAAATAATGTGGTGATTTCCCAAAGAGTAGCTCTCAAAATGTGGCACCAGATGCAAAATATATCAGCTTTTCTACATAGGTATGCTCTTCTAAAACCATATAATTGAAAATTGTATATCATGTTGTTTAGTTTAGACCAGTTGACATTGATTTATGAGAAATGTACATAGTAAAGTGGCAATTACCAAAACTGAAACTCTTAAACGTGGTACCACGTATAAAAATATGGGAAATCCTTACCTCAATATGGTCGATTTTTGAAAAGCGTGAAAAACTTAAGTTTTGTCTTTTACACAAATTTACATTGATCTATATTATATGGTTTCCAAAACATCTTTTTGCACGCATATCGTGTAAATTACCGTGTGTATTGCATGCAGATTAGCTTTTATTTCGTTTTTTTCTATCTGGAAGCCAGTCCCCCCCCCCCCCCCCACACACACACAAAGAGAGCAGTAAAAACGATAAATCTAACATTCTATGCATTTTTGAATATGCAATTTTCATCATCCAAAGATATTGCATGAAAGTGTTCACGTCAATAGCTGGATTTGAACTC
Organism: Coffea humblotiana; assembly: GCA_023065735.1. Classification (NCBI taxonomy): domain Eukaryota; kingdom Viridiplantae; phylum Streptophyta; class Magnoliopsida; order Gentianales; family Rubiaceae; genus Coffea; species Coffea humblotiana. Next base: position 11,364,630 of record CM041211.1, read on the forward strand.
AACTTTTTCCTATTTTCTTGTTGATGTCAAACAAAAATATAGGTGACAAGAAAATTTCAATTAAAGTCCAGATCACTAAGTTTAGTAACAAGAGAACCATAAACTTCTATTGTCCATATTTCATTACTAAACCATCAAAAACCAAAAAAAAAATAATGCATATGTTTACATCCTTAGTAAATAAAATAAGTATTAAAAAGCAAACCTTGATGTCAGGCCGTAAATGGTTGTGCCATCTTTCCCTACACTGCTTCCCTATCCTCCCTTTCAGCACTTGAGCAATATGAGACCATTTTCTCACCCCAAATTTCTCTACAAGGTGGACTAATAGCCTGTTTTCACATAAATAAACAACAAAGTTATGCTGGCCTTCATGGAAGACCTAATGAATATTGACAAAAAAAACTGTTAAAATGGTGTAGAAATGTTATCTACCTATCTTCTTCAATGGTCCATTGCCCCTTTGCAGATTTGGACTTTTTTCGACCACGACCCTGCTTTTTTCGTCGATGAAGATAAGGCAATGTTGGAAAATCTGTTATTATTTCTTTTTGTGCCAGACTCTTTGTAGTAAACACTTTCAGCAGTTATGCAAGAGCTCTCATCTTGGACACAAAATTCAAGGGCTTAACTTCTGGACGAGTCAAAGGGAAGAGCTTATGGTCAGATGAATTTTCATCCGATAATGGAGTTTCTTTAACAGCATGCTTCAACAAGCCACCACCACCTTCAAAATTTTGCGTGACTAACTTACCATTGTTATTATCATTTTCCTCAAATGGCTTAAACTCTAAATAGTCGAAATCTATCATCGAAGATCCATTAAAGAAGGGGTCAAAGGGATCAAAACTAGTTGTATGGATGCCTAAGTCAGGATTGAATGATGATCCTGTAAAAGAAAAGTGATCAAGGTGCTGAAAATCTTGGAGAAAACCCTTTGATTGACAGTTATCCATGCAAAAGTCTTGGTCAATATCAGGTTTCAAGAAATTGGCAGGCATGGAAAATTGTTGATGGCCAGGTTTATTGCTACATTTTGTGTTAAACTCCATGGGAGGAAAAGCAAGAAAGCCAAAAGATGACAAAGAAATTAAGATGGCTAAATTCTGTAGTGTTCACTTTCTTTCTCCATTACCTTGGCTTAATAGATAAGAACAAGGTAATATGGTATTTATTGCAGTCGGATTCTATCAGGGCCCTTCATTGGTAAGCTAGCTAATCTGATGGTTTGGTACTTGGTATTGCTTACAGACCAAAAATTAAAAAAAAATTTCACCATTTCATTGATAATGTAAATGATCTTATGTATATAAATAACCTAAGACATATGCTACAAAAGCATTAATCTTTGTCCACTATGGGTACCTTGGTACATTAATGGCAGAAAATACTTTAATCGGTTTTTTATGACTTGAGCATTAAGATAGTGGAGCAATTAGTGAGAGAGAAGTGGAATAAGAGAGCTTTGTAGTGTTTTAGAACGTGACATTTGACTAGAAATTAATGAATAGGAGCATAGTAAATTTCTTGAAAACTAATTTAATTGCAATAGTACATTTTCTAAACTGTGTCAAATGACAATTCTATCCCTGTTTAATTGTAATTTAAACTTAATTAATGTGTGTTGACTGACTAATTAAGATATTTATGGCATTGCATCTTAACCATGAATTGATATTTGATAGGATAAGTAATATTCCTACAATTCTTTCTGGATTTTGTATTGTAGTAGAACATGCATGCCATGGGTAGTAGTTCAGAGGTTTGATGCCTGCTCCACAATATAGGATGTTAAGTGCTAAAACCACACCAGAGACCTTAATGTCCAAATGGCTTAGTGTAGGGGAAAAGCTACCTATTTTCTTCTTGCCCTTTAAATCCTGTACATCATCAATACCACTTCTTGAAATATTTTGGACTAAATATAGTGCATAGTAACTTATAAAGTTTTTTTTCTTAATCAAATCCTAACTGAATCAGGAAATGTAGATCTATAGATGTGTTATCCCACTGAGAGCAAAATCAACCATTACCAATTATTTTCACAAAATTGCATCCAAATTTAACTTCGTAGGATGGAGCCAAAAGAAAAGCCACTAGCTAGAGAGACATTAAATCAAGTTTGGGAACACCTAAAACAATATGTGAAGGACTTAGACTAATTCCTAAAGGGAGTCTTTCCCAATTCAGCTATAGTCTTCAACCGAAATTCAGTAAATTGAATTAAACTCATTGAATATCATGGCTAAACTAAGAGCAAGTTTGTGGAAACAGGACAATAGGAGTAAATTGCTTACAAACACTTCAACTAAAATGACTAAAATGTCGACAAAAGGGATTAATGACCACTGACCAGGCATATTGAATGAGTAATTGAATTTGGTAACTGAAACCTTATCTATTTCTTCTCTATCTCCGTCAATTTGCATGCATTAATTTTATTTCACTAATTGTCACTTAAAAATATTAATTTGCATAGAGAAACTCAATCGAGAGGTGTTAATCTATTAGGCCAGTTGCGGACATCAAGTGGTTTTACTTCATGATTGTGCTAGTATGATCTAGTCAAACAATTCTGAAGTGACTTAATTTACTGAGTGTTGTATGACAAAAAAAGAAAGAAAGAAATTAAAAGACCTAAAATGTGATCACATCTGTTATTTGGACTCAGACCTTTTAGTTTAAGCAATTTCATTTTGTAGAACTAATTAGAAACTGGAAGTTAAACCCAAAGAGGAACCTTAATGAGAGTACAACAAGGCAAAAGTGATATAAAGCTTTAATTTTTGGAAAATGAAAAATGTGGTGAATATGATTGATCATTATAACTTATAGCCAGTTGAAAAATGATCTGAGAAATTTTTTTTTTTTTTACGTGTAAAGAATAGCTAATGGAAAAGAGAAACAGGGGAAGAATGGATAGATACTTGTCGTCTATTTTGCTTAATAATAATGGAAGATTGAAATTTGGTTAACAATGAAAGGTATGAGTTACAAAATTTATTGCATATTCTCATACTAAAATGTTTTGGCAATTTCTGAGATTTTTCTCACAGAAACGTTATATTTCCACTACATGATTTAATAAGTTTCATCACGATGAAGAAATTGTATTATAGAAAAAATATGATGGACGACGTTGTATTTTTAACTACTACATCAATTAAAAAAATTACAGAATTTGGTAGATATTAGTCTTATAGTGAAAATTACATCCAATCAAGATATGTGAATATCATTTTTTGCCTGCTAAAGTGGATATTTGGCATGCTAACATGAACATTTAATGGAACATATTTATATTTTGCAATGAAACAAAAAAGCACCTTCTACTAGAATTAGCGTAATAAAAGAATTGGTGAGTAAAAAGTTGGGAAAAAAAACTTGGGAGACAACCTAGAAATTCAGAATATACTTTATGAACAATTAATTACGCTGTTTTGGACATTTTCAATATAACTTTTCTTTGTATCATCTTTTTAAAATTTAGAATCTATTATTGATCGATTTGCTTACATCACGTTGTCTTTGAGATTATATATATATATATATATATGTATTCATTTATGTATGTATACGTGTGTCTGCAAACCCCAAAGTACTTTGGGCTAACTGGAAACTGGATTTGTGTTTACTTAATTATAAATTTGCTTCATTCAGAAAATTTTTGCATGCATGTTTAAGTCTTCGAATGTCCTTCCTATATTGAAATTTCACAATAAACGTTTTCCAAAAACGAAAAGTGTGACGACCCTACATCCCCTTAGTGCGTACTCTAGGGCTTAGCGGACCGCCTACCCAACTCTCGTCAGGACTCACTCACGCTTAACTCGAGAAAAGGTATCACGACCATAGAAAAGAAATGAAACAACAATTTCAAAATTAACATATATATTGATGTTCAAATCCAGTTACAAGGCTTATACACGTCCAAATACGTTAAAGTGTTTACAATCCAAGTATAAACAACCCTAGTCGGGTGCTAGCACGAGTACAATTGCAAAATCCAAAAACTAGACTACACTAACCTGTACAAGTCTCACGCCTCGCTCGTACCCCCTGTAAGGAAAACAAATGGCGTGGAATGAGTTAAAAGCCCAATAAGATTCCAAATAGCAAGTTGACCATTATTTAAAAGTACAAATACCAACGTAGCAAAATAGCGAGTATAACAAGTTCATAAAAGTGAGTAATAACACTTTAAGTAGCAAATCTCAAAATGAGCGAGTGTAAAATTCTTTTCTAAAAAAAACAATAACACTACAAATAACAATCAAAATATAAGGATACAGATAACTCTCAGGAGCCAAATTTCCATTGTTTCACCAGAGTTTGATCAAGTATTAGTTGACAGTCCGTCAACTTTCAAATAAAGTAACCAATCCAGTAGTACTTCGTTTAACACCAATCCGTCCACCATTCAACCCCCTTACCGGGTCTGAACACTAACTAAACAGTGGTGGTAATACTCGAGTATACCGATTAGCCGAGAAGATAACACTCTACTCGACAACACTAGATACCCATGGTTCGTTATCTAATCGACCAAACCCTTACCGGCTGGACTCAATTAACTAGCCAGTAGGGTTTGGGTTCCCAAGTAGTCACTATAGTCGATGACCAATCGATTTAGTCTAGAGAAAAGTACGGAGACAGGAATGAAAGGTACCTCCCACTCGTATCGAGTGTGGTACATACTGCCGCTCAACACTTACAAATCAAGCACAAGTACAAATACAAGTACAGGTCAATGCAAATCAAGTCACTTGTACAAGCATGAATGAGATATCAAGTGATTAGTTAAATTAGGTCAAGTGCGATAAAGTACACACTTGCCCGACTAAACCAAGCAAATCTTATCCGATCATGTTGGTAAATCAAATATCAAGTTCAATCATATATTTTGAATCACTCACCAAAGATTTAGTGCTTGTCAAAAATCACGTTCAGGTGTAACTCCTTGGTTGGAGTCCAAATCTACGATACAATATCATTTAAGAATTTAAAATCCACTAGGATTCGAAACATAGGAGTTTCGCTTCAAGAAAATCAAGTAAATGAAACTTGTTTAAGTAGTAGTTATATGACTTCTCAAACTCTCGAAAATTCATACTCGTTCTTTTTGTTTCGGTAAAAAAGTGATTCATACTTTGAAAATCACACTTGGTATGACAAATTGAGAAAATCATGTTTTAAAGGGTCGCTACTTTCACTTGTTCAAGGGTACGAATCTCGGCTAAATTCCAACTTATATACCTCTACAAAAGAATATTCGAATACCTTAGACAAATCAAATTCAATTTATTTTCAAATCTTTGCTCGATTTGCGAGTACACATTTCTAAATCTCGAGTGAAAATTTGGACGGCATGCCCTTTGTATTTAGTTATTTTCCAGCCATTTATGGCTTCATTGTTTTCCTCAAATTAGCCCCAAAGTCACACACAAGCAATGTTACCACAATAACCCTTCAACTAGACTTAATGTTATTCAAGTATAAAAACAATACTAGTAATGCGACCGGAAACCAAGTTTAAGGACACACAACAAAACAACAGGTTTGACGTCTCTTGGCTTTTCGGTCACAACTGAACCTACAGCTATCGGATTGGGGCAAACTTTATACGTTTCGAAGCTAAGACAAAGAACTACAAGTCTTATGAAGATATCAACAGCCATTTCATTCATTTTCAAGGTCAAAAGATGCAATTTCAGAAAAAACAGAAAACTGTCCGCGAAATAGTGCATTTGGCAGTCAGGGATAATTTTATCATTTCACCCGCTACAGTATTTCGATTGAGATGAAATTTTACAAGCAGCTATATAATTCCATTCCCTACAACTTTCATATTTTGACATAGGCCTGGTCCGACCTCTAAGATGGGCAAATTAAACAGGTCAGAACAAAACATAGTGGTTTCAAATTTCTGGAATTTGAGCTTTTACTCTAGAAATTCATATCTAACAAGTACTCTATCATCAAAACCATCAAGTAATAGCTCAATAATATCAATTAATAGGTAGATAACCATAATCAAGACTGAAAATGTAAACCCTAACTAATATTCCACCATATCATGCACAACTCACTAATTAACCGTCAAAACCCAAGATTAAGAGTTTCTATCCAAACTTTAGCAAGAATAAGAAGAGAAAAAGGAAAGACAGCCATGATACCTTCCAAAAACTCCTTGTAGGTGTGAAACTAAACACTTTCTTCCAAAACTTTTACCACACACAACTACCTAAGCACAAAAATGAAAGTTTAATCGGTTTGGATTGGGTGATTTCTCTCAAATGAAGATGATTCAAGGTGAAAGTTGGAGATTGTTCACTTGGTTTCTTTCTCTCCTCAAGCTCGGCTGGAAATGTAGAAAATGAAGAGGAATTGAAGTGATTTTGGGGATAAAAATGAAAGAAATTGGTTGGTCAAACAACCCTTGGATATTTGCCACTTGTCACCTCAAGATTACATCTTGAATTTTTCTTCTTTTTCCTTTCTTTTTGGTCAAGAATTTCGGCTCTCTCTTGGCTGATTAAGGGATGATATTTATGCAATAATAACAAGAGGATTAAGGTAATAAAGTAGTGTTTAAGTGGTGCATTCAATCGGTAGCGAACGATACCCGTCGGTTCAAACCGAATTTCCTTAAATCGCGTATACTAGGGTTTTAACTTATAATTCACTAACTTATTATTATCACTTCTAAACATACATTTTTTCTTATCTAAAACTCACTCTTAACCGCCAAATTTAGTACACACTCCGTACCAAGTAATCACACTACCAAAAGACGTAAAACCCTAGTTTACCTTAACAATGAAAGTAAAGAGAAAACCCTTGGTTCTATGATTAATTGTAACTATTGAGGGAGTGAATGAGTAGTAAAGCTATTATAAGTAATTGAGTCAAAATAAAAGGAAATTTTTAAGAAAATATGAGCGAATTTTCCAGTCGTCATAAAAAGTACACAATAAACATTAAAATAAAAATGTCCTAGTACTTCCTTTCCATTTTGTTTTTAATCATTACCATTCTATTTTTTTTTCCCCTTTTTGGGTAGGATTTCGCCATTGCCTTCTCTATTCATGTCTCTGTGTTTTTCTCCTATAATTAATTGGTATCTATTTTCATTTTCCTTTAGAGGTTTTTACATTTTCTATTTTCCGATCACTCTAACAATTATACATGTTGCAGATTTGTCTCAAGAGTCATCATTCAGTATATCAACTTAAGGTGAGCCTTTGTCGCCACAAAGGAGTACAATACCAGTATGAGCATGGTTTTCAGTTTTATTTTTTTTAATCGAATATTCTATAATACCTTAGTCCTATTTTTGTTCAATCTACTTAAAGATTTTATAAATACATGTTTCTTTCTTTGGTTTCCTGGGTACAAATATAATATTCCATTACATGGGGTAAAAACTAGTTTCGAAGATAATTACTCAAGAACAGTCATTTCACAAGAAGCACAGTCACTATTGGCAATAGAAAACTGACCCTATTTGAATAAATGGCTAATTTGCTGGAGTATAATTAGAATAATAAACATATAGTTTCGTGGATAATACTTTCATAAAAATCAGAAGGATCGTAGTAAGAGTAAAGAAAAAAAATCTTTATTGCACAGGATCTTAAACTCCTAAGCACTGTTGCTGGAAAGCTTTGCCAGGGTTTTCCGGATCAATTTCTGAGTGATGAGGAAAATCATAGGGCATCTTAGAGGCAGGCAACCAAGCTTCACTGAAAACTCTGACGACTTCTTGATGAACAACTGCATTGCCATCCTTTGTTAGATGCAGACCATCACTGGAAATTGCCAAAAGAAAAAAAGGGTTGATGAAATCTGATCAGTTTTCAGGGTTTGAAGTTGTAAGAGGTTGGTTGAGGCAACTTAAAGAGGGAAAAAATTCGATGCCAGATAAGAGAAAGTGGATGTGAATGTGTAGCAAACAATGACAGAAGATTTGTGTATTGCACCATCCGCAGATCTAAAGTCCTACTCAATCCCCAGCCAGAGAAATATCAACATTGAGAGCAGATATATACTCCAAGCAGTCGTTGACATGATTTCCATGAATGAAGATTTAATACTTTCTGCCTGTCTGTCTTAAATAATCAGTGTGGCAGTGTGCATGCTTCAACCTATAGACACAGAATGAGTAAAAGTGATGCAATTACTATGCCAAAATGAGGGATATGGATATGCGTTCCTGTGTGTACATTACATAGAATCCTTGAAAAGTTTGAATGTGAACTTCTTGTTCATAAGGAAAAAATCTGAGGTACAGGGAACTTGAAAATTTTAGGTTCACTGTTATGCAATATCTAGGAATCAAAATTTTCACAATTTTAAATTATTCCTTTGTAGTTTTCCACAATTCCACCATAAAGGCTGTCTTTACTTTGATGTTTTGTCATACTACATGGAGGGTTCAAACTTGGCAGACTATAGCATTCTGGCAGAAACATTCCGCTTAAAAGGGTGTCATGAAGTTACTAAAACAGTTGCAGTTCCATTCCTAGTGATATCAGTTTCCTGTGAGTGTCTTTCATAAGATAATGTTACAAAAAGCTACTTGATTTACCTTAAGAATTTCTTCTGCCAACCATCTATTTCCTGCATCTTGGACCAGAGATTAATTGAAGGTAGATCTAGTTCCCTGGCTAACTCAACACATTTCTCTGCATAAAGTCCAGCTGTTTTCATTGGTTCTTTCTGGCAATTTCATCGCTTTCTCACCATACAAAGCCCTGATAAGAGATGTAATTTTGAAATTATTCTTTTTCAATAAACAGATGAAATCTACTCTTACATATCTCCTGGATAGTATCCACACCAATCTGTCTTCTCATTTTAAAGCAGTCAGTACTTTTAAATTAGAATCAACGGAGTGCAAAGCAAAGATAGGTATAGAACCATGAAAATATCCTGATTACATAGTCAAAGTTGCATTCATCTAGAGTCCAGATATTGCTGGAGATAACCAAAACAGAGAAATAGACTAAAAGTCTAAAACAAAGCAATAAAGATTCTCATGATCTCCAAATTGAATGATAGTGCCTCTGTGCTAACTTAAATTTTTGAAACAAGACAGAGCCAGTAACAAATTCCACCTTGATGTTCTAGATCTAGATAAAGATATAAACTATCCCACTTTCTGGGTAACATGCCTACACATGCAATGGCACTTTTAATCATTTCAGTTATAGCTGAGTAATGTATTAAAACTTGGAGGTTGTCACTGCAAAAAGAAAATGGTAAAACTGAAAAGTCTGAAATTTGCGGCTACTCATAGCCAAGGGCATAAAAAGCAATGGCATTTTTGTTTTGTAATTTTTATGCTCTTGCAAAGCAAGGGTAATGACACTAACTCATTAAAATTTTCAAACATAGCCTCATATTATATTCTAATGTATCGTGTTATGTTCTTGTGACTAACAACTGCTTACTTCATCCATCACATAAGGACTACAAACTTTAGGATATGTTGGAATCATGATCAGCGTAAATCAATGCAAAGGAAAACATATTATACCTTGCATATTCTTTGCGGCCTTCCTCATCAACTGGTGGTGGAGTAATGAGAACAATTAACATAGTGGAACAGCATTCCTGCAACAACCTTTAGAGACAATGAGATGTGAATGGGAAAATTCTGGAGGTGCTTAGTGTTCCTCTTTTTGGGTCAGAAAACTGAAAAAATCATTCCATTGCAGCCTTTGACATCAGCAAGAGAGTTAAATGTTATACAAGGTGCACCCTAACTTGAAGGAACTAATTGGGAGTAACTGAGGAGCTCACATAATTGTGTGTTTGGGCAGAATTTCACTTGGATGGCCCAAACATAGGTAAAGGCCAGGCTGCCCATTTAGTTAACAGACCCTCATTTGCCTGGCATAGCAAACCAAGCCACAACCCAGTATTATCTTCCTCTTGAATTTAGCATCTGTTTTCGGCCATTTGGTTTTATGTGTTAATAGTTTTTTGCTGAAGCATATGTCCACATTTTGAAGGAAGTGTATCAGCTAAACTTTGTCTTGTAAAAGTTTCTGATGATAAAACAATGAATTTCAACCATCAAAACTAAATAATACAACTAGAAAGCAATCTTGGTCTATTTATAAAAAGTATTTCAGATACATTAAGATCACTACATGTTTTATCCTAACATTCTACATAACACCTTAATTGACTGGTGCTTAGATAACAGCTTATCCGCCACCACTCTAAGACCAAAGTTACCAGTTCATATGTGACTAGCTAACGGCCAGATTTTAAGATGAAAGGATTCTCATACCTGGTTCTCATGGGAATCCAAAAACTATAAATGGTTTTGTAATTCAATGTTCCAAATACCCCTATGATGCATATTCAATTAAACAACCACATTTCTTCAGTGTACTGAACAAAGATTAGAGATGGGAAATATATACCATTCAAACTTCCATTTTTCAATCCACTAACCTGGCACGTGGATTATCGTGAACAAAATTATCTAAAACTAACATCGGGAATTCATACTATACCATTTATACCACATATTACAGATAATTGTACACATGTTAGCAAAAAAAAAAATTTTAAAGATTTTTTTAAACAAGGGAGGGGTGGGATTTAGGAGGTGGAGAGGGGGAAAGGGAATTTAACCCAGGACCTCTAATTCCTGGGCCTCAACCTTAGGCAACTAGACTAAGGCCTCCTCCACAAATGTATAATGACGGATATAAATATAACATTAATGTAGTGCAATTATTTCAATGTGGGGGAAATTCCAAGCTATTCTCTGAAAGTAAATGACTTAATGAAGAATAATCATATTACAATCACAAAGGAATACTTCTTAATATGATCTTACGTTATTATGTCCTAAAGAATCTATAGCACTTCAAGAAAGGGGGGAACAATGTGCACAAAAAATGTTTGTATGCTTATTCATAAAACACAAGAAAATATGAACCTTAAGATGTTGAACCATTCTCCGAAGATTCTCCTTGTATTCATCAACTGGCACATGCTGCCTTTCACTAGTTCTTCCCAAAAGCGCTGCATCATTTGCTCCAAAAAATATGGTTGCAGCAACAGGAGGCGTTGCAGATCCCTTCAAATGAGAATTATTAGCCACCATCTTAAGCTCAAAGATTCTATAAAATTGCAGGTGTAAGAGAACCAAAGCTTTTTCAATTCACAGCCACAAAGCATGATATTGTTAGACATAAAGAATCCAATACCACGTAGGAAAAAGGACAAATGCAGATTCATCAACAGTTCAGAAAATAAAGCTTCAGTAGTGAAAAGTTTTTCAATTGTTTTGGTAGCTGCAGGGAGCTTCATTCATGAAAACAAAGTAGGAATTTCACAAGATAGTGGTTATTTGTAACAACAGCTGTGTTGTTACAGAATAAACAATTGAACCAGCAAAGAAACTGCAACATTAGTCAAATAAGCGAAACAACATAGATCCTCTGGCAGAAAAAAAAAAAAGAAATAATGTAATACATGAAGCAAGCATATATAAATTCATAAAAAGACAATGAGACGCAGAGTGGGGATATCACTAGTTTGGTGTAAAATAAATCTAGCTTACTCAGATGATAACAAGCTAGACTTTCATCAATTCAAGAGAATCAAGAGAAGCCCTTGGCAGGCAGAGTACAGCTAACACTACTTTAGAACCAGAACACAAAAGCTAGCAAGCATCCATGATAAAAATCTTTATGTTGGAAATGCATAAGCTTGAAATAGAGGATAAACATCTACTGATTCTGAAAAAATGCAATTAAATTATGAATTAATATACTCATAAACAAAATTAGTAACAAACTTCTTGCCATTCCTAAAAGGTTTCTGGCACATGTCTTTTGGGCTCAGTCAAGCTACTCTGAATCCAATTTTATCAGAATTAAAAATCACAAAAAACTTTGCAAGCTTCAGAATTTGATCTAGTACCAAGGCTAGTACTTAATGCTCCAAAAACCGGACTATGGCATGTTAAACTAGACAAAGCATCAGAAGAGAGAAGTCCATGAAAGATCAAATTTTTTTGAACAGAATGAAATGAAAAGATTGCCTGTGAAAGTTAACATTGGCTAATTCGTGGGGTTTTAGAATAGGGGAACTTTGTACCACCACTCTTCCAAGACACAAAACTGAATCTTGTCTACAATATTTCTAGAATGCATTTAACAATGTTAACCAAGAAAACAAAATTTAACTACATGGAAGGCCAAGAAGAGAAAGAATGTCAGCTTGTATCTACAACACAGAAGTAAACCATTGATTTTATTTTTTTTCCTTTCAAAAAATCCCAACTGTATCTAGTTACCGGTAACCAGATGAAATAAATTACTGTTCTGTAGGACTTCGCTTAGAGTGACCCTCCCTCTCATCTTCAATCACACATACATTCTATATAACATCTAAATTCCCTCCAAATCTGTAAATTTACAACTTTTTTCATCCAAGTATAACTATCATTCACCCACATACCCTCCACATAGTGGTAAAAAAAATTTATAATATTCAATATTTCATATCATATTGAAAATTTTTTTCCTTGATTCAACTCAATTTCATTAAAGATCCATAAGGTTTTAACATAATGATTATAAATCCACATGACCAATTGCCAACAATCATCTCATTTTGTACCTTCAATTTTCTTCACGTGTCAATTTTCACTGTTAACTTCCCTCTGACACGCATTATCCCTTTACACTTTTGCACTGTAGCAACCGTTAATCAGCCAAGCTCATTGAAGGAGCTAATACAAAATGAACAAAATTGTGCAAGCAAAGTGCAGAGGAAGTTACCTAAAAGTTAATAAGCCTTATAGCTCTCCCCACATATTTTTTTCTTTCCCTAGATTCACGAATTGAAGACACTACTCATAAGTACTTATCTACTACAAGACTTAGTTGACGGGCTCAATCCACCATTCAAGACTAATATCATGCAATGCACTTCGCTAACATATCTTCCTGCCGACTAAATTAGCTCCTTTAGCAATTAGGATTAATTGACACAATGCCATAGATCAATGGGTTAATGGTGCACAACGGCTATCATCCCTGATTGATCCCAGCAAAGAATGAAAACAGAACACCCAGACAACACAAAAAAACACATTTTGATCACAACCCATCAGATGACTCCATTATTCTTCCAAAGGTTCTGAGTACCATTAAGAGTGATGTTTATCCAGCAATCAAAGCCTTCTTTTACTCAGGCTTCATGCTTAAATCAGTAAACCATACTGTCATCTCCCTCATCCCCAAATCTTGCACCCAATCAGCCTGAAAACCATAGGCCTATTAGTCTTTGTAGTGTGCTATACAAAATCATTTCTAAAATCCTAGCAAACCGTCTGAAATCTGTGCTGGACAATGCATTAGCAAAACTCAATCTGCCTTCATTCCAGATAGACAGATTTTAGACAATGTGATTGTTGCACATGAATATATGCACTACCTCAAAAACAAAAGACAGGCAATGATGGATACATGGCAATCAAGCTTGATATGGCAAAGGCTTACAATAGGGTAGAGTGGGCATTTCTACAGGCTATAATGGAAAAGATGGGCTTTTGCTCTACATGGATCAACTGGATCAATAGATGCTTGAAGACAGTAACTTATTCTTTCAACTGCAATGGTGAAACCCAAGGATTCGTGACCCCAGAGAGAGGAATACGGCAAGGAGACCCTTTGTCTCCTTATCTATTCTTAATCTGTTCTGAAGGACTCTCCAGTTTGCTGAGGAAAGCTGAAATTGTAAAGAGATTAAAGGGTTGAAAATCAGCAGGAATGGACCTGCCATTACTCATCTCTTCTTTGCAGATGATTCCCTCATCTTCTGCAAAGCTGATAAGCAACAGGCTGCTGAGATTATGAGAATCCTTAAAGTCTATGAGGAAGCATCAGGACAACTAGTCAACCTGGATAAATCCGCAGTCTTTTTCAGCAGAAACATGCAAAGTGAGCAAAGGGAAGAGGGTGTGCCAAGAACTGGGAGGGATGACCGAGGCTAAGCAAGGAAATACTTAGGCCTTCCAATGGTGATCTCAAGAACTAAGATCAGATATTTGGATTTGTAAGAGAAAACATCAAAAGAAGCTTCAAAACTGGAAAAACCAAATTCCTCAGTTTAGCAGGTAAAGAGGTAATGCTGAAGGCAGTTGCAATGGCCATGCCAACGTATGTCATGTCATGTTTCAAGCTGCCAAAAAAGCTTTGTAAAGATGTTACTGCTCTGATGGCCAATTTCTGGTGGGGAGAAACAAATGGCAGGAACAAAATGCACTGGACTTCTTGGGAAAAAATGACAAGGAAAAGAAACGAGGGAGACTTGAATTCAAGGACCTTGAAGCCTTTAACAAAGCACTGTTAGGAAAGCAGATATGGAGGATCCTTACAAATCCAAACCTTCTTGTGAGCAAGGTGTTGAAAGCTAAATACTTCCCCAAGGAGTCTATTCTACATTGTCACCCCCCCCCCCCCAAAAAAGCAATCCTGGGATTTGGCAAGGTTTTGTGGGAGCAAGAAGTGTTCTGGATAAGGGGCCTGATCAGGAAGTTGGGGAATGGAAGGAGTACAAGAATTGGGACCAGAAATGGATACCACAGACAGACCACAGGCAAGCCCACTACATTTAGACCAAGGTAAATTGTGACTGGAAAAAGGTGAATGAGCTCATTTGCGCCCACAAAAACACATTGGGGAAAAAACGGACCTCATCTTTAGAGTTTTCCAACAGATATGGATGCCTGAGCCGATTCCTAAGTATTCGCCTTAAGTCTGTCCGGGGAGGGAAGACTATTATTTTTGGCAACCACACGGCTTGGAGGGAGATACAAACGGTCACTCAGGCTCCAAATCCAGATGGAGGATCATAGGAATGCAACGAAAGAAGAGGTTAGAGAAGCTGGCTCAAGCCTATACAGATGAAAGCCAAACAAGTGACACAGATGTTGGAATACCTCTCTGGAGGCTCAACATCAAACACAAAAATCAAATTCTTATCGGAAATGTTACAAGGAGCCTTGCCAGTTAGAAGACGCAGTGAATAGAAGAACAGGCATGGGGGGATCCTATTTGCAGAACCTGTGGAGAGGCACAGGAACAATTGAACATTTGTTGCTAACATGCCCACGCACGATGGAAATCTGGAAGGCAGCTCCTATTCAATGGGAGGGAGCTAAGGATCAGCAGGGAGACTTTAGGAAGTGGTGGTCAGAATCACAGAAGCAAGAACAAGACCAGAAGGGGAAGGAACACATTGGCTTGACTGCAAACATTTTGTGGCAGGTGTGGAAAGATAGAAACAAGAAGGAATTCGAGAGTTTAACTCTATCCCCGCCAATGAGAACAGTAAGAAAGAGCACATAAAGAATGGTTAGAGCAAGAGGAGGTGTGAAAAATCAAAGAAAGAAAGAGTACAGAAGAAACAGGTCCAAATGCAGAACCAACAAAATCCAGGGCAGTGAAGAGAAGGAACTATGGTCCTGGACGTGGACAACAACTACAATGCCAAGAACAGCACAAACTTGGTATTGGAGTCCACGTTAGGACAACCTCAGGCAGGAACATAGCAGAAATGGAAGCTGAAAGAGAGAAGTCTGGGGAGCAAAATACTAGATGATGCGCTAGCATTAAAACTAGTAATTGAAGGCAAAGTTTTGCATCAGCAGTGGAGCAGAATCAAACTCAACCTTGCTAAACAAGGAGAGCTGTGAAGCAATTAACACAATACACAGCCCCTAGATAGCAGAATGGCCACATTGGTTGGAGGATATTGCGAACCTACAGAGACTGTTTTACATGTGCTTTTTTTGTTTGAGTAGGGAAGGAAATATGATAGATAGCAAGAAGCTTAGTGCAGATGCCTTAGCATTATTGTGGATGAGGAAAGAAACTTTCCTCATTGCTGTTGAACACTTTTGTATAGTTCGCTCGAGCCGTTTGCTCGCACATGTAATTCTCCTTACAGTAATGAAATGCCTCCTATCGTTTCGACAAAAAAAAGATCACAACCCCATCAAGCTATATAATAAAAACTTCAGAATTAACAAGATTGGAAAAATTTAGTGACAAAAAATACTACCAAATCAGAGGAGAAAATCGGGATACTACCGGAGGGAAAAGGTGATGGAGCAAGAATAAAGCCCATCTGGTGTTGTATCCACCGAACCCACGATTCACTATATCGGCCTTTACATTTCAAATCAGAAGGAAAATCAATTGAATTACCATTACATCGCATTGTCTAATAGATCAGCACTCTGATATTGAAGAGAAATTGGAGGAAAAATGGGGAAAAATAAACCTTGCGAGAATAAGTGTGAGCAAGAGCAGCACCCCATCCACCTGATCTGAATGATTGTTCAGTTATTGAGTCCCCAAATAGTACAACCTGAGGCCTCATTTTTTTCCTATTCAGAAGATCTCTGTGCCTCTTCACTGATCTCGCATGAATATTGAATAGTCGTTAGAACTTAGTAGTCATAGGTAGTTAGCCAATACTATTTTCCATTTTTTTTTTCCCTTTTTCCCTCTGTTGAAGTTAGTAGACTAGCAGTAGTTGAGTTAGACTAATAAAAGTTCTGTGACAGTTTGCATTTCGGTAGATGCAGCTATGTAAGTAGGGTTGCAAATAACCACCGAGCCAATTTGGCTCAAGCCACCAAAATAGAACTTTAAGACTCTCTTTGGATTGTAGTTCAGGGGTTCAAACCTTATTTATAGTGAAAAAAATGTAGAAGTTGTGTCAAAATATTCTTTTAATCAGGTTTGCATACCTCCTACTAACCTCTTTAAACTCTTCTTTCTGTAAAATAGAATAGATTAATTATACAAATGTTATTGTTACCAACAAAAAAAAAAATATAAGGTTGCAAATGAGTTGAATCCAGCTGGACACTGTGACAATGACGTTTAATTGATTATTTGTAAGTTCAAGTTTGACTTGAGCTAAATTTAAATGTTATTAACTCGTATTTTAAGTAGCTTGAATTATTTCTACCGAAATTTGGCGAACTTATGCTTGTTGAGTTTGAGTTGAGTTTAGTCTAACTTTGAAAGTTGATAAATAAAAATGAGGGGCGGCGGTTGATTTTGACTAAAAAATCCTAAAACTCCATTCGATTCGATACCTAGACTGATCTTAGAAAATGGGTCCGATCAACATAGGGTTAGTCCCAGTTCACAAGCTTTCTTAAAATTTTGTGAGTACCCGACCCGATTGGATATGCAAGGATATACTTTGAATGTTGTCCATTAAAACTAAAATTAATAAGAGAGTATGTAACTGTGTTTCATCAAATTTTCATATTTGAGATGATGTACTTTACTTTTTCAGCAATACATGGCTGTTAACTTACTAAACTTGTTAATTGTGTAATATATTTATTATTTTATTAAATGTTATTTAAAAACTTACTTAGTATAAAGATGCAAGTATGGATGGTTATGCAATCCTTTTTAACAAGTAATGAATTAAATTTAAATAAAGTTGTTTAGAGGTTTAATTATTTTTTTACTTCCAATTATGAAAATGTGATTCTTTTTTATTTAAAATTAGGTATCAGGTGCTCCAACCACTTTGCTCGATATCCAGTCATTCAAGTACCCTACGATCGTGGACCAGTTAATGTTTAACTTTTTATAAAACCATGACAAAATTGTTTTATGACCCGATTACATGACACACATTTTCTCATTCCCAAAATTGAAGGGATCGCCAAGTGTGAGATACTTAAAAAACACATTTTTATAAATATTCTTGGGTGTGGAACTAAATTCCTAAGACCTATTTGAAATATATATATATAAATGCAATTGAAATTTGTAAAATGTCATAAGAGTGTTTATAGTTGTCCAAACTATCCATGGGTCAGAATACAAAAGCTATAAGCATCAAACTTATGTCAAGAAAATTTAAAGAAAAATTTAGAATTAAAAAAAAGGTGCACCAAAAGACAAACGGCTTTCAGTTTTCCAAATTTTCCAGTCAAATCCGGTAAAAACTGAATTGGACTGAGTATTGCCAATAGATATTTCAAATAAGCTTTGGCTAAATCTGCCTCATTGTTGTGATTTTAAAACCAACAAAATAAAAGAATCTCATTAATATTAACATATTAATTTTATTTACCTCATTAACATATTTCTCTCATCTCCCCTCCCCTTTGCATTTCCTTCTTAATGGGTACGTATGCATGGGCTACTTGAACCGACCCAATTACAATAACGGCACTCTAATAAACTATACCAACTCGACAAAATTGTTAATTAAACATTCCCTTTTTCTCTTTTTCCACTTTTTTTTTATAAGGTTTAAAGTCTCCCTTTAAAGTTTAAACCAAAAAATAATCTAACCGTATCCAACCTTTCTTCGGTTAGGGAATTTTAACTTTAATGTACATTTGCCGAGCCAAAAAAAAAAGACATGAAATATTTTTTTTTCCTTCAGAAATATATCCATAAGTACAATTCTCCAACATAAAAACAAGTCCAAGTCAAAGAAACATAGTACTCACTTGCTAACTTATCCTCAAAAAAACAAAAAACAAAAAGTATCCAATACTTTTAGACCAAGTTGCATTTCACCATCAATGTTATTTGCTGTTTCGCAGACAAGGACTTAGTAAACAACTCCATCCCCAAATATATCGCAAAAAATGAGACTTTGAAATAACATGTTTATTTTCTTTATTCCCTTTTTTGCTATTTCTTTAAAAAAAATATCAAGATTTATTCTCTAAATACCAACATATGTCCTCATCAAATAAATTATTGTTTCTTTAGAAGTTTTCAACCTCAGGAAAAAAAAACCCTTAGAAAATGGAAAACAAAATCAAATGTGAACAGAGTCAATAAAAAAAAATCCAACACCAAAGAAAACCAAAAGAAGCAAAAGTATATACCATATTTTAATTTCTTAACTCTTCTAACCTATCCTCCAACTAAAGAGGCTCATGCTTTTTGTAATCCACTCTTAGACACAATATTCAACGCATGCAGATGATGTTTTCGAAAATAAAAATGTATCCTAACCCTAGTCTCATGGTTAGATTCAAGCAATTTGTAGTTGCCCTATTCTTCGATTTGGATCGAATCAATGTTTACTAACTAGTAAACCGACATAATGAAACAGATGTTAAATTATAGCCTTATAGGCTTTTTTTTTTTCTTTTTTAGTTTTATGTGAAGACTCCAATTCCTCCTTCCCTCTCCCTGTGGAATTACAAAAGATTCGAAACAATTATAACAACTATTGAAACATCCAAGATTTACAAAAAGTCTTTGAAAAAACAAGGAAAGGTAACCTAATACCCCCCCCCCCCAACCATCCGATAATTCCTGTCCCAAAAAGATGCTAATAATCCATTAGAGCAGTTAAATCGTTTAGAAAGTACAAGCCCTTGTCTTTTCTTGTTCTTGAACTACTAATGAAAATATCCAAACACATGAAATCCCTCCATTCACCAAGTGGTATACCCTCCTCTGTCTTCTTGTCTCTGTCTATCACTGTCGCCCTCGCAGAAAGAAGAAAGCCTTGCTCCAACGGAGGCAAAAGGAAACTCTCTGGTCATTGCATTATATACTCAGTGGCCTTTGGGACCATGAAGTCATTGCCCACTTCTCTAATGAAGTTAGGTAGGCAAACTACAAGAATGATTCTCATTGTTGTAACATCCCCCTAACATATGAGAAGATAGTGGAAAATTGTATGCTTTCCACTACGTCGTGTAGCTAGCAAGTTGGCCAAGTTACCAGTTGAAGTCCAAGCAATTTCCCAATATCATCCTCACATCCTTTGCTTGTCTTCCCAGTGGAGTCAGTTATTGTACTCCAGGCGTCACGTCACAGTGCCTTTATGATGGCACTAGAACTAGATTTCAGACAACAAAATTATCAAAGCAAGAAATGAAAAATAAAAGGCAACTTTTCGATTGAGCAATAAAGATTTGCATATGGCGACCTCCTGATCGAACTGCAATGTAGCAGACTCAGATAAAGCAAAGAGTAGGCGTAAAAGCCAAGTATTGACACTATGAAGGAAATATGGTAATTTTGGGGAAGGATGCTGTTGATAGAAGACTTCTACACCAACCTTAATGACCACATAGCAAACAGAACAATTGCTGCATACTCGAGTTCAAACCAGGCATCAATTTCTGCTAGCATGAAGTGAATGACTGCGTGGTTCTTCTTCCCAGCAAATATAGGAACATTTACAGCATTAAGTAAAACAAGATAAAGAAGGTTAAATGAACAAGAAAGGATGACAGCAGTTCTCTTTGTGGATGAGATAGGAGAGTACAGGCAAAAGAAAAGTCCACAAATTTGTTTGTTTGAACCATAGCAGAAAAAGATTCTTTTGTCCTGCTCCAAACCAAACTAACATATTAAGTTGAAAAGATTTGGCGCGCGTATGATATTCCACCAAGCTGTTCATAAAGAAACATCTTTCATGTCAAAGGTACATTATCTTCAAGTGAGTGCTCTGCAGAGGACGCAAGAAAGCTACGTGCTATGCATCTAGTTTCAAGCTCTACACGCTTAATGACAAGAAAAGCAGGTATATTTGTCGCCTTTAGCAGATAAGCGAGGCATGACTTGAAGAATCCTGATGCATCATTTATCCCATGTTATGTCAGCAAATCTTTGAATATTGGCTAGGATATTAGCATCTTAAAAAAGTAAAGCAAATGTTTAAGGCCCTCAGCTAATTATATCACACTAGAAAATTCCAACTAATGAACCTCACATATATCTTAGAACCCTAAAAGTAGAAGACAAATCCCATCATCAACTTGCTATAAGATTTGAAATACAAATCATGACATAAATTGTTATTTTTGAATTACAATAGGATGTGGCCTTTAATCATGGGATACAATTAACAGGTGGTACTAGTGGAGTAACAATCATTCACATCAGGCAAATGTAAAAAAAGAGAGGTGAACCATCATACATGCAGTAAGTTATGCTTCTGAAACTGCAAGTACGTATTACCACTATGATCATGCATAACATGCTTTATTATTCACACATAGGTTACACATTGAAAGTCACATAACTAGCTATCAAGTACATCAGATTCATCAGAGTTTGGATTGAAGTTTATTCTACCACTACATGGCACTATATGCTGTGAGTGATATCTGAGTAACTGGCGCTTGCATGGTCTGAAAAGAATAAGAGTTAATTCCGACCACATTTTATTTGCAGCAGTCATGTTCACCATGCGTTCTACAGAGCTTCAATCTGCATTTTCTTTATAAAATATATAAAAGTACTGCAGGCATTCTTTACTGAACCAGATCTATTGCAGCTTGAGATTGAACCAAAAGAGCAAAAAAATTATAGGTAAACAGACCAAAATTGAATAAATATATTATCATTGACATAGCTTTGCCGACTGCCCAAACATACATGAAAAAGAAAAAAGCAGAACCTGAAAAACATCAAACACGCTTCTCACAAGTTAGCAACAGAAACTCATGTATTGTACCATACGACCTTCTCAGGAGACCTCTCAAGCACCACTTATGACTCTAAGAAGACCTTTCGAGAATGACAGGTGACTCCAACTCACCAGAATAATAGCTAATATACTAGGTAGAAGAGGAACCAGTACTGCCTTGACCAAGGATAGATGGACGGGGACTAGGTGTTTGCCTTCCAGGCATTCTTGGACTTCTTTCTGCCCTAAGCTCATCCACCCGGGGGCTATGTGCCCTATGCAACAATCCCCGTGGGCTGTACACTGTCCTTATGTCTTCTACTGAAGTTGGAGTTGAACTATTTACCCTTGGGCTAGATGCATGCCGGATCTCACCACGGCTTCTTGTGACAATTTCATCAAGTATTTCACCGCTGTTAATGTGGGTAGTCCTTGCTTGACCTTCTTGCCCCTAAAAGTATTTGAAAAACAAAAAGAAAATTGAGATGAGATATTGATTTGACTGTCATATGCAAAAGCCAAATCAAGATTTCTGCAAAATTCAATATACAAGCTACAACTATACTATCAGTAAACTATCCCAACTTGATGACAATATCCAGCTGAAAACAGTCAGTAGATAAGAGGATAACAGCAAAAAGGTCAAAATTCTAGAAGCAGCCTTGTTAGACGTATGTTATGGTAGCTTACTTCATAAGATATATTAAAAGGTATCGCAGGGGCTTCCTCATATTCTGCAGCATCTAAGTCTTGTAGATGGGCTCCTTTGAAAAACTTGGGAAGTATATACTGCCGTACTGGGACAAGAAGCATGATTAATAATGGAAAAAGGACACCAGCTATTGGTATCCACGTTATGCCAAAGCATAAAAGCAAGTAGACTGTTTGAAAGACAGTGAAGCTGGCAATTGTCCTGAAAGGAACTGTCTCAACAAATGTTGCATGATATTTCTCCAGCACCCTGCAAAATAATGGAAAGAAACCTAGTGAAGTAAGAAAAAAGAGTGTTTTCCAGTACGTATAGTTTATGACAGTTTGAAGAGTTCAATCAATAAGAAAAATATCAAGCTTAGCAAATGAGAAATGTCTCCACCCAGAAGTCAAATTCCTCAGAAATTTGTGCACCAATGTAGTATTACCAGAAGGCTTTACTCCAGAAACACCTTTGCTGATGAGAGAATTGACCCTGCTTTTAGAAATAAAAACAAACACACATGCAATCCTCCACCATGTCTACAAACACAGACTTACTTATATTTTCTACTTGGAGCAGTGAAAAGGAGTAATATCCTCTCCCAAAATTGGTTTCCAGGCAAGCTTTCAATTGCCATGAAAGCAAAGTACCCCCAGAGAACCGAAGTAGGAATCTTTTTCAACAGAGGCATAGCAGCAACACAACCACCAACCATTAAAGCTTGAAGTAGATTGCTGAGACGCTGTTCTTTGACTTCCACAGGTAAAAGATCATCAACTTCCTTATCCACATCAAAAACAGTCTCATCAACGGGTGCATCAATATAACCTGTACTTGAGGCTCGTTGAATCGTGGAGTCTTTCAGCTCTTTTAGTCCCTGTAACGGAAAGCCCAACAAGGATAGATGAACTAAGCAAGTGAAAATCGTACACCAGCTCTCTGGTACTTAAAACTGAAAAAGCCACTCACCAAAGCTGGTGGAGTTTGGAAGACAAGTGGGGTTTGCATTTCATTGTAAGCTTCTCGCATGCTATCATATAGCTGGCCAAGATTTGCATTTCTGCGCATGCTTTTTCGAGCAGTTGATACAAGTTTATTGCGTAGAAGCTATTTCAAATAGAAAACAAAAAAGAGATGTTATAGTTTATAGATATGCTCTAGCAAGAACATATGCTTTGAAGGAGCGACAATTTTCTCTCTGAAGAAACTCAGCAGTTCGGTTGGCTGGAAAACAACCTACTATGACTAAGAGAAATTAAAGTTAACAATCCTCTAGCACAAAAGTTCTGGTTTTTGCCATGTCTATTTGTTAATTGTCATCAATATCAAATATTTCTTGCCGTTCAATCAGGTCTAATAAAGTATCATCCCACCAGTCTACGTATTTATAACTCAACCAATGAAATTCTTAGTATTTCCTGGGACCTGTTCATGACATTAACATACAGATGCATTTCCTGTTTTACCTGATGTTTCAGAGTTGCCAAGCTTTTGGTATGCATAGGAGATTGTGGAATGACGCCATTGGAAGGAGGGATGCCGATTAGACCACAGACTATGACCTGGTCCAAGGATAGCTTAGAGTCAGAACAAGATGCTAAACTATTGAATTATCATGGACTGAAATTCCAGATTAACAATAATCCAAACCTTCAGAAACAATATAATTCTGGAGTTAGTCACTTACCAAGAAACCCAACAAAAGAAGATCATAGTGGTAGGCAGCAGGCTTCTTTAGATTGAACTCCTTTTGTTGGGCAAGTTGAGATGCCACACTGTGATCAAAATAGTAAAGTACGGCAATCATTGTGGCAGGAATAATTGCTCCAACTATATACAGTGGAGGAACATGCACCATGTCCTGTAAAAATATGAACAGAAAAAGTCTCAGATCACAGGTATAGATGAAAATGGGAGAGTAAGGAGGAGAAGGAGGATCTCTTGTAGGACAAAAGCAACTGATAGAAATGCTTATATAACAATATGCATGTTTCTTTCACTGTTTGCTCATGACAATTAAAAAACAACCTTGATAACTGTCCAATTTGAATATGCACCAGGAGACCATGGATTTGGACTAAAAAGCCGCCTTGGTATTCCTCGTGGAACACTATTTACTGGAATATAGGAAACAGCAGTCCATACAAGCACCATAAATGGGACGCCATAGTCAGCTATGAATCCGCGCAGTGAACCTTTTAAACCACGTTCAAGAGCCAGAAATATCAGAAGAAAGAAAGGATTTTTGAAAGTACAGGATAGGAACAAAAATAAATGATTAGGAGGTAAACTCTCACATTGTACCAACTAAATAATAGAGGTTTAATTGAGGCACCAACTTTTCTTTCTGAAATGAAGTAGTTGAAGCAAAAATCACATACCTGTCCCATACTGCCAGGATCTGGCTTTACGGCTCCTCAATGCAGTAAGCAGTAGTCCAAATGACAGAACCAAAGCAAACATTCCATTTCCAAAGCGCCACGAAGGTAGGAGTGCAGTTTGTTTTGGATTTTCTCTTTCTGGCACCCCAAACTCCTCCACAACTCCCTGCATTACTCGATTTATCCTTACATAAGTTAGATCTTGCACATGACCCCTAGCCAAACAAGGATGACCAGAACTACTTTTAAACAGGAAAATCATTCCATGAGTAATAAAGCTGTTGAGAACCAAGATAGGTCTTAAATAGAGAGAGTCATGTCATGTATCAGAAACTGTAGAGAATTTTGTTCCACTAAAAAATACACAATGCAAAACCTGAAAATAGGTCCTCTGTACTCAGAAAAATATGTTATGTATCAAAAGACTAGTTAAAGGTCCCAAAAATTTTACTAGATTTCAATTTTGCAGAATAATTGTTGTTGTCAGTACTTTTTGGAGGTTGGTTTTAGGGGTTTTCAAGTGGAGGCTCCAAAGGCTTCTGGTGATCAATCAATCGTGTTGTTTCCTAAAAGCATGGTGAAGATTGAGTACTAATATGCATCTTAATGAAGTCAATCTTAGCAGGCTTCATTGGAGAAACCCCGGTACAAAAGTTTGCTGTGATAATAAAATTCAGGACCCAGGTGGTGTTTTTCACAAAATATAAGGACTCTTGGGGTAACGAGCCATTCTTTTGAAAGAAGAATAGAAAATATATAAAAGGTTAAAGATGGAAATTTAGCTCACCCGAATAGCCTGCTGCATGAAGAGCATTGCAATTAGAAGGCCAAACAATTCACCAGCCAAGCGTGTAAATCTATTTATGATAGAGCAAGCACCCAAAACGGCCAGCAAGAAAAGCAAAAGGGCTGTCCACACGCATACCCTGAACATAAAAGTAAAGGAAAATCTTAATGACAACCACTAGATGCATAAGTTAGCTCCTTCTAGTGTTCAGAAGTTACCATCCAGTCCAGGCTAAGAAGAGCTTCTGTCCCAAATCCTTTCGATCTTTTGCAAAGTCGAACATAAACGTGTACATCAAAACAGTTGGCTCAGCTACACCAAGTATCAGGAGTGGTTGTCCACCAACGATTGAGTGGACCACTCCACAAAGTGCCGTTGATGCAAGAGTTTGAACTGCAGTTAAGGTTCCATCTGCAATAAATGAAACAGGGACACCTCTGAGTCAATAAGCCCCCAACACCACAAAACAAGATTACCGCCAGAACTGCTTTTCCAGAATTTAAACTTTCAAAAGGAGAAAAGCAATGAGAATATTATCCATACTGGTATTCCTTTCCAATTGCTCCCCGAAAGATATAACTGGAATAGCTGATGCAAAAAATATATATGTAGTTGGAGCAAGGATCCTTCAAAAGAATAGAAAATTGATAGTTAAGCTTTACACAATCAAATGAAGTGAAATGCCATTTAAATGTTTCACTAAGTTTTCATTTCTGATGCGAGGATAATTTAGTCAAGCTGATAGTAAGAGCATTTAAAGCCAAAAAAAATATTTATTGACCAGGAATTTACAAGCACGGTACAAGTCATCCATACTACCAACATTTAGCTATAGAGGCATCACCATACCTTATGCCTGCGCGAATTCCACCCTTCCAGTCTTGCTTGTAGCAAAGAAGCCTTCCTTTAAGATCATTCTTTGATTCCACGGAAAGGAACAAATGTTTCTTCCATGATAACTCGATAAGTATGCAAATCAGCAGGTTTATTTATTTACTTTTTCTTTTCTTCACAAAGGGCTAATCCAAAGACACTGAACTTTGGACTCGAGAGGCTAATGTCACCGCAGCTTTATTTATATAGAACAGGAAAGCAAAAGTTTGGGCAGGAAGACAATAGCTATTTGTCTATTTGATCATTTGTCTATTTGATCATCAATGTTCAAACTAATCATGTTTTCAGGTATACTTGACCTTCATTGAGGTTCATGATAAACAGCAAATGTTGAGGGACTTTACATCCTACCTAACTTACAAAGAATGGAGTTCTGTTAACTGATTTAAAGAAGAAAAGAATTGGTTACTCTATCAATACTAAGGCAGATAGAATTCCTAATCTAACTAGTCAATATTCTCTGGACAATTTTGAATTCCAGTAACATTCAACACAATTCTAGCGAAACGGAATCCCCATGAGCACAGATCAAGGCTTACTAACGATATAGACAGACTCTCTCCATCTTCTGAGATCTCAACTATGATTGACTTTTATAAAGCTCAGATCCATCAACTTAACACCTTTGTTACATATTAATCCAGAAAGTCCTCCTTTTCATTGAACTAATCAAAGATACAATAGGACAACAAAAACAACAACAAAAATCTTGCTGAAGCCTATGTTCAGTTACATGGTCAGAACAACTTAAGCTGCAAGACTTGGTCTTTAACTTATCTGAAGAGTTTTTAGTACTCTAGAATTGACAACAAAAATTTAGCGAAAATCCATTTCTTTAAGCTGAAATTGACTAGTTTAAAGCACTTCCAAGCCAATGAGCATTCCAAAGATCACAGGCTGAACCTTAATAATCTCAAAGAGTTAACGCGAATCCATGATTCAAAATCGAAAAATGATGATGCTAGATCAATTTAGACCAAATGGGCATTACTTGAACAGACAAAACCACCAAAAGGAACACACTTTCTGAATCACATTATATACTAAAAGACCCCTTTTGGAGAAAAAAGAAAAAAGAAAAGACAATTGAAGTTTAAGAAAGATGGAACTTAATATTGAAATCTGCAGGTTACAACAAGAGATGATGAGACAAAGAAAAGGACAAATTCCAATGTACCAAGAAAGGCAAATGAAGATAGCATGAAAGAGAGAGAGAAAGAGAGAGTTGGAAGGGAAGAACTTCACAGGGAACTAACTAACTCTTGATGAAGTAAGAAGCAAGATTGGTGTGAGGGAAAGATAGTGAGCGGTGAGTGAGCATAAATAATTCTTTCTGCTGTCAATAAGGATCAAACAGAGAAATAATTGAAACTGTTGGACAAGAAAACAGTTAAAATTTTAGAAGATAGAAAGTGCAATGTAGTAGCATATATAAATAATGTGAGGTGATTGGCAACTTGGTTAACAAACTTTCTACTGTCAAAGACTTTACCTGAAACAGAGACAAGCGAGAGGAAAGGGATGATGCAAGAGCGAAACAGAAAGGGGCTATGTCAAAAGAAAGCACAGGGTGTGGAAAGGACAACAATCTTCTCGAAATGATGCAAACATCCCCACAACTTTCTGAGTATTATTTTTAGTATAATTCTTTTCAGCAAGTACTATAAATTATAAAAGGGCTGCTACTACTGTAAAGTAGTCTGCATACTTTTGTGTACAAACTTGTATCTTCAGAACTAGCTAGAATGGAGGAAGGGTTTGAGGAATCTTTGCTCCTTGGTCACTGTGAAACTGGTCAGAAGCGACAATAACACCATCCCTGACTGAAAAATAGTTTGATATTTTTTGGGGAAAGATTAAAAAGCATAGGAAAAGAACAAAAATGAAGAGGTCTTATGTGACATATCACATTATAGGAAAATTGTAGCAATTGATGGCTCAGATCGAATCACAGCAAGTGATGTTGTTCAGTTTGGTCACTAATTTTATAAATTATTGCTTTTCTTGTATATTTTTGAATAATTTTTGATTTGGTCTGGTAACTTATGATTCACACTTGATTTGATTCGATTTAGATCTCTAATTTTGAGTTTTAATTTCTTTTTGGGAATATGTTTGAATATCCAAATCAAATGCGTCAACGCCCATCTGGGCATGGATTTGAAGAAACCCTGGGTCTAGTATCATAGCCTCTTTGGAAGTGGGTGTAAGAGGCTAAAAAAACACTTATATAGAATAATTGGACATTTTGTTTGGGTCCAAATTCAAAATTGAATTGAAATCTTAATTTGGGTGATAAATATCTCGACCAAGTTTTAATTTATGGGATAGTTAACTCAATGTAATAACAAAGGTTTATTATAAGACGTACCCGCAAAAAATCATGTTTCTCACTTTGCTCCTCTCAATTTCTAATTGAAATGATTTGCCTCTTAAACTTTTCAGTTTTTTTTTTCATAATATACTACAATCAACCTAAGAAATTTCAAATCAAACCCAACTTTATTTTAAATCGACTGTTTGCATGCAATTAACATATATGCCCTCATGCAAAGTAATAATTGAAGGATATTAGTGCAATATGCAAGGTACAGAAGTGAAAAAGACTAATATAACCTCTACAAAAGTAAGTGAAAACTTTGGTTAGTGAACAAAAATGCCCAAGTGTACATTTCATTACCCAAAATGACAACTTTTAATTTGATCTAAAGCATATTTCTCCTTTTATAAAGGGTTTAAACTAGACGAGTAGAGCCAAGTTTGGGACTAATGCAATCAAGCTCGACTTGATTTTGTAAGGCTCGAACACAAACTCAAACTCGATCAAGTTAGAATTCAAGTTTAAGCTTAATCGAACCCATGTTTGATTCTAAATAAGCTCAAATTTTAAAAATAAATATAATATCTTTTTAAATGGTTAAAATTGATATTTCACTCTAATAAGTAAAATTACAAAGACATATGTATTATGAGGCTCAGTGAGCTTTGAGTCGAGTATTATTAGACTTGAACTCAACTTGAAAACTCACTTGAGTTGCTCGATCTTGCTCAAGTTGAGTGTCCATGAATTGGCTCAATCGGTCACTTTTCTTGAAATTTATGTACTTGATAGGGAAAAATCATAGTCAATTTTTGTTTGCTTGGTAAATCGTATCACACCGGAAAAGAATGGTAAAGTTTTAGATGTGGATTGACCCACTTTCATATTAGAGGGGCAGAGTTTATAATATTTATCTTGAAGAGAGTATTCTGTAAGCAACCCTATAGAAAAATCCATTATTTTTCGTGTGATGTTTTCAAATGTGCACCACACTTTTGTATGGGATTCTAAGAGTTTGTCAATTAAAATTGAGAGAAGCAATAGGAGAGTATATACAGAAAAGGAAGCTTATAGCTATTCTTATCAAAAGGGGTAGAGTTAGATAGTTAAAGAAAGTATTTCAGAAAGTTCTTTTATCCCATTGTAATCATGGGGTTTATTCGATAAAATTGAAATTTAAACTCTAAAATTTGAAGAAGGTTGACTACGTGCTGCATCAAGTTTATAGATTCTAGTGCTGAATAAAATATACACAAGTTAGCATCAATCAAATAATTAAATATATGAGATTTTTGTTATCAAACACCACAAGATTAGTAAATGTGTGAATTACTTCAGTTTCAGCACTTTTTTGGCTGATTAAACAAGCCCTAAGTAAGATCATTAATGAGTAGTATTTGATAGAAAACTTTGATTAAGAATGAAAAGAAGAGAGAAGAGAAAATATCCGGCCGGCCCTTCTTGTGCTTCGTTTGAGACCTTTGCGGAGGGAAAAAAGAGAAAATTTTATTTCTATACGATTTCAAGTATTTAGAATCAGAATATGATGTTTATTTTGGAGGATTAAATTGACATTGCAAGAAAATTCTTTTATCTCTGTTTATTCACGTATTTGTAGAGAACTTTTTTATTATGTGATATTTGTGAAATTAAAAGGTGATAGAAAAGATAAAATGAAAAATATATTTATGATGTAAGAAAAAAAAAATTCCGAGTAATCGAATATCCAAACACACTCTTTTCAATATCCAAAATAATCGTCTCCTTTTCATCTTTTGGTTTTCTCCCCGCTAAAGCTACCAAACAATTATAAAACCTCAAGATAGTAATTGACGTCCAATAGTTGCTAGATTAATGCATAATAATTCATGGTCGAAATTGTCAAACTCTATTTGAAAGATTAGACAGGCTAAGACCGGCCATTTTAAGCCAACCACAATATTTCTCGCACCAATTACAAATTCCAAAAAAGAAAACAACATTTTGCCTTTTTTTTTTCTTTTTTTTTTCGGTTGCCTACTTAAACTCGTAATTCTTACAGTTGACATCTAAAGCATTAAATTCGGCCCAAATTTACCACATCCCCCTCATATTTGTGTAAAATTACCCCTGAACTTTGTTATGGATAATAATTGGCTTTACATATCTACCAAATAATATCTAAATAACTTCCCCATTGATTGATTTTGTACACATTTCTGACCTAATATTGTTGAGTTATGTGAATAATTCAAGCTCATTCTTAATCCTTATGCCACACTAGTTGCATGAACCGAGATCGCAAATTTAATCGAAATTCTAATTTTAGATATCAATTAGTAATAAATTGGAAATGAAGAAAAAAAGAAAAGAAATTTTGTTAAGATGACAACGAAGTTTGCCTTAACCCAGCAGGCAGTCTATAGTAAATTTTACTTTATAATTCATCCCATAATTTGGAGTTTTGGCTAAAATAATCTACTTTTCAAAAAATAATTCCAAAGTAATGCTCTTTCAGTTTTTATTCCCTTGTTAATCTAGTTAGTGCCATGTAGACTCCCCATCAAAGGAAAAAGTCATTTGTAAATCTTTTGTTTATACATTACATGGTTTTTCTTTATTTAGTGCCCTAAGGACTTTCTGTAAGCAAATTAAAAAAGGAAAGTGGATCCATAATTATTGCTTTAAAATTGTTGATCACCCTCCAAATTGCAATGATTTTGCCGAAAGAACCTTTTTTTTTTTGCTGCCATTATTCCTCCCTAGCTTTATTCTTGATTATTATATCACAATTTCCTTGCTTTTTTTTCTTATTACTTGCAATTTTATATATGGTAGTCTCCTAACTTTGTAAATTTTAAGAAGTTTACAAAAATTCAAATTTGCATTAATCTAAGTAAACTTCTTGTCAGTGGGTATAGGTGTTTCATCAGTTAAGTTTTAAAAACTCAAGTTAAATCAAGAAAGCGACTAAATATTGCTTGGATGGTAAATTGTGGACATTATACAAAATTCAAAAGGTCAAATCTTTGGTTTTCTTTTTTGTTTTTTTCTTCTGGAAAACAAAATTAAAAAGTAGATGATACTTCCTGGCTATTTCATGGACCCTATACTTAAAGCTTATTAATATAGATTACTCGGTAATATTTATTAGGAGCCTAATAATTACATTGTTTATATACATAGCATAATCAAGCATTTCTTTTGTCTTCTCTCAGACCCTTTCTCCTAGGAAGGCCGGCTGGGGTCTCCCTCCTTTTAATTTCTTTCTTCTTGTTTTATTCAAATAACACTCTTTTAGTTTTTTCTTAGTGGGAGTATTCTCTCTCTTAGGATTTTCAAGCGAGAATTTTATCTCTATTAAATTCTTTTAGTAGGGTTTTTTTAATTGTCTTCTAGAGTTTTTTTGTGAGAGTTTTTTTTATTGTTTGTTATTTTTCTTATTAAATCTGAGATTTCTTATTTTCCTTCTGTTACATCTAGAAATTCTTAAGTCAATTATGTCAGCTCTAACTTTCTCCTTAGGCCAAATTTGTTTCACGTCACATCTAGCAATTCAAGACATGTACAGAATTGAGTTGCAGCGATTCAATTGATTAGAGGACATGCTGGGGTTTTATGTCACAACCTTTTTATTTTTCAGATCTTTTTTTTTTAATTTTCAGATCTAATGTATTTGTTGGATTGCAGACCTGTTATTTCTGCTGCTTGTTAATTTGATGTACAAGAGTACCAACTACATTTGTTATACAATTTTGACATATAATTTCGATCTTAATACATAATACATATGCAGGATACAAAATTTTTTTGTTTAATTGTATTTTGGGTTACGATGTTCTAGTCTATCTTTTTCCTAATATGAAGCAGAAGATTGAGAATCGCAAAAAAAAAAAAAGGTTTGATCTCATAAATTTTTAATTTGAGTTAAACATTGGATATTTGCTGGCCAAATACCTCAGAAGACTCAAAAGAACGGACCGGGGCTGGAACGGTTGTCAATGCAACCGTTCCGGAAGCTTGTGTGCAAAATGCACACGGTGTAACATCATTTGTACATGATGTAACACTAGAACAACAGCGAGTAACACTAGAACAATATTTTATGAGTCCCACACATGTTAAAATCTGGACCATACAAATTTTGTTGGCCAAATCTTAGCCATTAACTGACAGTTTACCGTCCCTGCCCCTTCTCCCAAAAGAACATGACTTCCCCAGTCAGATACGGATCTCTCAGCAGAGCTGGAATATTCAACTGGGATTTCATTGGAGACAAACCCAGCTGGACTTGATTTGACTTTAGATCCAATCAAAGACAAAACTAATGACCTAATCTATCCCTATTAAACTTGTTACGTTTGAAGTACATCCACCTTAATCTAGATAAAAAAGCACCACCGCCAAGAAGATTAACTTAAGTTATCGTTGTTAAATTGCGTATTAAGGTTAAACTCGTAAGTTTAAAAGACGTCATATGATCAAGCAAAAGAAAAGTCTCCAAATATCCAAAAATTAAAAGACAAAATATTATAATCAAAGACACAGCAATTCATTAATAGAGGATCTTGGTATATTTTATGATTCGTATTTCTGAAGGAAAGTTGCATTGGACTAGCTGGAGTTGCGTGTTCTACTTTAAACTACCATAATTATTAGTTAAAATAATAATCTTAGAGTACAAATTAGACAATTAGCTAATAATTTGCTGTAATTATTATATTAGTGTGAGTTTTGAGAGTTGATTTATAGCTTTGTTATACAGAGTGTTCTTTTGGAGCACATAGAATGTGGTTTAATTACGAAATATCCCTAGAAGTATTTACATTTCTCAAACTTCCCTCTTATTTGTCCAATTCGATTGGCAGGCACCTAGCAACTTGTCAAATTTTTCAACGTGATATAATTAACCTAGCAACTCCAAATTGAACATTTTCCTCATGTGAGGTGCACATATTGCAAGGAAATGAGAAGTATTACTTCTATGAAATCATAATTTGTTGATTGAGCACTTTCCTTGGTAACAATAATTATTTTGGCTATTTCTTATGTGAAAGAAATCGAGTTACATTTCATATAAGTTCGTAGTTATTTAGCCCACCTTGTTTTATTTTTTCTAAGCCCTTCTAGTCTAATATATTGCTTATGGGATTAAATAATGTTCAACTAAAAAGATAGGAAATATCATTCATTTTCAACGGTAAAATTGTGTTTAGTTTTGTATATGGCACGAACTCTGTAAGAATCACTTGGTACGATCAGAGTTCCAAAGTTTGCTATGAAAAGTTTGTAGTAATTTGATAGGAATTGGGAATAGAGATAGTAAACAAAGTTATACCTATGCATTGGATGCTATTTGATAATAATTATGTTGACATAATAATACCAAGTTCCTTGAACTTTGTTGCTTTCCATTTCAATTTTAAATTGTTTTAAAGTCAATATTCGGTATTTCAATTTTTTAGGGTATCAAATATTTATCTCATAGTTTCTTGTCTAATTATTTATTATTCACCAAATATTGTTGGTTAAATATATAGAGGGGGTTTTTTTTATATTCAATCAAAAAGAGTAAGAAAAAAATTAAAAGACTAGTGGCAGTCTTGGTTGTTGTAAGGAAAATTTCAAAATGAAAGCAAGATGTGCTTCACGTTTATGTTGTTAATAACAAACTGTACATATATGTGGTGTGTATATATATATATGTGTGTGTGTGTGTATGCGTGTGTGTGTATATATGTGTGTATATATAAATGTACATAAATGTAGACCTAGAATTAGTTTGTTCAATTCTCAAGGAATCCTCATAAATAGACCAAATTGTGCAATTCCATACATTCAACAATCCAAGTCTTCTTTTGACCAACCAAAAAAAAAAGGGACTACTATCCAAGCCTTGCTTGAGGTATTATCCCACTAGTTATCCTAATCTAGTCTTATGATAAGTTAGTATTAGTCCCATTACACATGAATTGTTTTATTTGCATGATTGGTGCTGCAGAAAATCATGTGACATTGAATTTGGCATGCTATAAAACCAGAGAACAAAACCAAGGAAAAACAATTTTAATGCTAGAAAAAAAAAGAAAAGAAAAAGAACACACACACTCACACACGCAATCTAGGGGTAAAATTCTTTGACATTGCATTTGGAATGTCCGAAATATTCCCTTTAACAAGCTGCCTTAAGCAGACTGTTATCCTTCAAGACAAGGAATAATAAAACCAAAAAGCCAACATTAACATATTGTTTCTGACTACAAAAAATTTATTATTAACTATAGCCTATAATTAAAGATAAATTAATATCAATTATGTAAGCCCTGCTGATCAATAAATACTATTGGGCAGACTACACCGGCCAGCTAAAAGGAGAAAATAAAGTTTCATTAATTAATGTAGCAGCCGATCTCAATAGCTGTATTGTCGTTTTATATTTGCATGGAAAGTGTCACGTCTTGAACTGATTAAGTGCATCGTTGACATTACCTTTATATTAGAATTTCTTCTTAGGCTGTCATGTGAAGGGGATATAACAATTGAATACAAGTTACTTATTCATTTTTTGTTGTCATTAGTTGTTATTGGTGCGTTTGTTGTACAGATATTAAATACATGTTTAAGTATTTGAGGTTTTTATATTGTACCTTATAGTACATTAAGGGACCATTTTTTGGATTTTTTAACGCACATAAAATTCATTTAACCTATCATATATATATATATACATATATACATATATATATACACACATAATAATAATTATGACCCCCTCTTGCATATATATATTTTTCCTATTTAATTTTACCTATCCTCCTTTATATTTATTTACTTTTCCTAATTAATTTATATTTCAAAAAATATGATACTTGGGCACTCGTTTGATAGATCCCTTTTCTATAGTTCAATTTGTGTCATCAAATGAAACATAATGCTATATCAATTACAAGACACACACATTATATTACTTGTTAGCCAAGATTTGAATTCTGGTATATTAGCAAGGAGTTCAACTTCCTGGCCGCTAGCCCCATCACTAGTGGTTAAGACATAAACAATATATAATGCACGATAAACAAACTAAATGGAAACAAAATAAATATTTGGCAATAGTTTTGGAGTTTTAGTACTTGGCGAGAAAAATGGAATTGAGCCTATGGTTAACAATGTAAAGTTTTCATTCACCATTCCTTGAATGTAGAGTTTCAGCTCTATTTGGATCCTTCAATTTTTCAAAAAACTAATTTTTCAAATACTATAAAAATTTTAAAAAGTACTCTAAAAGGTACTTTAAAAAATAGTCTAATTTTTTTTAATGTTTAAAAAATATCCCAAAATATATTTTAAAAACTCTACTACTCTTAAATATTCCAAAATATTTTCTAAAAATATTCCAAAATATACTCTAAAAACTTTGCTACAATAAAATTTTTCAAAAATACCCCCAAAACAGCTAATCCAAATGGTAAATCCAAATAATATACTTGCCTCTTGGGAGAGTCCTACAAGTCTCATATATATATATATATATATATATATAGGAATAAAAGGTAAGATAAATCTCAGTTTTAGTACATGAGGTGATTATTTAAAAAACATAATGATTTCGGTTTTGCATTTTCTCTTACTTTCCCATGTGAGGGCCAAAAATAAAAGTATATTAAATAGAACATGAAAGAAAATGACTTCACTTGATGCATTATGAACTAAAGTCTTCAAGATTGATCATTTGATCCCAACTACCTTTTATTTAATTGCTAAAAAGTCTATGCAATTTAATATACCATAATTGAGACAAATGACGGGAGTGACAGATAACGGTTGCATTCTTTTTTTCTTTTGTTTTGTTTGTATTGAAAATCAAGAATGAAGTAGTTAGGCTGATGCCATCCTCCATGCTTAATAGCTAATATTGCAAATTGTTTGACTTTAATTTTTCCCACATCCAACCCAAAAAAAAAAGAAGTAACAAGAAAAAAAGGTCTTGCACTTACCTTTATAAATGACTATAAAATTGTTTATCACAGATTGTCTTTACGTATATACTCCGTCGAGTGTCACCCAAGCTAGATTCTTAATTCCTTTCTGCTGCAAGATATGAATGCGAGCTAGTAGTTTTTTAAAAGTTGTCTTTTGAATAAATTATTTCTTTTTGCAGCATATTGGCGGGATATCTAAGAAGGATACTTAAGAATATTTGGAGCGTGTTTCAATTGCAAAATGAACATGTTATAGAAACTTCATGATCTTGGCTCAAATAATTAAGGATGAAGTTCAAGTTTAAATTGAAATTAAGTGGCGTACATTTATATCCGTTAATTTATACACTGTCAGTATACATAAAATTTATTTAATAATTAAACCATGATCTCTCAGATGTTACATGCTAATGTACTGAAATCTATAATGAAATTTCATGTGTAAAATTTGAAGACACGAAGTACATGTGTAATCACAACTAGTAAAAAAAAAAAAAATTAACCAATTGAGGTAAAAAGTCCAACCACTTTCAAGATATGTTTGCCATTTTTCTTTAACCAATTATCATCTCTTACACTACTCCTACAGTTCCACTTCTACTTTAACCTTACTTTAACCTATTTAAGGGTGGATCTAAGATATGTTTGCCAGTACAAGAAAATGAGCAAATCTTTATGTATGCATATTCTATATTCATATTCTACATTCCGATTGCTCACCGAGGTTCGTTTGCTAAAGAGGAACCTAGTAAACTTCCACTAAGACAAATTTACAGTTATCTTCGTAAAGTGCCTTATATTCTATGGTAGCAATCTACTCTTTCTTAATATTTTGCAGTTATTTAAAGTATCCCAACCTACGCATCAGTGGAATAATTTTTTAATCTATTGGCGGTTTATCGAATGCCAACACACACACAAACCTAACATCTTGATCACAACTTTTGGCTGCTATTGGTTTTACTTATTGAGTAGATCATGACGGACCTAAAATTCGAAGATAAAAAAGCTCTGCCTTGAACAACAGAAAGAATCGGTTCTTGGATTTTGGGTGCTCTGTTCTTGTGACATTCTAGTATCCAAAAAGTAGCAACTAATGACTTATGCAACCACTATTAGCGACTAGGCTTTTATCAATTGGATGATTCAAATGGTTATCTAATCGAAAGAGGACATGAAATTTAACCTCATCTGCTATTTTAAGAAAAAAAATCTAACCTCATATGCACACCACAGCTAGAGTACATGAACCACAAAATCAGGTCACTTAGAAGACACATTTTATCGTACCCAAAAAAAGAAAAAAAACCACATTTTTATAGTGAACATGTAGGCTTATGTCTTTCCAAACTTGTCCCAAATTATTATAACAGGAATTCAGCCTTTACTTCTCATTTTTACGTGCTACAATGGAAAATCATACCCTAGATTGCCTTACTAATATAGATAGAAATGCTCTTTTTTTTTTATAGCAAGGATAATTTCATTCCGCAAAACTGCAATAATGGCAAAAAAAAATATCGAATGAAACATGACACAAATGCATACAGATTTGAAATCAATAAATACAACAAATCTGAATAATCAATACAAATAAATAGACAACATTGAAGACATCGAAATTCTAACGCATCTTCTATCCAAATGAATGATTATAACTCGGTATATTTGTGCATATCTTTTAACAGTCAGATTTGATTGAGAACTGGTTTAAATTCAAAATGAATTATTATAACTCAGTATATCTGTTCATATCTTTCAACAATTAGATGTGATTGAGAATTAGTTCAAATTCAAAGAGAGATTCAAATCTGATAATAATAGCAAAAAAAAATTGTAGATTTGGGAAGCTAAATCTATAAAATCTAGAATTTCATTCAAAAATGACAATAACTAAAAAAATTCTCACAAGAAAAAGTCTAGAAGAGAATAAAATTCTCATTAGAATAATTTAAAAGAGAAGAAATCATTACAAAGAGACTATAAGAGAGAAGAATCTCTCACTGGAATACTTTAAAAGATAATTTATTTAAACACGGAAAACTTAAACACTAGAGAGAGAACTCCTATCTATAGGAAAAGACTATTTTTTTCTAGTCTCTGCCCCATAGGAGGAAATCCAAGAGAACGGGGAGAGAATGATTCTAAAGAGGAGGAGGAGAACTACGGTTTGATATGATTGGAGGAAATAGAGTGTTTGTTCTCTCAGGGGGCCTTCAAGAAACTAAAAGTAAAAACTCAAAGTTGGAAATTTGAAAACTGAAATTTAATCACCAAAGTATTTATAATTTGCTGAATCCTTATAGTCAAATATGTCTAATAATCAACTGAATGTAAATTCTGAACTGGAATATTTTATTTTCATGTGTACTAATAGTTCAATACTAAAATTATGTTTATTTTGATATTATATTAGTTTTCAAATATTAATTTTTTTTGTACTAATAAATTTCATGCTAATATGAAAACCATCATATTTTGTGTTTGTGTGTGTGCGTGTGACTGTGTGTGTATGTGTGCGTGGCTCAATTCATCAATAGTATGCATACCGTATACGGATATTGCTTCTTTATTTCTTTTACAAGTGGCAATTTTTTGGACTTGCACTTTTGAATGGTGATTGGTTTGCACACTTCACCCCATACTGTCTTTTCATTTCTTCCACAAAAATTATCAAATGGTCTCGTAAGCATATCTATTGGTTCGTCAGGCCAAAGATAATCTTCTACTTAGAAATTGTTAGCCATTGGTGGCTTGTATCTTTTCCACTTAGTTCCTGACATCCTGTAGCTGTCATATGCAACTTGCTGAAAATGTTTCGCAGGCTGTCCACATAGTTTAGGCAACTCACCCTTATTCTAAAATTTCCTAAAATTTGTCGTGTTATCAAGCACCTTCATGATACGTAAACCAGCCATCCAATGGTGGGCTGCCACGTGGTACAGAAGTAATACTAGTTTCACTCAGAGACATTTGCCACGGTATTATCCACAAAAAGGGCAATCAAAGACATTTGCCACATGTCTGTAATTCCTCACAGGCATTTGCCAGCTTAGTCATCTGTAACTATCCCAACCAAGGTGTCAAATGGGAGGGGCTCGCAAGTTTCATTCCGAAGTTCAAACCAGTTAGCCCTAGGGGGTAAATGAGTTAGGTAAGGTGGAAACAAATTTAAGTCGAATGTAAACACAATAAAATAGGGCGTAAAAAAAAATTTAAAATAACCATTTCACCTTGAAATGAACTGAAATAAATTGGTGAGATCTTGAATCCATTATTTCTTAACGTCAAAATAATAAAAACTCTTAATTCCCGTTTCTCACAAGAATTACCATGTCGACTTTACTTTATTGCCGACATGACTATGATCTCATTATTTATTTATGCCCTTTGCCTCACTACCACTTTTAGTACAATATTTACTCGTTACTAACCTCATCATACCTCACATATTCAACTTTTAATGTTAGCTCTACTGAATCCCAAAAAAATAATTAAAAAAAAAGTATTGTGAAGCAAACAACAAGGAAAAAACTCGCAAAAGCAGACTTTAAATTCACACTGATTGGGAACCCTACCACAGAACAGAAGGACTCACTAATTTTTCAGGAACTGGGACAGTTGAAGATTTGGACCACGCATTGCAATCTTAACTACGCATTCTTGGGATACGTGGGTAAGAGTTTTCCCACAAGTAAGAGGATATATGTATCACTTGATGGCCATATTAACATAGACAAGAGAAGGTAATTTACCATTTTTATCTATTCTGAACAAAAAGAGTACACTTACACAAGTGCATTGATGATTTCACGGGATTTGTTTAAACACAAGCATATAAGAGAGCTGTTGCTTGATAAATAGACGAGATTTGTTTATCATGATATTTGAACTTTTATAAGTCATCTTTGCCATTAGTGGAAAGGGGGTCCCCTCCATTTTGCACTGCTTTGCCCTCAACAAATTGTAGTTAATTGTAACACAAAGAAGTTTACAAGTTACTTGTCACCTTGCAAGCGAGGGTCGTATTTAGCCTTTTAGAGGCAAAAGCCGGACTTGTTAGTTGTAGGGCCCCGAGATTTGTTTTCCTTAGTGACAATTTCTTTGGTAGGCTTTAACTTTTCGTAAAATCCAAAGTCATAGACTAGAATGCATTATATAAACAAATTTGGCATGTCATCACTTGATTTTAAGGAAAATATGATATTGACTCATAAGATGTTGACACTTTTTCAAGAGGGAGTAGCCCTTACAAAAAAATTAAAAACATCCCACAGCCCTTACTATTCATTACCCTCTTCCTTACCTTCCTAACCCAAATATCCCACATCCCTTCAACTCTTCTCCCTCCCACACTCTTCTTCCACAATCTCTTATCGAATTTCGCAACCTATTTATCTCCTATTCTATTACTCTTTCCATCCATTTATAGTTGTAAATAGTGCCTAATTTTTCAACTCGTTCTTTAACAAATGAGTATGGGTATGTAATTTTATTAGTTTCGAATGGGTAACCCAATTGAACCTATTAATTAGTGGCTTTTAAATGGATAGATTGGGACTACCTATTTAGAGTAAATTAAATTAGATGTACTAGATTAAAATTCATTAGTAAGTAAATATAAATCACTACCAATACAATAATTATATTCTACTTTTTGCAAAGGCATATTTAGCGCTCTTTTCCTATTCTTTAATTTTCATTTTTTTAATTTTTCTTAAATTTCATTCTACTTCCTCCCTCCCTTCCATAAAAGTTTTAATTAACTCATTGAGTGTTAATTGATTTCTTGCATTCACTCCTAAATTATTTTGATATTCTTATAGAGTGTAAAATTTGAAACTCACAACTATCGATTCTTTTGTGTAATTTTTTTAGGTAAAAAGTTATTTATTAATATAACGTGTTTTTATTTTTGTTGATTATAATGATATCTTATTTTATTGCTCAACGAATATGGGAGAAAAAATAAATAAAATTTTGTAGTGGTTTGTAAATTGGTAAGATATCCATTTAACCCACATAAATCACCCATTTTAATAGTTTCATCGCAACTCACAACTATAGTTCCCTTGACTTTACCCTTTCCAACCTTATAATCCTATCTTTATACTCCTTTTGCTATTTAGGATTCATTATCTCACTTTTACCCTTTCCAACCTTATACTCCTATTTTTCTATTCCTTTTATTATTTAGAATTCATTACCTCATTTTCAAGTGTTTTTTTTTCAAATAAGAAGTTAGAATTATAGTCATCAAGGAAAAGTAATTGGGTATAACTTTGGTGAAATATCACTATTTTTTGTGATGACTACCCAATGTAATTGTTTAAATAAATATTTGTTTTAAAAATTTTGATAGACACTCCAAGAAACAACCATCTAAATGCCCTTTTTATTAATTTATTTGTTTTATGTGCGCTTTTTGATATACATGTTATGTGAAAAATTATCTAGATTATGTCAGAATGTTTATTTCATTGGTTGGAATAATCATCTAACAGGATGAGTTTAAGGCTAAAAAAGTTGATTTAGTTGCAATAAGTTAAATGGATAAAGAATGGTTATAACTGGATATGTCATCTGAATGTTTGACAAATCTATGTATATACCTGGAAAGAAAGTGCTAAAAATATTACTATGTAAATGATTAAAAAATGGGACTAATGACATTATTCCTTATATTTGACAAATCAATTTTTATTAATGGAGGTGTAAAATGGGCAAAAGTGATAAGTTGTAATGGGGTGAATGATTTTACTATAGGACTAATCAACTTATCCAAATTTATTTCCTTTAATTATGGAAGGAAAAAGGGGTTAAAGTTTGGAAACATTTATTAAGGACTCATTTGAAGCAGAAAAGTTTTAAATTTTAAATTTGAATTGTCATAAGATTACTTGTAAATCACTATTTCAACTTTTTAACTAAAATTATGTATGAAAATAAATTTAAAAATTTAGAAAAAAAGTATGAAAAATTTGGAAGCAATCCAGGAGGCCTCCACTAAAACCTCCCCTGCAATACATATAGACATAAACTAGCATTCTGACCTGTACTATATACGGACTTATATTTCATTTCAAAACAATACTAATATACATACTTATATACTACAATATAGGAGGTTTATATTTCAAATCAAAACAATAATATATAGTTATATATTATAGTATAGGATAAAGTATATGAAAAAGGGAAAAATATTATTTCAAAGAAGTATATACCTAACATGTTAAAAAAAATTTATTTGGTAAGTACAACATGAACTTTCTTAATTTTAATATCTTAAATAAGTTGAAACCAAATTTTGTTTACCTATTGTCTATCAATATATGATAACAATTGGAATAAAATAATTTAATTTATAATGCTTTACATGATAGAGCAGTTGTAAACTTATTTATCAATATATCATGTTATGCCCATATCTTAAAATTTCTAACATTAAAAATATAAAGATATAAAGGATAACTAATTCATTTTCCTCAATTTTAGAAAATTTTTTTTCTCCCATCTAGTAATCTTATAATTGTTTAGTGCTTATAGAATAATGTTCTTCATAAACTTTAATGTAGATTTAAAACAATCTTTGTAAGATGTGTTTTTAAAATTTTCAAAATTATTAAAAACTATCATTCTTTCCATTCTTTTCTCCCTATTAACAGGTTATTCGTTATCTTCTATTACTTTCAAACCTCTTACTACGATGTCATCCTTCCCATCATATCCCTACAATCCCATTTTTTTTCCTCCCCTCTCTCTGTCTAACCTTGTAGTAATTCACCTCCTTTTTCGACTTTTTCTGTCACTTTTTAACTCTTCACTATTCTCTTTCCCTTGCTTATAGTTAGTCTGTAACTTCCTATCCATGCCAGCCAATTTCCTATTCTTTTCCTTTCACCATTGTCCCAAACCCTTTAAATCCATAATTTGTTTTTTAGTTTAGTGGTACTTTGTTTTTTATTTAATAATTTAATAATTTAGGATTCAAAAATGGTACCATTCCTGATTTTTAAAATATGTGATCAATGAATATTATTTTCTTTTTGTTTTTTGTATAATTTTCCCTTTTAGTGAAGGGTAAAATATTATTATTTACTTTTTTTACTTTTAGTAGGGTTGGTGATATTTCCTCTTTATTTACCCTCACATTAATAGATTTCAAATTAGATTCCTATATAAAGTGGACCGCTTCTTATTTTTTAAATTCAAAAGACATGAAAGGATATATAACAATTAAAAATTTTTAAAATTCTATTAAAAAAGAATGAGGAGTTATAAGAATTCTGATTTCAAAAAATTTTGTCAGGAAAAATTTTGGCCCAAAAAAAAAAATCCTAACTCCGTCACTGATTGAAATGCTTGTAGGTAGGATTCATCCATGGTGAGAGTATGATACGTAGTCTTTTTTTTTTTCACTGTATTTGGTTTGTGTGGATGACAAATGAAAATGGGTTATTGACCATCAATTTTGTGAATAATTATGAAAGTAAAATATGTTATAACAATAAGACATGTAGAATTGTGGGAATTGTAATTCAAAGGGGCTCCAAAATTTTGGATTTATGATTTTCATAGTGGTGAGTTTATTAAATTATCATTTAGTTATTACTATCAGTCGTATGGTAAGTTTTGGTAGTAAATGTCAGACAGTGATTTGGGATTTGCAGATGTGATTTTGCAAGGATGGTTATTATCCTTTAGTTAAAATTTGTAGTTTTGATTTTGAGGATTAGTGGGGTCACATAAATTAAAAAGTGGGAAGGTTTAAGCTTAAGGGATAAGGATTACTAAATTAAAATAAATCTAAAATTGTAGTAAAAGGGAAGTCAAATTTTTGACGCTTGTGGAGGCTGCTCGTCAAAAACCTACCCTCTAATACATATAGATAGAGATATATGTATGTGTGTGTGTATGTGTGTGTGTGTGTAGTACATATATATGTATATTATATACACACACATGCATATATACACACACGCTATATATGTATATATGTACTATATGTGTGTGCGTGCATGTATATATATATAATACATATATATGTGTGTGTGTACGTATATTTGTATGTCTGTATATAAATGTATGTGTATGTGTATCATATATATATATATGAAGGAGTTGTAGTTTGTCTATTGGGTGATTTTCATCTGACATTTTAAGGAACAATTTAGAGATCGTATAAGCATCATACAAGTAATCCACCTCAGAGTACAAGCAAGCTATGCTCATTAGAGTATGAGTTTACTTGAGTGCCCTTTGTGAGATGATGATTACATTTGCAAATTATGCTTATGTGTCATTAGTGACAGTTTCACCCTTTTAACTACCTGTTTAGTACAATGGTAATATAGAAAGGGAGCGGGGTGAATTGGGGTAAAGCCATTCGATTAAATTAAATATGTTTAAGACAATATTAATGGGCCAAAGCAGAAGAACCAT
The DNA here is from genome assembly GCA_023065735.1 of Coffea humblotiana. Lineage (NCBI taxonomy): Eukaryota > Viridiplantae > Streptophyta > Magnoliopsida > Gentianales > Rubiaceae > Coffea > Coffea humblotiana. Next base: position 11,409,580 of record CM041211.1, read on the forward strand.
TTGAAAATTATTTGTGGAGTAGGAAGTTTTGTCTTCTTCATCATTAAATCTTAAGAAACATTAATTGAGTTTTTCTAACAAAAGACACTCATTTGAACCAGTAATTGCAGCATGCTGAAGAGCTCGTTAAAGTTTGGGAGGTTAAGAATTATTTGATCTCAACATTACAACTGTAATTGAAGACCCCCCCTCTTCTCCCCCATTTGTAGATTAGTCTTTGAACTAAATGGCAATAATGACAGTCATTAATATATAAAATTGTGGGTATAGATGTTTCCGTTTCACACCATCAGAGTCAAATTTGTAGAGGTATGCTCATTTTCACTCGTGCTTCCCACTTTGTGAATTGTATAGCTTTGTTTGCACTATAAAATTTTTGAATTAGCTTTTGTTGTAGCTATTGTAGGTGGGCGAAGTGTGGGCAGATTTTCTTGTTAGATTGCATTTTGTTTCTCAAGGTACAAGGTAATTGTATATTCCTACTTGATGCATGCCATCTATTGTTTAAATGTGATTACAATTTTATTGCATTGATTATAGTTGTGTGGCGTCTTTAACAAGTGTGTGAACAATTGATCTAGTTTTAAAATTATATTATAGATGATGCAGTTTTTTATTTCAATAGCTCAGTGCATGAGATGTTGTGTGTGGATTAAAATTGCTATTTGAATAGACAAGTTTCTCTATTCATATGCTATGTTATTTTCTTGAATTTAGTTAAACTCATGAAACAGAAGTTTTCGGAAGTAACAACAGAACCAAGCTCCACTCCAGATGCTCTGACCACAATTAGTGAAACTCAAAACTCTGCAGAAGGTGCTCAGCCACCAACTAAGAAGCACCGTACCTAGAGAACCAGAAATCTAATTGTGTCCTTTCTCATCCCTATATCACCACTCTTTAATAGAAAGGATTGTGAGACTGCTATCTCAGTTATTTACTACTTACCTCTCCGGACTACTACTTTATTTATCTATCTATCTATGTGAATAATATAGGTTGAAAAGTAGAACCATTCTGCATCAACCCTCATTCTGAACAACAACTATATCCATTATCCCTTCACTATAGTTGCGTAAACTTTTATAACTCTCTTAGCTGATTATCTACCATAGTATACAAAGTTTAATCTACACATATTATAACTCTCTTAGCTGATTATCTACCATAGTATACAAAGTTTAATCTACACATAGTATGACATTTTTGGCTCCCATTAATATTATGCCTCACCTAAGGGGAAAACAAATTGTCCAATATTACCGAATTATTTAACAACACCACAGGTATAAACTCCCATGTTTGCATGGGCCTTCTCCCTAGTGTCTATATATATACACACATATTGGTACATAATGCACTATTATTATTATTATCGCTTTATATAGATGGTTTTCTTTTTTATTTTTTCTTCTTTTCAGAACCTTTGGGGGCCCGAACTAATAGATCTGTTTATTATTGTGTTTATTCTGTAACCATAGAAATATTGTTCATTTATTCACTTTGATACACAATGGAAGTTGTTTTTGTTCTCCTCGGGCATCCGCAACTTGCACTCATGTCTACAATGGAATCTTTATCATATCATTCTTTTCAGCCTCGGTGCAATAGTCAACTAAAGTACAGGCAAAATTGGAGTTTATGAAAGGACAAACAGACACCTATGTTTCAGGCCGTTTTAGCGTCTAGTTCATAAGTCTTCTTCAAGGAATACCTAGCATTTTTAAAGCATTTGATGCACATTAAAGAGTATTGGGTAATCCCAAAACCATATCTTGACAAAAAAAAATAAAAAACATTATCGATGAATCTCCATTTGGAACAATTAAAGACTCGTCATTGGTTTGAACCTACTTCTTGATGACAGAGGGTTAACGAATGAAGCAATAAAACTCAATCAGTCAAGAACCGATTAAAATTGACCAAAAAAAAGAAACATTTGGGTTGAAGATTATTTAGAACAATCTTTTTATTGTTTACTATAGCACATAAGGAATCTGTATATACGAAAAAAAAAATGTGGTTAGCAAAAGTGTTCAGAGAATAACAAAAATAAAAAGGATGGTTGATCAAAATGCTTCATCAAACCAATCAAACCAAGAATGCTTCATCAAAATGCTATGACCTCCCGTAACATTTAAACATTATTGTAGACCACAACATTAATTTTGTTATTATCAAAATAAACTAAAGAAAAGGAGAAATGATGGGAATGTTGAAAAGTGAAAATAAAGTAAAAGTGTTGAAGACATTCTTCATGATATCATGCACTGGTTTTTGTCATAACATAGCAATTACAAAAGGAATGGAAAGACCTTCAATGGAAAACGAAGCCGTGACAAACATAAAGACATGAAATGGTCGGCGGGTGCTTCCTCTCTTTGCTGCTAGCCATCCTTCATTGGTGCTTTTCACAATTTCAATCCTAGCTCATACTTTTTTGCTATTTTCCGCCACAGACATTGAACGAGAAGTAAAGTCTTTCATAATTATGTTTTCTATTGTGGTCAAGTACATAACATCACCATCCAACCATTCTATCAATATTCATTTGCAACTTTACGGTGATTTTATGTGGATTTCATGATTATTGTTAAATTAATGAAGGGAAAAAATGTTCATTTTCTCCATTATTTGCTAAGTACTTGATTCTTGCACATTGCTAACCCTACTACCCATGCATTGAGTATTAAGCTTTTGGCGGTCAACTACGTAAAAAGCGGGGAAACTTATATGGTGGGAGTCGATTTGATTGTACCATGTCTTTTGCAATCATGGAAATTCAATGGATGGCATATAAGCAACTAGCTAGCTGGACGGATTTCCTTTCATTTGATGCCAATTGGAAAGGCATATGACCATAAGCTAGTAGGAATGCATGTCTTGTCCACGTTGCAATCTGGTGTGATCTTGGCAATGACCAATGAAAGTTACTGCAAAAACCAAACCACACATAGAAGCAATAATATTGTTTCACGAGTTTATTGATTGTGGCTCTCAGTTCTCTGATCCAAGAAGCAGAAAATTCCTTGTACCAAGATAGGAGAAGTTGCAATCAAATCCGTTGACCAACATGCCAACATAATTAAAGAACCCGACGTAATGGTCATGAACTTCGTTGTGAAACAAGGAGGATTAAAAAGAAATAAAGAGGATAAATCATTTTCAACAAACAATTTGTCGGGGCGGTGAATTCTACCCTATCTAGCAACGCTACATCTTTCTTAAGTGAATTTTCAGATTTAATTGTGTTTTTAAATTCCACCCATCGAATCTATCTCAAGATCTTTTAGCGAGAGTTTTCTTTAATTTTTTTTCTATTTTCTTTTAGATATGAGTTTTTCCAGATTTTGTTATAGGATACGGGATTCCTTAGATCTATTTCATCAAATATCATCATTTTGTCTGAATTTAAAGTAGTTAATTAGTAAATCTAATAATTGGAATATGCACAGATATTTTGGGTGTTGTAGGTATTTTATCTAACTGTTAAATTTTTTTGGGGTTTCACAGTGTGAATTTTGTTGGTTTTCTAGATTTGCAGTAATAGTTTTTCTTCTTCAGATCTGTATATTAGTGTGTGTCTGATGTAATTCCTATCATTAATGTAAATTTAATAAAATCATGATGTAATTTACGTAATCATAGTAGATTTAAGCATGTTGCGCTTTCAACGTGTTTCCATGGACCATGTTGTGGAAATTGAACCACCATATGGTGTGCCCAGTAATGTGGCAAATAAGGAGTGCCCAAGTATTTAGTCCGTATCAATTATCGGCCAATTATTATTCAAAAAATCTTCATTTACGCTGTGTACTTGCAAATTAACCAATTTAATTGTGAACTAGAATTTTTTATAAAAAAGGATAATTTTATTCTAAAATATGTACAAATGACAAAAAGTACATCAAACATATAAATATATATATATATATATATATATATATCTTCAAATCACTCGATACGACATATCTTCAAAACAATAAACTTGATGATAGCATTGAGACTCCAAAAGTATCCTCGATCAGATGAATATCACTGTAACCCTAACAATTATGTGTGCATATTTTTTAATAGTTAGTTTGATAAAAAAAAAACCATTTCAAACTTGAATAGAAATTTAGGTTTGGCATCATATACGTGAGAAATTTTAGATCTGGGTTTTTAGATTTACCATATCTCACCAAAAAAATGAGAAAAAAAAGCTCCTACAAAGATATTTTGAAAGAGAATAAAACTCCAACTAGAAAAATCTAAGTAACAGAGAAGAATCTGTCTCTAGCTATTTATGAACTATTATTGGTAAACTCAAATTGGATTGGAACTTGAGTCTTAGCTTGCGAACTATTAGTAAACTCAAATTGGATTGGAACTTGAGTCTTGGCTGTTTTAAAGGGGGAGCTTCAGTAGCTTAATGAACAATTTCCTTAAAGAAAAAAAAAAGCTTAATGAACAATACTATGAGTTAAGCTTGAATGGGAAATTTTTAACCCCGAGCAGTCGGCTGTTTGATGGAGCATTATTGAGCATAGATGGTTTACCCTATGTCATGTATGACGACATATGTACATATATTAAAGGGACAATTTCAGAAACCTCCCTTGAGGTTTCTGATAATTTCACTGGCCTTTCCTAAAATTTGAAAAATTACACAAACCTCCCTTTAGGTTTATGATTTAGTAACAAAATCAGTTCATCTCTAGAAAAGTATGGTTAAACAATTACTTGCAAGAGAGAGATGAAAATTTTGTTCCACAAATGCCCCTTATGCATTCCACTCAAGGTCTATTAGCAAAAGCAATTATCAGTCAAGATGTACTGCAGATTTCATTTGCATCATAAACATATTTTTCAATTTATCTTTTTATGTTTTCAACTATCTTTTTATCTCGCATACATTGCAAAAAGTGCTATAATAATTATTTCAAATAATACTCTATCCAAACACACTATGCAGTCATGATTGTCTCGGAAAATTTCAAGATTTTGAATTGAGATTTTAACTTTTAAATATTAAACTGAGAATCGTAGAGATTGTTTACTTGATTTAGGGTAAGCCTTTTGTGATTTTGCATAGAAAAGAACAACAAATTTTGTCTTTCTTCTACCTCCTTTCTCAGCCACTTCCATGAAATTACTTTGATACAAAGGCTATCTCATTAGTTCTAAACGAATGGGAAAAATCTTCAAGAAAAAACTTATTTTTCTATTTCTTTCCTCTGTGCTTCCTTTGTACTATCCGAGCATTTCTTGTATACGATTGAAATGTGGTCATGTCAAGTCCTATCAATCATAAAATGGGACCAATTAGTGTAGCAAAATGGCACCATTTTGTGTCTTCCACATTACTGTTCATGCTGTTACACATAATTCTATTAATTAGTTAATTTGTGCCATAATTACTTAATTCTCAGATTTTAGTTTCTAATCTCAGATAATGTGTTGGGATAGATAAGTAATTTCATGTTAGGTCATGTCAGTAAATGGGCCCCTTATTTTGCTAGAAGAGGTCAATGTAATTTTTCAAATTTCAGGAGAGGTCAATGAAATTGTCGAAAACCTCATGGGAGGTTTCTGCAATTAACTCTATATTAAAAGAAAGCATGTACATTGTACAACATTTTTCACTTATGATATAGGGATAATTTTAGAAACCTCCCCTGAGGTTTCTCATAATATCACTCAACTCCTCTGAAATTTTTTAACATCTCACTTGCCTCTTCTATTAGTTTGACAAGACCAAATATCTATCAATGGTTCAAATTGACAATATTATCTTTGCACTCTTAATAACTATTTAACCAAAATGTCAAAATAAAAAAAGACTTTTTACACCAAAAAGTATCGATAAAAAAATAATCAAATCGCTATCCAATATTGATCCATATTTCTCTCTATTGAGATGGTGGTGGAATAGCAAATGATGTAGGTAATTTAAATTTAGTCAAAGTCAACCACTTAAAATGATTTTGATAGGTAATTAAGACCTTGAAAATTTTTGGTGGGACGGTTGTAAGGAAGTCAAAAAAAATTTTTTGGAAATATGTTTTAATACATATGTAACTTAAGTTGTATTGAAAATTAAAATATTCTCTTTATATGTGTGATTTGTAATATAAATCATACTTATAGAATAAATTTATAAATAAATCAAATTTTAAAAAATTAATCAAAAAATGATCCAATGACTAAATATATATCTAGGAATGTAGTATGCTTTCCAGAACATTATTGATTACACTAGGTAATTGTTGTTGTATAACTAAAAAAATTACTCATTATTGTATTTATAACCGCTCATATTTTCATATTTTTACTTTGTAACCTTATTTTATTTTTTATTGTTGTTGTAATCATCATAAGTAGGGTCACATAATTGTAGTTTTAGAATAAAATTTTCTCTTTCTTGCATTTCTTCCAAAGGGAGCTAAAATGCTACAAAAAATGTCATTCTAAGAGAATGTGAGATTTAAAAACTTAAAGGGTGCTAAGTGATATTATGAGAAACATCAAGGGAGTTATCTGAAATTATCCCTATGATATATGCATGTTTAATGATAACTAACAGGAGTTTTGAAGAAAATAAAAGAATTTTTTTTGGGTCTAATCCTTACTTAAAGATAACTGGCCTAGTTGATCACTAATTAGGTAGTGATCACAACACTTACCATGTGGCCCAAAAAGAGAATAATCTCTTATGCTAAGAAGTATGCCTATCTATTTATTCCATATTGTCGGCCAACTATGAATCCCATGAAAAATCTTCGTTTATGCTGTCACCGTGCACATTGAACGAACCCTAAATTGCCCTCAGTTTATAAAATTTATATTACTTTCAAAAATAATTATAAAATATATAGCACAAATATAAAGAAAAAGTGTCAGGTTTTCAATACCTGTATTTAGTTATTATTTAATTAGCAATTATTATAATAGTTTTATCAGTATGATAGGTTATTGTATATGGCGCTTTGTTGGGGATACACATCTCTTCTAAGTTGGAGAAGAAAGTATTGTCATAATTCTTTTAGAGTTTAGAGTTTATAAATTTTTTAATTGTTGGAACTATCATAGTTTAATAGTAGTTTTGGACGGGTTCTTTTTATATTATTGTTGCTTTTGCTACAAAGAAGAAAGAGATAAACAAAAAATTGGATCACACTCAGAGTTGTTTAAAAAAAAAAGTAACTAGTTCAACATTTGATAACGGTAGCAACTAAGTCAATATTTATAGTTTGTAGTTCTGTAAGAGGAATGAAAAAAAAAGTGACTAGTTTTACTCGCAAACTATTAAAAAAGAAAAGAGAAATAAGAAGAGAAAAGGAAAAAATATGAAATTGTTAGAAATCTTAGAGGAGGTTTCTAAAATTATTCCTATATTTTTTTAACGAACTACCTACAATATATCGGCATTTTTTTATATCTGACGTCTATGTCTAATGATAACTATAACTAAAAGTGACACTCGTTGATAACTAATATTTTTCGCATTGATCATAGTTGAGCCGGTGCTTGGAAATCTTAGCGAAGTTCGAGCAGAATGTCATCCACTTTCATCTCAACTCGGTTGAACTGCTAAATCAATGAGTTGTATGTCCTAAAACCAAATTAAGTTTATCATATATTTATTTAATGCTACAACTTCAAACTTTTCTATTTTCTTTTTGTAATAATTCTTTCACGTTTGCTTACATTGCTAGCTTCTCCTAAGTTCGAACAAGATAATAATGCTACATTGACATGGTTTTCCTTCATAGGCAACGGAGAAAATTCATTTTGAAAGGATAAGCAAAATGTTTTGATAACTTTTTTTTAGCCCAATGAAAAATCGCCAAATCTTACAAAAAGAAATTGGAATGAGGAATTTGAGAGTCCAACAAGATATTTCATGATCGTATTACTAATCTTTTAAGCATTTTTTTTTAATTTATACTTTTTGTTGAGAAGCTTTGTTGTCCCAGCCTTAGACATGAGATCAATGATCACACTAAGAAAAACTTTTCAAGATTACGCTGTCTACAAAGTAATTGCTTTTGTCCATTATAAAGAGAGGAATTAGGCTTTTGTATTAATGCAGAGGAATCATATTCAAAGCCAGCCTTGATTCCAATCCTTGACCTTCATCATATTTCCATCTGCCTGCCAATGAAATATTCCCATGCAAGAATTCTTGATATCAATTCCCAACACGTCAATCCATTGCTAGAAAAGTGTATACGTGGATGTAACATACTACTAGTATATGCAAAGCATATTTTTATTCAAAAAATTGAAAAGATGATACCATAATGTCAGATTGAAAATGATGATACAGTGTTTTTGTGTACGTGGAAGTACAAATTCTAGAACAAATTGAACAGAAATAAGGTGGATGAAGAAGTTGATAATTGGACCTTGTAGCCTTTAGCCCGTCTTAAAGAGGGTAATCGGGCTTTTTTTTTTTCTGCAGAATTCACATACAAAGCCTGCCTCAATTGCAATCTTTGACCTTCTCGTGTTTCCATTGGGCTACCAATAAAATGCTTATTTACCAGAACTCTTGACGGGTTTTTTTTTTTTTTTGGGAAGCAAATATGTCATCCAATCTTGATATTAAATCTGCCAAGGCAGCATCAGAGACTTCCTTTGGGAAGTTTAGAACCCAAATATTACAACCTTCAAGAGAAACAGAAATTTTGATAAAATGTGGGCAGGAGCATTGTCATACCTCCTCACAGCTGAAATCTTAACAAAGTAAATTCCAGATAGCATCGATATGATTCCATGAATAAGGTTTCCAATTAATGACAAGTCAGAATCTTTGCCGTTAATCTTCTGGATAATATTTTAGGGATGTAAGCGAATCTAATCAAGTCGAACACTCTAGTGTTCAAATTTCTTTGATTATTTTAACGAGTTTAAAATTTTGTTCAAATTTAACTTGTTTATTTATCGAATCAAGTTTGAACAAGTTTTTTATTAAGTTTGAATGTTGTCGAATATAAAACGTTGTTCAAATTTAGTTTAATTAGTTGGCAAACTAATTACGAAAGAGTTCTTACCAACCCAAACTCAGATTCGAAATTTGGTTCATCTTTCCGTCCTATATATTTTGCGCATCACCTTCCAGTAGGAAATGAGTAATCCCAAAATCTCTGGCTAACTGAAGAGCTTTGAGAAAAGCTAAACACTACACATGTTCTGCAATTTGACCCTCAGGAAACTTCTCATTCAATACTGCTTCAATCTGACCCAAATGGTTTCCCACAACTACACCAGCACCAGCACTGTCTTCAGAGAAAGCACCGTCCACATTGATCTTAAGAAAATTCTCATCAGGGGCTTTCCATTGCCATTGAATAGTATTGCTGCAACTTCGATCCTTACATTGCAGATTCCTATTTTTCTGGAGAAATCCCGCCACACATAACCACCCACATGGATTGCATCCTATCCTTTTCTTGAAAGATTTTGTGGTTCCTGCATCTCCATATAATCCAACTATCCAAGTGGTGGTGGCTGCTACCTGAACAGTGTTTTATCCTCTCCCTGCAATAAAAAATCAAACCAATCTTTAAAACATGAAGCTCAAAATTTTTTTAACAGATTTGATGATGCCCAAACCCAACCACACTTCCTGAGCAAAAGTAGTCTAGAAAAATATGCTTGTCTGATTCCGGATGGCAGCCATTTGTAATTTTGAACATTTGTCACTCCATTTGTAAAAGAGTATGTGTGTGCATGTGATATAATGAACTAGTGGTCAGATAATAAGAAGATAATATGTTTCAAATTAAAATGGATGTCCTGTATGTTTGTCAAATACAATTATAAAAGAAATTTAAAAAAATAAAGTAGTGGATAAAGAAGCAAATAATCCAAGCTCTACTCGGAATTGTCAAAGGAAAAATGTGCTTTTCATTTCTGATGTTTTAAGTGTTGAGCAATTTCGTCCGTAAAATTTTATTCAAAATACATTTCATTCTCATAATTTTATAATTTGGATCAATTTCATTCCTAAAGTTTCATGCAAACACATTTCAGCCTCATAGTTTCATAAATTTGATCAATTGAGAACAATTGAATCATTTTTGACCAATTTGGACAGAATATCATCACATCACTAGCATGTCATGTTAATATTTGTATTGCTAATAATTAATTTGGTCATTGATTTAATTATATAAATAATAATGTGTGTGTTTGGATAGGAGATTTTTTTTTAATTTCTGATATGATGTATGTGAGATAAAAGAAAAATTAATTGGATGATAAATAAACGAATTGAAAAACATGTATATGATGGAAAAAAAACTTTTGCAAACAATTCTTTCTTTCACATTAATTTTTTTCTCCAATTGGTTGTAATGAGATTGTTTGAAATTTTTCTCCAATTGGCTATAATGGGTTGTTTCTTCTTCAAGACTTTGTTTCCTCTTGATCTTTTCATTCGATTTGTGATTCAGAAGAGAGTGATGGTGGGCGAAAGTTTTTTAGTTTATATAAAGAAAAGGAGAAAATAAATTAAGATACAATTTTTGAGGTTTTTGTTAATCCAATGTTTTTCTTTTTACTATTGAGCATGAAGTGGTCAAGTGATGATATACTCCATTTAAACTGTTTGACAGTTCATCAATTGTCCTCAATTAGTCAAATTTATGAAAATAAGAAAGTGAAATGTGTTTGCATGAAACTTTAGGGACAGAATTGGTTGAAATTATAAAATTAAGATGTTGAAATGCGTTTTGACTGAAACTTTAGAACCGAAGTTGTCCCACGCCCCAAACAATAGGGATGAAAAGTGTTAAGTTCATGTGTGACAACCCCACCTTCCCCTAAGGCGAACCAAAGGGTTTGGCGGACCGCCTGCCCAACTCTCGCCAGGACTACGGGGTCGAATCACAACATCTCCAATGAATACACTTATTAGACAAGGTTAAACACTTATACATATTTTTACATCGAAACCTTGAACAAAGTAACTAAAGTACAAGCCAGAATATCCATATCATTCAAAATACAATTAGGGTTTCAGTTGCAGAAGAGCTTAACAAAATACATGTACAATAGTTCGCCCCTTTTCTTCAAAACCATGAGTTCAAAGTTTGTCCCCTGTAAGGAAAACAAAGATAACGGGAAAGGGGTGAGTTTTCGCTCAATGAGGTACCAAAAGACAAGTAGTCATGAATCATGGCATTTTACTTTGAAGGTACATATGCACATATAAGGAAATGAACAATTATCTCAACTGGAAAGGATACAGGTAGCTCTCAGGAGCCAAAATGCCGAATTGCGGTACTTGATCCAAACCCGTTGACTCTCCGTCAACGTAGATAGAACCAACATGTCCGTAGACCCCACTTTACATCGAATTCCGTCCACCAAACATACCCCTTACCGGGCCCGAACACCTCAACAGTAACAGTGGGTGGTAATACTCGAGTATACCAAAAATTCAGAGTCTCAATTACCCAAGGATTTCTTAGAAACAGACTACCGTGGTTCGTTATCTAATCGACCAGGCCCTTACCGGCTCGACTCGAATAACTAGCCACAGGATTTGAGTTCAGAGATAACAGAAAGGTCGTTGGGTACAATGTCCAACCAGCAGTAGATTAAGTACAGATAACAGATTCACATTTTTCCACAGTAATTAGACATACTGACAAGAGAACGAGGGTGATAAAGTACACCCTTGTCTCAATGGAGTAAACAGATAGTACAGTCATTCAAATTACAGACTGCATGAACAGAAACCAAGTTAAACAACAAATGAAGGGAGTGGTACACTCACCAATCCAAGTAAAGATACGTCAAAAATCTTCACCCAAAGTAGGGCTTTAATCACCGAGAAATCCTAGAATAACCAAGACAAGAAAATCAGGGTTTCCGCATTCACAACCCCCGTAAACGGAGTGCACAAGTGAGGCTTGACTACTAGTCGAATGCCTATTCAAATGGTCTACAAATACAAGAAGATAAAATGTAACTTTCGAGTAAAAAGGGGTAATAGTTGGTCCTAGGGTAAGAACGGCCCCAAAACTCTTCATTTCTTCCAAAATCATACCTACAATGATTTACTAAATCCAAACTTAAGGTGCAAAATGAAGGTAAGAATAATTCTAGAAAAACAGGATTTTCCAGTTTTGTGCACCCTCATTGGAAAAATCATATCTCACAAGTCTTAAGTCCAAAATTGATAAAATTTATACCGTCGGAAAATACACTCAAAGGGGTATAATTTCTCAGAAGACACATTTTTAAGATTCATACTACAAGCCGGTCAAATTCGAGCCTCAAGATACAGTTTCATCCAGTCAAAGACAGAACAGGTATGTAATTTCAGTCAACTTTGGAAAATCACCATAAATCGCACAGACAGAACTAGGATCTGAAATTTTCACGGTTTGTAACCCTATGAATCTAGTTTAAAATGCAACAAACGGAACTTAATTCCGACATTCCTACAACCAGATATAGCAAATTTCTCAAGACTGCTCAAAGATTCCTGCGAAAATTTTGACAGCACTTCCCTTGTTTTTCCTTACTTTTCCATCCTACAAACCACATCAAACTCAACCCAATTCAGCCACAATTTTCTACACAAATCATAAGCTATTAAACATACCTAATTAGGGTCTCAATACCCCTCATATATGGCCAATTAGTGGCTCAAATTAGAAACCCTAAAGCTGGAAATTTTCCACATAAAGCTGAAATTTCCGCAATTCACCGCAATTAAAGTATAATAGCTCAAAATTACACCATATTAAGCCATCAATCCAAGCCAACTATGATTATCATATGAAATCAGAAAAATTCCCAAGAAAATAATAATTTCACCAAACTTCACTTTAATCCACAAAATCATCCATAAAACAAGCTCCTTAACCGATATAAGCCACTAATTCACCATTATTATGGACAAAAATGAAGTTCCAAGCAAAATACCTTAATCTTCAAGAAAGGTAGCAACTTAGAGCTCTCCTTTGCAAAGTAACTCCACAAGCACCTTGAATCTTCCTTAATGAGCTATTTCTACGGAGAAATTCGGAATTCTATCGGTTGGATTTCGAATTTTGGACAAGAAATTGGAAGAAATGTTGGAGCTTTCTTTCCCTTTTTCTCCCCTCAAAATTTCGGCCAAGAGCATGCAAAAATGAAGATGATTTTGGTCAAATTAAGCTTTTGGTAAAGTTAAAGGAAAGTTAGGCAAGTTTAGTCCAATAAGAACGCGACACGTGGCACTTTTGGATTTCTTTCTTATCCTTTAGCTTACTAATGACCAAATATCTAACCAACCTCTAATTATCACTTAGCACCTAGTAATTTAATGCCTTACTGCACAACTTAACCTAATTGGCCGAATTTCTCTCACTTAACGCACTAGCGGGTCCCACATCCATAATATACTTCAAACTTAATATGAACTAACTTAAACTAGGAAAATGATTTAAAAACCCTACTCACTTATAAAGTCTCTGGAAAATCAATATATTAGGGTATAGTGAAGAAAATACATGCAAGAAATAAATAAAGTAATATAAAAGGAAAAGAATTTACGGGTCCTCACATCATGAGTAAAAAGTTGTATCTTACATTGGTCCGAGAGATGGAGAAAGAGCGGTTAATGTGTAAGTAAGGGTCCAAGACCTAATAGTTTAAGTTTTTGGGTCAGAGTTGGGTTCCTGACTTACATATTGGATTCTTTGGTGGACTTTCTCGAGATGTGAGACTGGGCTACTCATGGACAAGTAGATTCTTCTCGAAGTTGGACCGGTGAAAATTTTCTTCTTGATGGTGGATCGAAGTGCCAAGAAGTTTGGTTGGTATTTGACCAAGTGTGTCATGGGTTTGGTAAGGGGTCCGGTTGATGTTAGATCAAGAAACCAAGGGTTAGTAGGGGTCCAGAATGCAGTTTGGATGTTGAAGGATAGTGGGTCCATGTTTGAGAGAAGAGGTGACCTTGATGATAAATGTGGACTTGCATTGAGTATTAAAGTGGGCTCAAAAAAGGACTTGTAAATTTGGATTTAATGTAGGGGTTACTCATGAAGGGGGAGATTTGTTAGGTTCATGAGTAAAGAGTTGTATCCCACATTGGTCCGAGAGATGGAGAAAGAGCGGTTAATATATAAGTAAAGGTCCAAGACCTAATAGCTTAAGTTTTTGAGTCAGAATTGGATTCCTGACTTACATATTGGGCTCTTTGGTGAACTCTCTCGAGGTGTTTCTCACTATCAAAATGTGCATTTTTTTCAATTGCCACAAGGCTCCGCCCGAGAACTTCTCCTCTTGTCGTTGCCGGTGCGAAGGCCCAACTAATTTCAGGTGCTAGATTTGTGAAATCCCCGCTTACTAGCTGCATTCTTTTCCAATTTCGGCTATCTTTTATGATAATTCGTGGCTGCGAATTGTATTTTTGCTGGTGAAAATCATAAGAACTAAAAAATTTGCAGCCATACTATCACATACCTTATGAGTTGCTTTGGCCAAGAAAAATTTACAAAATGAAGTACTAAGCTTGCTTCTAAAAGTTGACCAATTATGCCTAATTTTTAGCAAAAAAAAAAATTGTGATTGGGAATTACTCCATTTAGTTAATAATTGATGGAGAGCGTGGTCAAATTTATGATTCTATCTCAAAAAAAAATTGCTTACGAGTCAAAATGATGAAGATTGCCTTCGTTAGTTTACTGATTTGAGTGTCAATTTTCTGAAATAGCCTAAATGCAATGAACTAGATAATAGCCTTCACTAGTAAATTTTTGAGCTAAATTTTGCCTTTATTGTAGTTCTACAGCAACAATTGTTTTGTTTGTTCAAGAGTTGGAAAAAAAAAGTACTAAAGGAGTTACCAATTGCAAAGATGAAGAGAAAGAGAAGGCAAAAGTTTAGGGATGAAGTGGTTATTTGACTTAAAGGGAATGGAGAATAAGATATTTCGAAATTGGTTAACTCTCATTGGAACATTAGCTCCTTATTTTGAGTGAAATAGGATTAAGAGCATTAACTGACCGGATATTCTCCACTTTTCAGACCAATTATATACAATATCTTCACTTACCATATGTTTAGATTCCTGACTGCCTATTAAGCAAAGTAAATTTGTGTACCCAAGATGAAAAAAGGGAGAATATTGTAAAACTTACCAAAATTGGTTGGAAGCAATACTTACCAAAAGTTTATATATTTCAACAATTTTTCAAGTGATTAATTCATTGAGTCGTAAATGCTTAACTGATTACATATGTATGAATTGAATTCTTTTCTTTTACACTCAAATAATTAGAAGACTGCGCACTTTTTTAACTTATTCTATATACGAAGAATGGAATGCAAAATCTTTGCAGTCAAGTTTAGATATTTTTAGGTGAAATCTTGATATTATGGAGTAAAAATTGCTCAATGATTACACTCTTTCAATTTGGACTATTTGACTACAATTAAATGAATAAAAACACAAAGATGTCAAACTTAGAGGGAATGTGGTATTGAATAGGGGTGTATACTTGCTTCATCCTGTTGTTATGTGTAAGGTTATATTAATGTGATGAAGACATGTCTAGTTCGAATGGTTAATCCCTTATTGAGTTTCGTGTGACTAGAGAATTGTATATATAATATGTCTTGTATTTTGACTTAGAAGCAGGCACTCTTTATTGGTAGGTTTATGCCTCCGTGCTCTCGATCCATTTCTAGAGGTTAGGATTGTTGCCTCTTACTTGCTATAATGCATGTCGGCCTTTTAAGTTAGTGACGACTTATTATCTTAGTTTTTTATATAGCCCAAAAACTCGTATTTGCTGATCCTTTGCATAATGCCCGGTTCGAGTATGGAGAGAACGACTTACAGCTTTGTATTAGTAATTACTTAAGGGTATGCATTCTGTCTTACTCTTTTTTCAACTAACTGTGTGTTGTTTACAAAGCCTATGCATAATTGCTTTCCAATTGTTTCAAAAACTGCTACATATGGGGTGAATCTAGATGCATGGTTCTTTTGGCATACTATGATTAGGCCATTTACCAACTTTTGCTAATACATGTGTCATAATAAAGAAAAAAAATCAATGGCAAGTCAAGCTGATTCATCGAGATTAGGCCGAGCCCAATTTTCATTGGAGAGGGAGCTCGAGTTTGCAAAGTACTTGGTCAAACTTAAGCGAGCTAATAAATCAACAAGGGCAACCTAACAAGTGATGTCTTCCCCGCAATAGCTGATAAGTTCACTTAAAAAGATTGCCGCTTTAATCCCTTTATCAAGGCAAAGTATTATTCGTTACGCAACCAAACACAAGAATACAACCGCATGCGATTTAGGGTCATCGGTGCCAAATGGGATCCCATCCTAAAGACAGTGACTATGGACAAAAGCAAATGGCAAGCCATGATTCAGGTTGTAAATTAATTATTTGGGTTTATGGAGATTTTTTTTCCTCCGTTAGATCTTTTTGGGCAACCTCTTATGTTCTTTACGGTATCAAATGTGCAGGAGAATCCATCATTTGAAACTTACCACCAGAAGAACTGTCGCATTTTTTACATGTTATCGAAGGTGTTCAACAAAATGGATGCACAAGGGAGATATGCAAGGGATTAAAAAAAAACTCTCTGTTGACATCAATGAGGAGACAAAAGTGAGACAAAGTCAGGCAGCAAACATGGGGAGAGAGGGGCCAAAGCACTTGGACATGTTTGACGATAAGAAAAAGCCTATGCAGCCAATCCAAAAATCTGATGCGAAACGTTCAAAGGGCAAAGGAAAAAGGAAGATGCTGGAATCTTCATCCACCAGGGATCATGACCTCCCACTTGGTCAAAGTCGGATTTCGTACAACAATGCAATAGCCTGGATGGATACCACATTTGCCTCTATTCGTAGCACGTCCCATTCTATAGATGCCCCACCTCCCCCTGTCCCTGCATCTACTCTTCCTCCTGCGAATATGAAGGATGACCCTTATTCAGTGGATAAAGCGAATGATGCTTTGGATGAACTGGATGACTTGCCAGATAAAGTAGCAGTCATAGCAGCCTCCATCTTAGCTGATTCAGCTGCCCATTGAAAGACGTTTTTGAGACAGAAGACTGAGGCTCGATGGCGGTTGTATGTACTAAGGATCGGAGGGAGAGAACTAGATGACTGAGGCCATTTTTGCCTAAGGGATGACACCTATTGCATGGCTCTTCATGCTTTTCTCTTAATATAGTGAATTTTCATTAGTGATTGGAAGCAATTTGTTTTCTGTATTTGGATAAATTTCAATACTTTTGTTGTGTCATGAAAGGGTTTGGCACATTTTAAGTACTGGCCAATACTGGGTCGGGATGTTTGACTTGTTGAAAATAATCAATATGAGTTTTAATTACTTGATTTTAAGAGTACTTCCTTATTTAGCATACTTAGTTATTGTATACTATACATTTCATTTGGTGCTTATCGGTCAATTATTTTGAAGGTGTAGGAGTAGGTGCCTCTTACTTTGAATAGCTGGGGATCAACCTAATTTTGGAATATATTTAGATGACCCAAATGATGCGAGAAATGCAGCAACTGCTATGATTATACTATCATGAAACTTTCAAAGAACTCAATTACCAAGGCCGAGGCAAATGGTCTGATGAATGCTTTGACGGGTCAGCAATGAATAGACGAGTTGATGATGGATACTGCACTAGGATGCTCGAAAATATGCGTATGAATGTGCCTACCTTTGTTCAACTTTGTCAGTTATTGCGGGACAACAGCTACATTACTAAAGGACCCTATGATAAAGTATCTTCAGAAAAAAGAGTAGCAATTGGTTTATATAGCATGACCCATAATGTGACACAAAGGGTGCTGAGCGAGCGCTTTCAGCATTCCACTGAGACCATTCACCAACACGTGCACCAAATGTGTCAGGGCTTGGTCCAGTTGGCACCTATTGCAATCTGACATAGGAACACAGATGCTACTCATCCAAGAATTTTGAATAATAGACAGCTTTATCCATGGTTTAAGATACTTGCCTCTTGCTGAAACTATGACTCGCTATTCATAAAACTTATGGAATCCATTATAATATAGGACTGCATTGGTGCTATTGATGGAACCCATGTCTTGACTAGTGTGGCAAGAAAGAAATATGATGCCTTTCATAACAGGAAGGACACTCTCTCACAAAATGTTCTAGTTGCATGTGATCGCAATATGAGGTTCGTATATGTTAAGGTTGGTTGGAAAGGTAGTGCCCATGATAGGCGTATGTTGATGGATGCTATTTCCAATCCCAGTACAGTCTTTTCTGTGCCACCGATTGGTAAATATTATATAGTTGATGCAGCATATAGACATAATGCCATGTTTCATGGCCCTTTTCAAGAGTGGTCCAGGTGGGAGATCACAAACTGTGCAGAAGGGATTGTTCATTCGCCGCCGTGCTTCAGTTAGAAATGTGATAGAAAGGACATTTAGGGTATGGAAAATATGATTTAAAATTTTGAAAGGTCCTATGAAAAACTACCCTATTGAGGCACAGAAAAATATTGTACTGACTTGCTATGTACTGCACAATTTCATCAGAAAGATACAATCGTATGACCAGTACTTCATGGATTCAAATGCTACCTCTAATATGGATGCCGAAGGTGCTGAGAGAGCTCAAGTGACGCAATTTCATGTGACGCCAGAATCGTTACATGATTAGAAACAATTGCGGAATGCAATGATTGATTATATGTGGTTTCATCGAAATGAGTAGTCTATGGGGGTGCCTATACAAATTTCCACGCTGAATAGTTGATTGCCACTTATCGTAGGCCACTTTTTTGCATCATATGTTTTTGTTTGCTGGTCAAATATTTGGTTATGAAAAGGACATATATTTGAGCCATTGGATCTAAAAAATGTACTAAATTCTTTGCCACTTCAATAACTACCCAATAATTTGTGCAACGTGGCTACAAGTGTCCTCAGGTATTTTCACAATTAAATAATTTCAACAATTATTTGATATTGCAAATAATTGTAAAATATATGAAAAATTACAATAAATATTGTATCAACTAGTGGGAAAAAAATTTTTACTATAGTAAAGTTTTTAAAAAACTCTCACAGCATAGGAAGGTTTTTTTTTTTTTACAAATTTCTATGGTACACTGCAGCAAAGTTTTAGATAGATTCTCAAAAAACTCACTTGCGAAATGGGGTTGTAGTCTTGGACAGTGACGAAGCCAGGACACTAAGTCAGGGGTGTAATGTACAACTATCATTGTCTGATGTGATAACACAACTTGATAGATGTATCATTACATGTATCATTAAATCTAATTTTGTGACTTTAAT
The DNA here is from genome assembly GCA_023065735.1 of Coffea humblotiana. NCBI lineage: Eukaryota > Viridiplantae > Streptophyta > Magnoliopsida > Gentianales > Rubiaceae > Coffea > Coffea humblotiana. The sequence goes on from CM041211.1 coordinate 11,428,889, forward strand.
TTAACAATAAGAACATTTTACTTATTTGAGTTAGGAACATAAAAAATCTAGAAAAAAATTTTAAAAAAGTATTTCTTATTTATCTTAAATTACTAGGCAGAAAGCCCATGCAACGCATGGCAATTTAGCTTTATGCATGGGAATTTAGAGCCTATTGTTGAAGGTTGTTAGTAATTATTTTTTAAAGTTTTGCATTATTGGCTTTACACATAGGATGAGAAAATTAGGAAAGGTGAAAGTTTATAATATGAGAAGATGGAATCATTAGTTTACAATAATGAAGAACCCTATTGCATTGGAGATGTAGTATTTTCTATGGAATTCAAAAATTTGTCAATAATTCTGTCTTTGTCATAAATGGTTGCTTCAATTTTTTCTCTAGGACATTTTGATATGTAATGCGTAAGAATATTGTTTAACAAAAACAAATTGTTATAGTAAAAGTAAAGAAAGATATGTTGAAAGGAATTTGAGAATTGATTACTTAATCATTGGGAACACTAATTTTTTGATAGTGGCTTCTATCTTTTGAGAATCAGGGTGTGTGTTTTTTGACCATTTCAATAATAGTAGTCCAGTTGCAAGTTTGAAATTGTATCGTTGACAACTGAAGCAAGTTCAAGCTTTTTTTTTAAGACACATAAATTTTATTTTATAAGCTTTATAGGTGACTATAAAGAATGCAAAAATGGACAAGATAAAGTTATTAAACTTCTTTTGCTCAGCTTGCGGGCCTTTTTTGTGCATGGATTGACAAATATTGAAAACACAAGTGGTGAACAAGAAGATTAAGAGCTCATGAAGCAAAGATTAATCATGACTTGTGATTACAATAGAAGAGGAAGGGAAGATTATTGAAAAGTTAGAAGTTAAAAACAAAATTCATCCAGAGGAAGGGAAGATTTGACAAAAATTGATCTGAAATGTACGAAAAAGGTCCTGCAAGAATATGTATATTTTTATCTTATATAGTATGAGTTACTATAGTTTGCAACTATGAAATTTACAATTGAAGTGAACTAAAGGCTATAGTAGAATGGTTACTTGAAGTTTGGTTTGAAGATAGATCTTGGCAAAATTACAAGCAGTTGATCATTTGTCAGCTTTATAAATCATTATCTGTAAGCAAGGAATTGATGTGGAAGTATTGGATGTGGCTTGTGAAAGTATGAGATTTTAAAAGAGGAAGAAGAAAGATGTGGCATTGATAAGTAGTAGGAAAAATTGAAGAATGAGGAAGGAAATGGATTAGTGGGTTATTAAGGAGAAATAAGTATTCGTTGTGGGTTGTACATTGACATTATTATAGATTCGGTATTTTAATACAATTGATGAAATGGAAGAATTAAAAGAATGGTTTGGAAAAACTGAATCAATTGTCCTCATGTTACATGGATTATTCAGATTTAACAATTTGAAAATACCTATCAATGGAATACTTTAATAGTAAAATATTAGAAATAGCTAAAAGTGATTGCTTAGACATTAAAAAGCATTTTAACTACAACTAATAAAACCTCTTCCTTCTCAAGCATTTTTAAGGCTTTCAATGGGCATTAAGACAACACAGCAAAAATAAGGCTCACATGATTTGTACCCACTACTAAAGAGAGGATTGAAATAAACTCACATGTCCAAAATGCCTATAAGCTGAAAATAATGTAAGGGCATTTACAAAATAACAACAAAGCCAAGGTTATCCAATCTTGTACCTAAAGGTCAATCTTCACTCCAAATAATTCCACATTCCCAAAATATCCCATCCATGCGGTTGAAATTCAAAGTCCCCTTTGACCAAAACTCATTCTTATACAATATAAGGAAACACACATTTTCCGACATTTTTTTCATCTCACATATTTCACATAAAAAATTGCTATAGTAAAGAAAAATTTTCAATTAACTTTCAATCCAAATGAATCAATTATTATATAACTTGAAGTAGGCCTAAGAGTCTAACAAAAGATAATCATTATGATATCTTAATAGTTAAGGGGGCAATGCAACTATAAAAGGTAACTGTACAAAATTTTTGGGAAGAGGGGGGGGGACAAATATAATGTGATTCAAAACTTCCTCAAATTTTCTAAAGCTATTCTGTGATTTTACCAAAGTTGGGGCCAAAGGGGGGGGGGGGGAGGGGCAATTTCCCATCCTCAACTATATGTGGTTCCGCCACTTGTATTGGAGCTTGGAAGAGTAAGAGCAAATGACCTAAATAGTTCCTCAACTCTTTTGCTAAAGTCAAAATAGTCCATAAACTTTATTCTTTATCAACTTAACCCCTTTAAATAATTTGTTGTAGACTCAATATGGTCTTTATTTTGTTGGACTAGACAATTAGTAAGATTTCTTTATCGATGACTTGTCAAAGTGAGGGCAATAGGAAAGTCACCTAAAACCCTTCTTAGAATTAAAAAAAATCAGATTTAATCAGGCAAATTACAAACAAAGTAGATCCAATTGACAGTAAAAAAATTGGAGTCTTTTTAATAAAAAAAATTTGCTAAAACAAAAGCCCTAATATTTTGTTGTTGATCTCATTCAATTTCTTTGCAACTTATCCAACTAAATCTAGTATTATAAATTTTATGGAAGGGTTGTAGATAGTTTTCCTATTTTGCCTCCACTTTGACTATTCATCAATGGAAAAATATCACTAATTGGGTATAGTCAAATAAGAAATTGATCGGCTATAAGAAAACAGTTGAAGGATTGAATTGGCTAAAAAATAAAGTTGAGAGACCATTTTTAATTAAGCGAAATAGTTGAGCGACTATTTAATTTATTTGCTTGTCTTAGAATCAAAGTGGAGAATAATTTGAGAATTTTTTTTGAAATCCTGTCCACGTGCTTTTAATTAGTGAATCAAGTTAATAAATTTGGGTTACATTCAATTCCAATCTAACTAATAAAGTAGAATTCCTAACAAAAGCTATGAAAATCAAAAGTTGAACCAATTCTTCATCTTTTCATGCAACAAGGGAAAAAAAATAAGATATCAATATGTATATGACTCAGAGATCATATTCAAATCTCCTTATCCATCTATTATTGTCTGCAAAATAGTGAAAATAAAAAAAACAATGAATAGATAGTAGTCATGAATTTATGATTAGAACCAGAGAGAGAGAGAGAGAGAGAGAAGAAAGTTTTGTAGAAACCATGAAGGGTTGGGGCGAAGGAGAGAATAAAGATAGAGGAATGGTGCTCAAAAAAAAAAAGATAGACGAATTGTAATTACTTCTATGACATTTCTCTTTGTGTTGCCTATGGTAGGTGTGGGCAGAAAGATAAACTAAACTAATTGATACTCAAATTGAGTTCGATTTGATAAGAGTTCATTTGAGTTTCATTTGTCAACTAGCCAAGCCAAGGTTGAACAATGATTTATGTTCGATAATTTTCAAATTCAATAAAAAAAACTCGTTCAAATTCGGTTCAACAAATAAACAAATCAAATTTGAATAAAATTTCAAAATTGTTGAAATAATCAAACAAGTTTGAACACTAGGATGTTTGATTAGACTTGTTTACACCCTTAAGTAGGTGAAGTTAGATGGATTCCAAAGAAGTAAGGTCAATCCACGGTTTTGAAAATTAGAGAAACTTAAATACCTCCAATCTCACTATTTCAATTCAGTCATTAAAAAGAGAAGATATGTACGAACTTATCAAGTATAATTGGGAATTTCCCTTTTTTTTTAATAAAAAAGCTATGACAAAATAATATTTGTGTCCGTAAACTATAGTTCATTGTTCACAGTTATAGTTTAGCTAGGAAGGGCATATTGGGAATTAAATTTTTTTTTACAAAATTGGTCTTTACAAAAGCATTTACAATACACTGCTTTTACAATAATGCCCAGGTACAATAAGTCACTATTGAAAGCTAGTGTTTAACCAAAAAGGGCAAAATTATGATTTTATTTTTTAGCCCAAACCCCATCTATTACATCCATTCGTGTGGTATTCATAAGTGAATGCACATTTAGGAGAAAGCAAATTCTACTACCATATTAAAAGAAATCTATATCTTTTCCTACCAGATAAAAAAAGAAGAAAATTAAGCTATCATTATAAGACTCAAGATTAGACTTGAATCTCCTTATCTAATCTTTTGCCTGCAAAACAATGAAAATCAATATAAAGATAGAATGGTTAATGAAAAGGGGAAAAATAATAAACGAATAGAATAAGTGAACATTACCTAAAGATGCTACGCGTTTTGACGAGTGTCATCATGTATTAAAGAGTGTCAAGACAAATTTACAAGAGACCGATGAGTCATCAGCCTAATATATAGCAAGTTAGACAGAATCCAATTACCATTTTAATGTGAGACCTCAACCTTGAGATATCAAGCAGTGATCACATGGTACACCGCCCAAAATTTAATAAAGAAAGGAAGTTATCATGAATAAAAGATATCTCTTCTTCAGAAAAAGAAGGCAAGTTACATCTCACTAATTGTATCTCATCTCATTCTCATTTTCCTCTTTATATTACAAATACTAACTTAAGCATTGAAGTTTCTTCCAAGGGAGATAGCCCCATCTCATTACATGTCCTCTTTGCTAAGTCTAGTAGAGCATCATCAAAATCAATCAAGCAAGTACAAGATTTTGCTTTTCCAGTCAACAACCATAAAGTTGGGATTGAAATCAAAACAATTGAAAGGAGAAAAAAGAAGTGCAACAAAAAACAAAAAGGGAAGGGGAAGAGGAGGAAAATGGAGAGATAAGAACAGTATTTACTTCTGTGACATTTGTCTCTCGATTGTCTATGGTGGGTGAGATTAGATGGGTTAGAAGAAATAAGACAGAGATATGAGGATTGAAAATTAGAGAAACTCAATATCTCCAATTTTGCGATTCTATTCAGTCAGCTAAAAGGGAGGATATATATGACATTATTGAGTACTAATTTGGGGTTTCTTTTGAAAAAGTTGTGCCAAAATTGCATTTATATCTATAAATAGTTGTGCCAAAATTACAAACAACGAGCAATTGTTCAAAGGTGTAGTGTAAATACTGAGGGCATATTGGGAATTAATAGTTTTTCCCAATATAGATCTTTAAAAAAAGCATAAGAAGTACACCACTTTTGTAATAACTAGTTAATGATGTTTATTTGCTAAAGCTTTTATTTTTTTTGAATGAATATTGATATAAAAGAATTAAAATACCATTTATAAAATTTAAGATACATTGCAAAACAAATAACAGAAAACAGAGTAAAAATAGTTAATTTATACAGTTTAATGATTAGTTTCAGTCGAATCTTACTCCATGATACAATTTTTCTTGGTCTAATTAATGATGGTAAGTTGAAATATAAGTAAAGAAGGTATATTAGGAAATATAATATGTGTAGTTTTTTCAAAAAAGAAATTAATGTAAAATCTCTTTGTGTAAGAGTAACACAATAGAATGTAAATACACCTAAACTTTGATTCTTCGATGAATAAAGAATTTTGACAATACACTTAAACTTTGATTCTTCGACGAATAAAGGAATTTTTGACTAATGGACCAAATGATTTTTTTATTGGATCAAACTATTAGAAATTAGAAAAAGAGAACAAATTTTGGAAAGAAATATTTAATTTGTTTAAAAAATTTCATCTTAAAATCATAAAAAGAAAACTAATAGAGTACTTTTCCAAAATTGTGTTTGTATGATATGACTTTAGCCTATAATAAGTTTTTAAAGGAAATTGAATTCTAATAAAGAAAACATAATTATGAAGAAAATTTTAGGAAAAGAATGACTATTATACAATTTAAATAGATTACTATTAGCTTTATGCTGTTAATATGGGATATAGAATGATTAAAAGATGAACATTGTCAAATTTTAGAATTGTTAACAATAATTAGCCCAAATGATAAAGATAGAGAATGTGATTGGAAATATTCTGTAACAAAAAAAAGGAGGAAAACTATGTATTGATCGATAAAAAATCAAGAAAGACATAAGGGTAAGGCTAAATCCCCACCTCCATAATCTAAATCCACACCCTTCCAATCAAGTTAACGAAAAAGCCCATAGCATTTATTGGACTTGGATAGAAACTTTTTTCAATAAAAAATTAGACTTTTTTTTTTGGTGAAAAATGCATGTTACTAATTTGGATTTAAAATTTACACTATTATGAATGGTCTTAAAATTCTAATAATTTTTTCATTTCACTTTGATGCATTTATTTTTTCCTCTTATTTGGTGGAGAGGATGTTTTTATCTTTTTTTTATCATGTAAAAAGAGATAAGATATTTTCTAATTGCATTAAGAAAATATTTTTACCTTCTTAGATGTTGCACTTCAAAGTTGATTGAAGTGTAATTTTAAAAAAACATTAGCGGGGTCAATTAATTAGGATGATGGTATCAAACAATTTCAATTAATTAAAATTTGTAATTGAATTTTTAAACGTCTCTTGTTGTATGAAAGACAAAGTTTTGTATTGAAAAAAGTTTCTATCAAACTCCCATGGGCTTTATTGTCATCCTAATGCTAGTGATATAGATTTAGATTGAGGGGATACGCGTTTAACCCCACCCAAGATGTAATCAATATTAATGTATATAAAATAGAGAAGAAATCTAATGGAGATAAATCACACCTAACTTACCATGTTAATATATATGTATATGTGCATCCGTGTATGTATGTATGTATAAATATATGTGTATGTATACATACATACATAGATACATACATACATAAATATGTGTGCGTGGGTAGATTTTTTATGCACTATCAATGATTACACGAACGAATGTAGATGTATACCAAGTAATTGAATTTTAAATTTGAAATTCACTTTTTGGCATATATGGCATACACCTACACATGTAGTATAAGAAATTCTCGATATTGATAGTGCATGAAAATTAATCCTATATATATATATATATATATATATATATATATATATATAACTATGTGTGTGTGTGTCTTAAAATTACTAAATTGGAGGTCTCCAACCAATAAGGAAAAATTAAAATTCTATGCTTTTCCAACGCATCTGTCCATGTGTCATTCATGAGTGAATATACCTCATGAAAAAATCATTAGTTTTTATTTAAATTTGGAATAAAAACTACAATGCTAGTGTAATTAACCTCAATATATAGGTCTCTTAGTTCATTTAGATGAAAAGAAGGGTCAAAAAAGAAATAATTTGGAAGAGAATGTTGAGCTTTTCCTTCATTTCGAAAATTAATGCTTAATTTCTAACTTTAGAAGATAAGAAAAAGAAAAGAAAATATAACTTATGAAAGAAAAGAAAAGAGAGAACAGGTATGATTTTCTTCTCAAGTTGATGGGGAGTTAGGAAAGAAAAGAAATCATTTTGAACACATTAGGTATTATGATTTTATTGTTTCATTTTATGGGTAAAGTTGGTATTTTAAAAATTTCCTTCATCTGGAGGCTTAAGGTCTTGTTTGATAACCCAATTCAGTACTTAAATTTAATGAAATTAGATCTTAACATATTTAGACCGTTGGATAACTAAAAATTGAACATCTGAATTAACTAAGTGGCATTGAAATTTCTAGGCAAAACTTGCTCTCAAAATTAAGTGATAAGTTATTTACTTATCATTGAATGCGATATACACTCAAATGTATTAGATTTAATACTTAATAATTTAATAACTTAATGGATTTCGATTTCAGATTTCAGACTTCAATTTTATAAAACACACCCTTAGTTTGGGAGCTCATGAGAGAAAAGAAAAGAAAAGAAAACAAGTTATGATAGAAAAGTAAAGAAGAGAAAAGATATGATTTTTGTTCAAGTTGATTAGGAGTTTAAAAAAGAAAGAAATGATTAAATATCACCATGAGTGATATCTCGCCTCCACTCCCCAAACCCCGCCTTGTCCTACTATCACCATGGGTGCACCCATCCCACCCCACTATCATTTTTATTTAATTTTATTTTATTTTCTATGTATATATATATATATAATAGTTTTATTACTTATTTTTTTTGAACTTTTGGCAAAAATTGAATGTGAAATAAAGTTTAAATATCACTTTGATCTTTTGAACTTATTTCTCCATATTTGATACCACCTAAATCTAAATTAATTGCTATTATTTCTCTATAAACAACATGCGATATGTGGGGGAAAAAAATAAGCAAACATAATAAGATAATCATTTTACCAAACAAATTGATAATAAAAAAATACATCATTTATCATAATAAAATATCATGTTACTTGTTTCACACAAAAATATTTATATAATAATAATACCATAGCATTTTTTTCATATTATATATAAAAACATGCATATATATCATATATTAAAACATAGGCGATTGTAGGACAGGAAATGCCCCATTTAAAGTGGGGACAAAGAATCCAATCGCCCCCACCCCTGCTCGTCCTGCATTTTTTCCAGCCCTATTACTTCCCGGGAGCAATCACACCCCATTGTCATGCCTATTTACTACTTCTAACTCCTAAAACTCCCAATCTTTTATCTTCTCTTCTTTGTCTTTTCTAACTTAAACTTTCTTTTCTTTTCCTTTCTCACCTGAACTCCCAAACCTAGGCATAATAGTTCTTTATGCAATTTTAGCAAAAACAACACAACTTGTGACTACTATTTCTTTAGTTAATTTAGTTTTTAAAAAAGCAAAATCTACAAAAGAATGAGAAAATTAATGGGATAATTTCAGAAACCTCGAAATTCCTGACAGTTTCACTATCCTCTTCCGAGATTCTAAAAATATCACTAACTTAATTCAAAACTAATTTTCTTGAAACAATTTAGCCCAATTCAAAATAGCAACAATAAAAAAATTATATTTGTTGTGAGAAGATTTGTGTATTCCAAAGTGCCCCTTAGCTATTGTACTAGTTAGGTTATTTATTTGATCTAACTTATAAATTCACTTATGGGACCATTACTACACATGATCAATGAAAAAATTTTCATCATCTACAAACAAAAAAATAACAACTTTCAAGATTTAACAAAGCAAAAGTTTTTTCCATACCTTAAGATGTTTTGTTATCGCTATGGTTATAAGGAGAATCAATCCAATTGAAATTTCTTCATATTTGATTTCTTTTATTTGTCAAGTATATAAAGTGGAAAAGGGTTGCCTAGTATTGGAACCCCTTTTTAGATGCCAAAATAGATTTTTTTTCAACATTTCAAATTACAGTTACTTAGTTTGTAACAAATTAATTGTTTCTCATGTTGGAATCTTTTTATTTATCAGGTGCTCTATATCTAAGTCATTTTATTTGTCAAGGATATAAATTAGAAAAGATACACTTTAGTATTGCCTTCCATTTAAGGTAACAAATTAATTAATTTTTTACATTCCAAATTATGGTTAACTAGTTAGCAAACATTTAACTATTTCTCTCTATGATGTTCTCCAGATGAACCCAAGATTTGTAGAGGTTAGCCTCATATTCTTTCTACCTTTTTTCCCATAATTTTTTGTTAGCTAGATCAAGAAAAGCACTACTTCCGACTTTCATTTTCTAGTTGCATGTACTTCTCTAAGTTGTCTCCCTAATAACTGTACTTTAGTGGATATCGAATCACTTACATCTTTCCACTACCAGATTCGAATTCCATTACAAGATTGGTAATCACATACCTATCATCTATTCCTGACGTACAGAATCAGCTTTTAGTCAATATTGTCGCTAAGAGTCTCAACTTCAAGTTATTTATGGGGACTGGTAGATTCCATTTATTTTAGACACCCCTTCTTTGACATCTTCTTCTTGCCTAACTCCTATGGAGTGGTTCATGGCGGCGAATCCACTGCTAACATCTTTAAAAAATAAAAGGAGATTCCTGGCATCTTTCTTATCGTCCGCTCCAATTACTTGAGAAATAGCCATTTGGTTTAAACCTCAGCTTCTCAATTCACTTCGATTACAAAAACTTTATCCGTAGGCGCATGTCTTAGTAACACAAAATGAGGGTTTCGCTTGTTGCATAAAATAATCTAAGTTGTAAGAGTAATAAAGTCATTTCACCATTGGCGATGTAAGAATTGAGTTCTAAATAACTGATAGAGGAGGCAAGTGAAATTTTTAAAACCTCGTGAGGAAACAGTAAAACTATTAGAAATCTCAAAGGACGTTTCTTAAATTATCCCAAAAATAAAAATCCGATGAGTCCAGCCAGAATATATTAGGACCACCGTCTATTTCTCCAAATATATATTAAGAAGACTAGAATATAAGTAATATCCAACCGTCTCTTGTTCCTCTCGCATAAATTCCTTCTTTATTATATCCCAAACACTCCCACACACTCAATCACGCACATCAATTGGAATCTCTCCAAACTCAGAAAAATCTCCAAGAAATGTTGAGAAACGTGGCTAATCGGCTCGTTGGAACATTTTCAAGGCCGGCGGGGGCTCCGGCGACTGGGGCGGTGCTGCAGCTCCAGAGGTTGTACCATGAGAGAGTCGTGGACCATTACAACAATCCTAGAAACGTCGGGGCCTTCGACAAGACTGATCCGACAGTCGGCACGGGGCTTGTCGGCGCTCCGGCTTGTGGCGATGTTATGAAGCTTCAAATTAAAGTCGACGAGGAGACGGGAAAGATTACTGATGCTTGTTTTAAGACTTTCGGCTGCGGCTCGGCTATCGCCTCGTCTTCCGTTGGTTCGTATATCTGCTGATTGAATTTCTCGATTGCTTTGCGTGTGTATTATTTTATTACTATATTATTGTGATTATTCCTTGGTTATGGAATTGTTGGGGATTTTAGGTTAATATGTTTTCCCCACATTTCTGATTTGGAAATTTTGGATTCTGAGAACCCGAACAAAATTTTATTGGACGTTATCATTTTAAACTGCCAGTATCGCAATCGTTATAAAATCCTTGAATACCTTTCTGAAAAATGAGGAGGCATCGGTAAGATGTTATTTTAAAGTGTGGTGATTTTTCCGTTTAGTTATTGGGGTAAAGGAGTTTAGGTTTAATAATGGCCTTAAACTGGAGGAAATTCTTATTAATTGATGGAGTCTTCTGGTTGGGCCATACTGCGACTTGGTTTTGTTTATTTATTGAGGTAAAGGGAAATAGGTCTATTGAGAATTTATCCTCTCATCTTTTTCTTTGTTGGGTAAGTGTTCTGGTACATTCTGGTTTTTATGCCAGCATTGCATGGATCTTCTGCCAGGTAGTGAGTCAGTAGGTCATTATTGATAAACTTTCAATGAACTGAAAACTTTAGAGGAAAAGAAGGGAGGAGGAGAAGGATGGCTCTTGAGTTTCAAAAGTTTGATCCAAGCAGGCCTAGCGAAAATAGTTTCAGTGAAGTATTTTCTGAGTATATATCTTCATGTATTTTTTGGTCAATCCATGACAATTTGCTTAGTAATGTGGTTTTTCGCTTCTTACTTAGTTGAACAATCTGTTAGTCTTCATTCTAAGAAGAATTACAAAACAATACGCTTACTTTGGGTGTTGACCTTCATTGAACATGGTAACCATTTATGGTCTGAATGTGCCACAATACGAAGCCTACATTTATAGGTGCACATAGATCATTCATTTCACCGTCAATTGGAGAATTTCATTAAGCTGCTGTGGAATCATGTAACACTGATGTTCTCCCGTCATAAAATTTACAAGCAAAAGAAAAAAATTTCTTTTTTATCATGAAATGTTTCTTCGTCTTAAACTACCAACTTATAAGGAAAGATTGGGCTGTCATTTTTGTCTTGGCCTTTCCCTTATAACAAGTTTCGTTTGGAGTACATGATAGTAGTTATACCAACTTACATTCCATCATCATTGTTTTATTTGCTATTATTTGGACAAAGCCTACATTACATGTAAAGAAACAACAAACATACATTATAGTTGATGCATTCATGTATTATGCTCAGAATCTTGAGTTCCCTTGAGAATTTTAACTGTCATTTCTGCACACTTCATTGTTGCCTCTGTCGATTGGCAAACAGGGACCTGGCTAATTTTTTGTTTTGTTACTTTCAGCTACTGAATGGGTGAAGGGGAAACAGATGGAGGAAGTCTTAACCATCAAGAATACGTAAGTTCAACTTCTGCTTAAAGTCTTTATTCGTTGAACTGATTCTTTATGCTTTACCATGTTCTATGATGTGTAGTATGTCTTCCAGTTTTTATATGCTTTTCAGGTGGACTTAATTTTATTGCTCATCATTCATGTGCGGCTTTAATCTTATTGAGTGACAGTTCTATAGGAAGTCATCCTTTTAAAATTATATGTGGTAATCTATATGTGTTCCTTGGCTTTAAGGGAGCCAGTCCTGCAATTCGGTGCTTATTTTTTAGGAATGGTCCGTGAATATTAACAATATCCATATTAGATAAGTTCGCTCACTGGTCAATATCATTTTGAAAAATTGATAGCTTTCCCCTATGTCATTGCAATCCTTCATGCATCGCATTGCACAAAATACTGAATTTGGAGATATAGCAAGTAGGAGTTGTTTTGAAGCCTCCTTTCCTGATGTAGAGATTCTTATGTACAGAAAACATAGGTTTTTTAAGCTTCTTATCTCCAGTCTGATAGTGAACTCATTTTGATTCATATTAATTGATCAAAGGTTATTAGACCCCTCAACAAATTCTTTAAAAATATTCAAACGTTTTTAGGAATAGCATTATCCATGTCATACTCATAGGAACTGATTTCTGTTGTTTTTTTGAACAATGCAATGCTCAAGATGTGCAGAATTTACTAGGGTATAAGGTTTCAGGATGGGATGTCAATATTTATGATAATGTAAGTGTTGTAGTCAACTTTTGGTATGTCAATATTTATGATAACATAAGACTGTTGTGGATAGCTTTTTCAACTAAATAAGGATCAGGTAAGACCGCATTTCCCAACCAGAATCTGTTCAGGAATTCTCGGAAGCAATTCTGGTCAGTTATCTGAAGATCTGACTTGAATTTTAGCATCAAGGGAACCTGAAAGCAACTTGGAATACTTCCATAAAACGATCTCTGCTTTTTCTCACAGCGAAAGACAGTTACTCGTTACTACATGTGGTTGTGAATTCATCGTTTTGCCGTCTGGCAGGCGTAACTATCTGAACATTTATTTTGAGTTGAGTGTTCTTGATGGCTTTTCACACTCAAGGGATAAGGAGAAAAATGATTATAATTAGACAACATTGATAAAGATGCTAAAGAGAAATTTCTTTTACAATAATAGTACGACTCTATCTAATTTTTGTCAGCCCCACTTTGCATCCCTATTGTTACTTACCTTTCCTAGAGAAACTAGCATCCATCAATCAAGTAGCAGACATATTGTAAAAAATAAGGCTATGCGGACAGAAAATCACTGTATTTGGGAGAACTATGAACAGTTCTTCTTTCAACTTGGTCTTTAAAACTAAGGTGGACTTCCTTGAAGTATGTTTATTTAATATGGGGGTTAGTCTAGGATTCTCCTATATCCTTGCCAAAAACCAGGTTCTTTTAATATATGTTCTGTTTGCGCAAATTTGGATGATTGGATGGCATTGGTTCGTGAATCTTCTGTATATGGGCTGTTCATGTTTATGAGAGATGGGTTATTAGTTAGTTGCCAAGGAAAGTAAAATAATTATTGCTTTTGTTTTCTCTGGATTAGACGAATAGTAGTTTAACTAGGACGCAAAAAAAAAAAAAAAGTGTCTTGTTGACTTGAAAAGATTGTTAAGAGGCTTCAAAGGTTCTAGGGGTGGTCACCAACAAACTAGCTGTGAGAGTTGCTAAAGATGGGATATGTAAATTGTAATTGCTACGTTTTCTGTTTATATAGAGGATGAAAATTTATGTATGCAGAGGAACGTCTGCAGTGAAAGAGAAGAATGAGATTTTTTTTGCAGTTCCATTAAGTACATATTGATCATTCCTTGCTGAAACTTCACTGGAATAGTGATGTTTTGGCACCTTTTGCCTTTCCAACCTGATTCTTCAATCTAATTCTTCACGAGGCTTTGCTAGTGTATCTTGTAAAGTGTCATCTTGTAATCTCAAATATGTGGACGTGGTGTCAGTTTCATGTCAGGCTTTGGTGGCATGATAAAGACACAAGATTGTCACAATTCAGATGCTGGAAAATTCTTCTTTAGTTACTAAAGGACAAGAAAAATATGGACATACACTGAAAGCAGATTGGCATTATAGATGACTCTTCGACAATGTATTTTGGCCATAACTGTGGATTCTTGGTTTATTTCAAAAGTCATCCCAGTAATTATAGTCATAGTTATATTAATATGATGGTTGTAAAACTCCTCGGTTGTATGTTATTCTGTTTTAAGTTATGTATTAACTTTTATTCTGATTTTGGTTCTGAAGACTAGCTTTATTATTGTACAAGTTTTCAACCATGTTTAGATGGTGTACTTTTGACTAGGCATTGCATATTTGCAATGGTTATAATTTCTCTTTGAGCTGAGCATATAGAAGGTTTTGATTAACCTTGAAATCCTGCTGGTTCTGTGTTCTTAACGATGACCTTATTTAAGTTTCTGCATTACATATTGTCAGTCAGGTTGAGCTCGACTCAGATTTTATGTCGTCATCTAGATTGAACTGAGTCTAAGTATTTGCCTTCTGGTGTTACAGAGAAATTGCAAAACATCTCTCTCTCCCACCAGTCAAATTGCATTGCAGTATGCTTGCTGAGGATGCAATCAAAGCAGCTGTGAAGGACTATGAGGCAAAGCGTGCAAAAGAAAATGGGAGTGCTGAAGCTCCACTTGAGAAAGCAGCTGATGCTTGAAGTTTCTTTCATGGCACTGCTTTCACATTAGCAGCATAATTGTAATTGATGCAGCACTGTGGTTGCAGCCTCTTTCTGCTCCTCATCCACCTTTTTCCTGCGTCTCAGTCCTTTCTCCTCGCCCTTGCACAATCATCTGTGTAGATCAGCTATATTTGACATGGATTTTTGTGTGCTGAATTTGCCTCTCTATGATGTCCTTAGAAGCAATATAAAATGATGTAAATTAGATATACAATGTGAGCTACTTGGCTTGTAATAAGATATGTATGCGTTGGTGTTTGTTCTATCTTCCCATGGTGTTGAGACCATTTCAACAGCAATACTTTTTTTTTTTTTCCGGTGACCGGCGTTGCAGTAAGCTGTTTTTATCTTTCTAATAGTGAGGGATAATGTATTGGCATTTCAGTTGGTAATGGCACTTTCTGTGTTCATGTGCTTTTTGTGAAAGATGCAAAGGAGGTGTTATTAATGTCATGAACAATCGAGTGCTATCAACAATGCAGGAAGTCTATTAATGTTTATACTGGTTTAACAAATTTAGAGAACACTTGCAATTTGATCTTGTGTTTTACTGCCACTGAGAATATGGAATAATTTGATTGCTGGTGAAAGCCATTTGAGGTTTAAACAGTGAACTTTTGCGAAAAACTTTGCAACACCTCTTCATGGCGAATTTGTACTTTGGCCTTATGAGGTAAAGTGCGATTTTGAACTTCTGTCGTATTGTTTGTTCGATAAACATGTATTACAATTAGGCTGGTTAACTAATCCCTAATGGATGTCTCAAGTATTTACTGTGCTTAGGTATTACAGGTGATTCATTGGTGCATATAGATCTTTAATTGTTATAAGATTAGAAATACGAAATAGGTTTAAGATTTGAACTGTTGCTCTTTTTATAGGATTTCTGCTGCAGGCTTTCCTTTAGGATTCAAAATGTTGTGCGCAGTGCTCTTTTGCATATGCATTGTTTTGTCTATTGTACGGTGTGTTCTAATCTATGGGTGACTGCTGCTCCTTATTTATTTACTTTCTTAGGGTGTGTTTGATAACATTATTGAAATTTGAAATATGAAGTTTAAAATCTAAAATTTGAAATCTAAATCTATTAAGATACTAAATTATTAAGAACTAAAATCATAATATTTGAGCGTGTTCTGTATTAAGTGATAAGTGAATAATTTATCACTTATTTTTTAGAGTAAATTTTGCTTAGGAATTAAGAGTCACTTAGTTAACTAAAATGTTCTATTTTTTTTTATCAAACACGTCTGAATATATTAAGGTCTAAATTTATTAAGTTTAAGTGATAAATTATATTATCAAACATGATCTTAATTGAATATTAAAGTAAATAAAAGCAAGAAATAGAAGGGTGCAATATGACTGTCATATTTGGCATCTAAGCAAAGAAATAAAAGGGTGCAATATGGCTATCATACTTAGTTACAACAGTTGGAAATTCTCTTCCTTGTTATTTTTCATTCTTCTTGCTTCTTTTATTTATTTTTCTTTTTTCTTCTTCTTTTTTTCTTTTCTTTTTGTTTTTTTTCTGGCACTTGTTTATAATCCCCTTTTCTTTGGATCCCCCAAGTTCCAACAACCCAACGCCCTTGGAAAGACCTCCATAACAACCTTTGCATTCTGGCCACCTCTTCTGTTTTCCATAAACGAACGCCTTAATTCCTGCTCCATACTCCGCAGTAGGCAATTGCCTTTCCACAAGTCTATTTCCACCATCTAAAAATGCCCACACGTTGGCTAAGCCACATTTTTTTCTCTTTATTGCTACTTCTCTTTAATTGAGGCATTTCAGAGTTTCTTGTTTTTATTGGTGAGTGTAGGGGAAATGAAAGAAGAGAGAGATAAGTGCTGAAGGCTACTTGGTTACATCTCCATGTTACCTAAAACTAAAACTCTTGAAGATAAAAATTGAGCAATCAAGCTATGTTTAGAAGCTCACACTTGAGTAGATCTAATATTCAAAAATTCAATAGTCTAGATTGTACCACACTATTTCACCAAGTAGTGTGATATAATATGAGTCATTGGATTTTTGAAAATCGGATCTATCCAAATTTTGATCATGTTTAGAAATTCTCCTATCATTGATCAATGCCACCATGATACAGTCAAAGTTGCTTTCCCAAATATAAGCTATATAGCCAATTAACTTGGTCTAAAGCATATGAATGCATATTTTTCTCCCATCATGTGACAGATTAGTGATTTATTTAGAATTTAAGGGATGATAATGATACTTTAATTTCTATTGCCGTTATACCATCTAGACATGGCTACGGTTCTAGAATCGTCGGTTCTAGTTTAAAAACCGACGGTTCTGATTCTTTTGAAAGGTGGTTCTAAATTGACACCCTTATAGGGACGATTATCGTTACAATTTTTGAACCTCCAGTTCCGGTTTCTATCGATTACGGTTCCAGTTCTTTTAGTTATGTTTAAACACATATTGTTATAAAATTGATTTTAAGAAAATATGGCAATGAATGTAAAAATAAAAAAACTTTATTGTATTATCTCGTGCAAGGAAAAAAATGATGCAAATTTTATTAAAAAAATATCTCATTATTGATTAGATTAAACTGGTCTTGGATTAACTAGTGATGGAGTATATACCTACTAATGAAATGAGACAATGGATTATTGAACTGGGATTAGAACTGTTGGTTTTAGATACTGACTATTGATATTGAATTTTAAACTAGTCAAATAGATAATAAATATTTTTTTAGACGGTACAGGTTGTAAACCATTGATTGCGATTCTAATTTAAAAATTTGGTGAACCTGAACGTGAACCTTTAATTATAATTATGGTTTCGATTCTAGTTTCCCAAATTCAATTTCGATTCCAGTTCAACAAACTGCCAAACCGATTCTTATCCGATTCTAGTTCAAATTTGAATCGTGGCAGCCCCTAATACCACCATCTGTTAGTTTTACTAGATGACCAATGGAAAATAGAATCCCAGAGGGCAATCGTCAATCTTATTCGATCCTTCTTCCTTTGTGATGAATTCAACAATATCTAACTCGTCCACAATCACAACAACCTTTATTAACTAGCAATGCGTCAAACTTAAAAGTATGTATGATAAAATTGAAATCTGAAGTATAAATCTACTAAATTATTAAATTATTAAGTATTAAAATCTTAATATTTGAATTTGAGCATGTTTTGCATTAAGTGATAAGTGAATAGGTTATTATTTATTTTTTGGAGTAAAATTTTTCTAGGAAATTAAGCGTCACTTAATTAATTAAGATGTTCTATTTTTAGTTATCAAACGTGTCTGAATATGTAAATATCTGAATTCATTAAATTTAAATATTGAATTGAGTTATCAAATAAGACTTAAGTTACTTCTTTTTCCCATAAACCTCCCATTTTGATTGCTAATCAACAACCTTATTTCTCCCTAATTGTAATATCAATTCCAACACGTACATGTAATAATTTGTATGACAAATTTAGAATAGTATGCAATTAGAGAAATTTAGCTAATGGTGACTTACGAAATGGAAAGGGGGAGCTTCCAATGGGGATGATTGACTGGATTTTGCCTTCAATTTAGACCATCTGGGAGGAGAATGAGCACATGCTTGACGCAGTTTAGGGGTTGGATGTTGGCCTCCCGCTCGCACCCCTTTCCTCTGCTCCTCCTATATGGTGTTAAATCTTTTCAAATGATATGCACTACCAAGGAAGGACTCTTAGAGCGTTCTCTACTATTAGATTTAAGGTTCGAATTCTGAATTTAACGGTTGGAACTAGAAATGGTATGAAAAGAGGTGAGAGGTTTAAAAAAAAAAAAGAAAGTGAATCTTAATTTCATGTTAATTTAAGTCGTTAACAAATATCAAAAGAGACAAGTGTATTTATCAAAAAGTGGAGGAGGCATGTCTAATTATCTTACCCCTAGCCAAGGTTTTCAAAATTATCATCATCTTTTGGTAATTATCCCAAAACATACACTCTCTTTTAAAACAGACGCCTCTCTCAAAAATTGGCACACATATTTATGTGCTCTTTTATACTTTTAGTTTTCCCTTTTCTTTTTCTACTACTCAATGCAAATTAAAATGCTTGAGAAAAATAAGAGAATGCACATTAAGATTAAAAATATCAAAATAACGATGTTCATAGTACAAAAAAATAAAGGGAAAATTTGAAAAATAGGAATGGAAAGAATGTTTATGCATAAGGGGAGTGTAACTTTTGTAAAATTTAGAAATGGATCGTGAATGTGATACACTATTCATGAAATATAATAACAAATTTCTTGTTGATTGGCTAAAACATTTTTGTCTAAGTATGTGCATATACGAATACTTGCATATGCACATTTGAGCATATACTTGTATGTTTTTGTATATATTTTGTATGTGCATATTTGTATGTACACATAATTTCTTATTAAGGTGCATTTTTATAAACACTAGATTCATGTGTGTACAAATAGTCATACATATGTGCACAGTCTCCTTCGCATATGTGCATAGCTGGCAATTGATATGTACACATTTTGATGTACACTTACGTTGATTAAAGTTTACAATTTTTGTTCATTAAAATACACATTGGTATTGAATAAATAAAAATGCACACTGCTATGTGGATAATTTAGTCATTTAACAATGAATTCATCAATTATTTTATTCTAACCAAAACCCATTCTCCTTATAAATAATAAATCTTCCCATTCCCATTTTTTTTTTCAAAATTTTCCAAAATTAAAATACAACTGTATTTGCCTTCTTTTTACATAAATGATAAAAATCCTTTACTCTTCATTCACCATAGAGGCTTAAAGAAGAAACAAGAGCCTTCTCTCTTTTTCCCTCTAATCTATTTCAACCACTGAAAACTACCATTTTCTTGAATTCATTACTTAAGACCAAAAAAATCCAATCTTTATCCCATTCCAGATAGAAGTACGTCAACCCTTTTCTTCCTCATCCAGTCTTGAGGTGAAAAAGGCTAAATTTAGATTGGTTTTGGTGGTCGATTTTGGTAGCTTCAAAGATTACAAGTACTGAACAGTGGGACTTGCTAGTTCATCCTACCAACCCATCGAAACAATTTTTAAATATTACCATTTATTTTGTCTGAATCCATAGCAAGGTCCCCACCGAAAAAGGCCCTTTGACTAATGAAGTTATAGGTGGATAGCAGGTTTGGGGGAGGTAGGAAGCAGTTAGAGAAGAAACTGGGAAAGAGTAATGGCTAATCTAACAGAAATCCAACAAACAATTGCAAAAAATGACTGCCTAAATGATAGTAATACTAGTTTTAACAATACCAAAAACAACAATAAGTCTGACAAGGATTTTGTAGAGAGAGAAGCACGAGAACAAACAGAAGGAGGAGGGGAGCAAGATATGGCTCCGATAGGGGGAAACCCAATTCACAGATCTTCTTCTAGGCCACAGTTGGATGTCAGTGGTGCTGCAATTCAGGGGAATTTTGAGGAGAGGGACCCAACAATTCTTTTGCCTAATCAGTCTGATGATATATCCCATTTGGCTCTGGATATTGGAGGTCCATTTTTGAGCTTTTTTGTTTGTTTGGACCAAGAATAGCACCTTTTATTATTTCTTTTTGTCTATTCTGGCATTGCTTTTTCTGTATTCTGTAAAGGGTTTTTGGTGGTGAAGTTTAGGTGTTTTCGTACCTGTTTCTTTGTTTTTTCTGATTCTCCTTTTGTTTCCTTCAAAATGGCGTTTTTGGTCTTTATTGTGTCACTAATGTGGTTTAATTGGTTAATTGTTGATTAATTGTTAAGTTTTTTATTTTTGTGAGTTTCATGGGGTGGTGGAGATGGGATTTCTATTGCTGGTTGTCTCTGCCTCTGTTTAAATTATCCTGTTTGATTTCATTCTGCACTCTGAGTCTGCACCAGATGATGAATGCAGTTAAACCTTTATGACTGACTACTTCTACCAAGTTTGATGTTACTGTTGAAAAACTATGTGATAGAATTGTTTAAAACAGTTGTCTCTGCAATGCCATTGAAATGTTTACTCTTGTAGAACTCTTTTTGATTGGTACTCTTATCACTGTTGTCTTCGTCTGTTAGTCATGACATGCTGTGTTGTTTAAGCCCATTTAGTTTGCAAGAAATGTTAAATGTGGTCATTGTTATATTTGCTCTCTATGTTGAAGTTTGTTAATTTGAATTGTTTTGCTGCAGGATCTCTAATCAAGTTGGTTTATTTTTCAAGACATGAGGATCGTCCAGTCAATGACAGGATAAAGAAGACGATCAAGGAGAGATTAGGAATCTCTAACGGTAACAGAAGAAGTTACCCTGTCCTTGGGGGGCGACTCCATTTTGTGAAGTTTGAGACAAACAAGATTAACCAATGCTTGGACTTTATCTCATCCAAGCAACTTCATTGTGGAGGTACATTTTTCCCATGTTCAATTTGCAAATTTCTTATTTGCAACGATGGCGTCAATTCATATCGGTATTTGGATGTGTACGCTTCAGTTTTCATCCCCATATAACTAAGGATCTTGGTTATGTTTTTTTGCACATCTCTTCTCACCCTGTTTTCGAAATGGATAGGTATGGATGCTCACCTTTGGCATTCGGGAGTCTCAAATGAGAATGCAGTAATTAAGGTGAATTCATGTTCATTTTACTCCATCTGCGAATATATACGACTGACATATTGAAACATGTTCACTTTACTCCAGCTGCAAACGTATACAACTAGCATACTGAAACATAGCAAGTGAACTTGAAATGATGAAACAGTGTAGATATCACCTTAAATCAATTATATAATGCAGTGTGAAAATATTAGTTCCACCAATTATGCCATCTAGAGAATACAATAGCACATACACGCAAGTGATTTTGCATTTCCTTCTGGTCTATTTTGCAGAGATTGGTATTTTGTTGTGTAGCTATCAATCAAATCATTTAGTTCAAAACTCAATGAAATTGTTAAGTTCAAAACTTGTTTACCTGATTAAATTACATCCTAAAGTTTGACCAGGTCATTAATGTTATGGTTAGCATGTACTAGAATGTGCTATATCAACTAACTAGTTGGATTGGTGAGAAGGCTACAGGTGGTGGGGCATACAAGTATGCTGATCTCTTTAAGGAAAGGCTTGGAGTCAGCATAGAGAAAGAAGACGAAATGAATTGTCTGGTGGCTGGTGCAAATTTTTTGCTTAAGGTGCGATCAGACCTCAGCAAGCTTTCATCGAGCCCTTGAGATGTTTATCCCTGAATAATGCACATACAGATAGTTAATAGTTGTAATAATATGCATGCAGAGCATTTCTTTTGGCTAGTAATTAGTGCCAGCTTAACTATTTTCAGACTAGTTTCTCATAGCATGAGACAGGAACCCAACTCTGCACTAAATTGCAAGTGCACATTTTGGTCATGGACCATTGTCATCTTTACTGTTTTTAGCTTAATTGCTTCTGACAATATTAGTAAATTTTAAAAATTATTGGTGTATACTTGTGCATTTTTTTTGTCCCTCCTTTTTGTAGAGCTAAAAGATTACTAATGCTCTTTTTTTAAGAATGTGGAGAGGGTAAATATGCTGTATGTACTTCTATCTGTAGATACTCGAAAAAAGAGTACGAAGCTTTTCACATGCAATATTTTCTGGATGAGGATCCACCATTCATAGCCACCAATTTTATGTTCTGCAATTATCTGCACTTCGTGGAGCTTGATTACTAATTGTTAGGATGTAATCACGTTATTGCCAAAGGCATGCTATCTGCTCCTTATCTCTTAATTCTGTTTGTGTCTTCGGCCTAGGTATCTTCTGAGGATATAAACTCAAAGCATTATGATTGATGTGCTCCTTTTGCATGTGATAGCGTAACAAATAAAGTCTAAACAAAATAGTTTTCCAGTTTTACGTGAGACTCAACCAGGCTGTATGGATTTAGTCTCTTAACAATTTGGTGAGCTAAAATGGCAATAGTCTCGAAAAGAGAATGAAATAACTTATTCTGCCTTCTGTTTGTTGATTTCAATGATCATACCATGTAACTGGACTTGGTCTTGATAGGCAATTCGTCATGAAGCTTTCACTCATATGGAGGGTCACAAAGCATTTGTGCAGATAGACCAAAATGATCTGTTTCCTTATCTTCTTGTCAATGTTGGATCTGGTGTTAGTATAATAAAGGTATTATTCCTCCTCTTCTTCACTTGATTTTGAGGTTGAATTTAGGGTCGAACAAGTATTAAACTTATAATATTGATTTCAGGTTGACGGTGATGGAAAGTTTCAGCGGGTTAGTGGAACGAATGTTGGTGGTGGTACGTACTGGGGATTGGGAAAACTGTTAACAAAATGCAATAGGTGATGATTGTCTCCAATATATATTGATTCGGTACCCAGCTTAACTTATACTTATTTTCTAATTATTAGTCTTAACTAATCTCCAGCTTTGATGCAGCTTTGATGAACTGCTTGAGCTGAGTCAAAGAGGTGATAATAGAACCATCGACATGCTTGTTGGGGACATTTATGGTGGAATGGATTATTCAAAGGTACAGTTTGTTTCAAAACCATGTTTAACTCCTCACATCACGATTCCATGTATGGGTTTTTGGCTGTCTAAAGAATAAATTGAGCGTATCTTTGGATGGTTAATGACATTCACACTCCAAAAAAAGCTTCTGGTGTTCCTTGGGTACTTAGTTTTGATTGAATGCATGAAACTATCCTTCTTGGGTACTAAATTAAGTATTGCAATTGTGGCCAGTCATTGAAGTTTGGTGATGGTGGTGGCTCTCTTTTAATATTCAATATGTAGTGCTTTAGATCAAAATTGAACCATATTCCTGAAACTTGCAACATTAAGGAACATCTGAGTATGGGTAATCCACTATATTGAAGCATAAACTAAAAAAAAAAAAATTCAATAGTTCTTGATTATTAAGTTTTTTTGTTATAATTTTTTCTTGTGAAAGTATTTGGAGTTAATTCAGTGTTTCTTTCTTTTCTTTAGAATTTGCAGTTAAGTAAAGATTAGAATATGTACTATGTACTGTGAGTTAGATTTTGTGAAGTTTGGCGATCTTCGTTTGGAGGGGGTAGTAATTTACACTGTAATTGGTGGCTATAGTTGGCGATATTTGAATGCATTGAGGCTAAATAAAAATCCTGGGGCTGGTTTGGGCTTTAAGCAACACTGAGAGATTACAATGAAAAAGAGATTATTAGGGATAGAAGGCTATGTTGAGTTGCCATCCATGAGGAAAGATGAGTGTAATTTGGCAAAGCAACGTCCATGAATTTGGGACATGAGCAAGCGGCAGATGAAACATGATGAGCAGCTGATGGCAAAGGGTAATTTTGGGAACACAAGGAATAAAATACAATGTTCGGAATGCCAGCAAATAACATTGCCTTTTGAGGAATATGTCAATGCAGATATATAGTAACAGCTTTCTTGAATATGATCTCTTTTAAAATTTCTTTTATGTTAAGTTGACTGGTCTCTTATGTCTTATTGTGAAGATTGGTCTTTCAGCATCAACAATTGCTTCTAGTTTCGGCAAGGCAATTTCTGATAATAAGGATCTTGAAGACTACAGACCTGAAGATATTTCTTTGTCCCTCCTCCGAATGATTTCATATAACATTGGCCAGGTCAGTTCCAAGGCTGCAGGTTAAATTATACTTCAATAGTATACCTTCCCGTTAAGAATACTTTGCAAAGGTAGTTTTCTAAAATTTTTCTATTTTATTGGATTTTGAGTGGGAGCAGAAACTAATAGCATGCTGTACTGTGTAAACTAGTTTCAGGGAACTTAATTTTTACTTGTCTTCGTTCATCAAATAGGAATTGTTACTTCATCTTTACTAACGATCTTGTTTCTCAACTAGAGAGTTTGTAAATGAGGGCAGAGAAATGTGCAATGTTGTTTGCACTTTCAGGAATAATGTTGAAGAAGGAAATAATTTCTCGCAACTTAAAGATTGATGAATCAACTGTTTCCACATCACAAAACTATTATCTTGCTGCAAAATTGATATTCGGAGTAGTTTTTGTACACTAATTACATAGAACAAGTTCAGTGGTCGAAGCTTCAAGATATACAGAGCCTCAGGTTGTGAGGTTAGATGGATGCCCAAAAGGAAAGAAAGAGCTTGAGAGGCAGCAAATGAAAAATTGTGGACTTTGATTGACAGAGTGAAACAATTGAACTTTAGGAGTAGACAACCCTGTATTAGTGCTTCGTTTACCTTTATATGTATCATCATGTACTATGCTGCTTTGACAAGTCTATGACACTCCTGCAGTGTTTGATGACTGATGTTTTACCTACTCTTGCCGTTGAAACATCATTATATCCTCACTGCTTTATTGTGGTTGTAGTTTGTGTGTAGGATTCTGCCTTTAATTGTAAAAGATATTAAGTTCAGAAGCAACAACCTATTAGCAACTCTAGAAAATTGTAATATCATGGTGAGTCTTCTGACTCTGTATTTAATTCTTTACGTACTTTAATTGCTAATATGTCTTCTCCATTTATTATATGTAAAAGTCTGATGGAAAATGATCTTGGTTTTGAACACTTATAGCAGTTGGCTTATTTCGCCAAATACTTATTCACTTATAATTTGCTACTTACCTGCTTATTTTCTTTCTCTTGTGAAGTTCTTGCTTATTGTGACATGTCTCTCTTAAGCTCTGCCATCATATTCTTGGTCTTTATGAGTATAATTCTGGATGTCCATCTGACCTACAGTTTCTTTTCTGTAGATATCATATCTGAATGCATTGCGCTTTGGACTTAAAAGGATTTTTTTTGGTGGGTTTTTCATAAGGGGCCATGCTTATACTATGGACACGATCTCATTTGCTGTGCAATTCTGGTAACTGAGGATATATGTAAACTGTCCTAAAGAATATGATAACAAGTACTAATATTTTGTTTACTGTAAACTATGCAGTTCATGTTTATTCAGTTTGTTGTTCTTTTCAATGTTTGATTCTTGTTCATGTTATTTTTTAATACATTATTTCATTCCCTCCTGGTTTGGTTATTAGGTCGAAGGGAACATCACAAGCTATGTTTTTGCGACATGAAGGGTTTCTTGGAGCTTTAGGTGCATTTATGAGCTATGAAAAGCATGGTTTAGACGACCTGATGGTTCATCAGCTGGTAGAAAGGTTCCCGATGGGTGCACCATATATTGGAGGCAATGTTCATGGGCCACCCTGGGAGATTTGAATGAGAAGGCAAGTGTTTGGTTGATGCCTAGGTTGAATAGGTTGAATATATAGCTACCTACTGATCCTATGTACTTTGGTTTCAGCTCATATTCAAGAGTGAGTTTGGCATTGAATCATGTAATATACCGTGTTTGATTGGTTTCCTGGCTTTTGTTTTCTGCAAATATAACAAATGTTTCAATTTCCTTCTTGTATTAGTTTGATATGATCTATATTCCAGAGAATTTATGTCTGGTTCTATTTTCATAAATGGGTTTCAAATGAGATACTTCAGTTTCCATGTTTTGGTGTTACTAGACTTGCACATACAAGTTGCATGAAAAGTGATCTTCTGATCAGAAATGGCCTACCTGCTGTGTTTGTCATCCTACTTTTTCCTTTCTCTTTTGTGATATTCTCATAAATATTCTCCTGCCATCTTTTCTGATAATCTTTTTCCTTTCTCTTTTGTGATATTCTCATAAATATTCTCCTGCCATCTTTTCTGATAATCTTTTGGATGATCATGGCATAGAATATATCCCCTGTGGAGCTAGCTGGGACCATGTGTCATGGGAAAGATGCTGGAATCCAATTTTTTAATAAGCAGACAAGGTCTAAAAGTTGAACCATGGAATTTGCTTGTTCATTCTTCTGTAATGAGATCATGGTCGAGTCAATCTGGCAATTCATGGAAAACCCAAGTTTATCACATTAATATTTTCTTTAAAATGTCCATTTAACTGCGTCATAGTCTGCCATGTTCTTTGTAATTGATCTCTCTTCACTTAGTGTAACAGGATGTCTAGTGTTTCTTGATGTTTCACTTTGGTTAGTAACCTGGAGTTAATGCCAACTATGAAAATTACTTTGTGAATTAGTTCTTAAGGCAATAGTGTAGACTTCAAGGTGTCTGTTTCTTGAGTTTCCATGTTATTACTGTCACTCCTTCCAGATTCCAGATTAGAGACCACAAATTTTTCCTTGTTCAGAAACCTTGATGGTTTTGGTAGCAAGCATGCATATGGGATTTTTTTTTATTCTCTTCTTTTAGTACTGTGTTTCTGCAGCAATATTATTTCTTATTTTTTCTTGAGCAAATGAAAACATGGGACTTGAAATTAATGTTTATGGTGTACTGTATCTACTGTACCTGTGTTGGTTTTGTGGGCTATGTTAAAGAAAATATGTGAATTTTTTTGTAGATCTCTTGGATGGAAAAGTTCATTCTGAAGGGAACTGAAATTACAGCTCCTGTTCCAATGGCTCCCCCTGGAACTACCGGCCTTGGAGGCTTTGAAGTTCCATCATCCAGAGGGGGTATCTTGCGACCAGATGCAAGTAAATTAAATGTTGGCGTTCTCCACCTGGTGCCAACTTTGGAGGTATTTCCACTTTTGGCAGACCCGAAAATGTAAGCAGATTTTTTGAAATTTTGTTGCTTTTGCTGCAAATTTTATTCGAGTTTAGTTCTAGACTCTGTCATGGGCTACTCAGTTTCTCAGGAAGTGAAATAGGACCTCCAGGTTCTAAAATCGTGTCATATTATCTCACATTGTTGGTTTCTTTTTCTTTTACTTGCTTATTAATTTTGTAATTTGGTGGTTAATTTCAACTGACTTCTTTCCTTGAGAGGAGATATCTTTTTCTTGGAACTAGTTTGGACTCGACTCTCTATTTTCATGTCATGGTTTATTTATTGGCTAAGGTTTTAGGAAAATACCAACTGTTACCTACTGGTGATTTTGCAATGTGTTGTCCACAGCCGTCTCGGTAACAGTGTGCACATGATGTTTCCATAATTTTCATTTCCTTCCCCCCTCTGCCCAACCTTCTCAACTCATTGTTTCTTAGGAATCGATTGAACTAGTATAAGCATGTGTGACTTATTTGTAAAGGTTAGTTACTGTAGTAGTATCTTCAATAGCTAATGTTGTGCATATTTGCAGGTATGAGCCAAACACAATAGATCTCTCAGACCCTGGTGAACTAGAGTGAGCTCACGCCATCAGCATGCTTAATTGAAAAGGCTATGCTCTATAAGTCTTTCTAGGATTTTGGAGTCTTCACTATTCAATTATGTGTTTTCCTGTAGGTACTGGTTCACTGTGCTGTCAGGGCATTTGCCCAGACCTTGTTGACAAGGTGAACAACCTACATTTTTGTTCTATTGTCTTCCTTCCCCCACATTAAAGCTGCTTCTTGTGATAAATGAAAAGAAAAAGAATACTCATCTGAGAACAGATTCATCTTTAAACATGTTGAATTAGTATTTAATAATTGTTTGATATTCAACCTTAACAGGCCAACAGCAAGTTTTCTTTTTACTTTTACTATTGGTATGTAAGAAAGTGAATGGAACATATATTAGCCTGGGCACTTGTTGATTTAGTAGGCCACGGGAGAGCAAGTAGTTCTCTCTGGAATTTAAACATTTGAAGGACACAATAATATGTCTCTTCAGTTTTCAGAACTTTCTGTCCTATTAGAAGCTATAAATATATTTATTGGTCAGTGGTATCATTCCCGTAAGCAACAATTCTTTGGTGCCCCTGTCAATGGTGCCTAATTTTGTTTGCCCTGATAAGGTGTAATTGATGCAAATTACATAGTATAATCTGCCAATGACATTCTTGGGGAGCTTTTGGGCTCAAAAAGAAATGAGAACGGGAAGTAATCTTGGCCATAAGAGATGGACTCAGAAAGATCAATTTTTGAGTTTCAGTTCTTTTCTCTCTCTCTCTCTCCCCATACCTCTTAGGTTTTGTGTATGCCTTACTTTCAGTTGGAATTTATTAAAAGGAAAATCTCATAATGGAAAATTAAAGAGTTGGTTGCATGAGATTGAAATTTGTTTCTTTTTTTGCCTAGTATTGTCATACTTTGTTTGTAATTAGCAACAACTGAAGCCCTTGTTAGCAAAATCAACCTGTAATCTTGATGTGGAATTCACAGGCAGTGGCAAGTGAAGGTGGTACAGATGATGCTAAAAGAAGGGGTGATGCATTTGCTCGCGCATTTTCTGCTCATTTAGCAAGGTACTTTCATATTTCCATGTACTTTCAATGTTCATTGCTTCATTCTCTTGTAAATTAGATCCTAGATGAGAGGCTTGGGTAACAATATTGGCAACTTGTTTTTGTTCTACTATAATTGCATTGGTAGAAGAACTTTCAGTTGGTCGAATGTTCTTTGGTTCAAGAGTGGAATGAGCCCATCCAGCACGTTGTTCATCTGAATACTACTGCTAGTTACTAAACTGCTTACACTCGTGTTGATACTAAAGACTCTCTGCATCATTAACACCATCTCTCTCTCTCTCTCTCTCTCTCTCATGCACGATGTTAGTAGTGTTTTTTGGTTCAGTATTGACATGTGCATATATAGTAGTAGACAGATCTTATTTATTTAATCCCTCATCTACAAGTTTCTGTCTGTTTTCTTTATATGTTACTTTTTGGCTCTTTATGATCTTCAAGAACTGGTGCTTGTTGTACTAACCATTTTCTCTGTGTATACTCATGCAAACTGATTTCTATTCTATGGTTTAATTAAGGTGGCTATGGAGAATTCTGCCGTAAGGAATGTAGTTAAAAAAAAAATTGGGATGAAGTCAAGCTGTTGCAAAGTCTTTATTTAGTTTCCATAGTTTTGACCTCCCAAAACTTTAACTACCAAATTATTGATGAAGTAGAAGAGTCCCCTTTTGGTGTGATGCCCCTTTTTGTTATCCCCAGGATGTCCTTACTACTCTTATGAACTTCACATTCCTACCTTTCTCAAGCTCCACCTTATCCAGTATTCCTTTTCACAGCGCCTATATGTCAAATTTTATATTTCAGGAACGTAATGTTTTTTACTTTTGCATTTTATTTTGGCATCCGTATTGTGCTACTTATTTTACAGTGTCTACATGTCGGGCATGCAACTTTTTCTATTACTGGACTGTTGTAACCATCATCATTTGGATTGTTTTTTTAGGTTGATGGAGGAGCCTGCTGCTTATGGAAAATTGGGGCTTGCAAACCTTTTAGAATTAAGGGAAGAGTGCTTGAGAGAATTTCATTTTTTTGATGCCTACAGGAGCATAAAACAGAGGTGGGCTTTTGCTGAAATATATTGATTTTGAAACTTGAGCCACGCTCATTGTGTCACTTTACCGGTACACGATCTTCATACATTCTACATAATCCTTCTAATAAAACTTAAGGAATTTAGCTGTTACTCTTTAATTCATTTATTCGGCTACACTCGGTGCATAAGTCCTGCCTCATTAGCTGTCCTACAAGCTTGGTTATTTTGCCTGTGCAATCTCTCCTGTCACTCCCATTTTTGTACTTGCAGGGAGAATGAAGCGTCACTTGCTGTTTTACCCTGATCTGCTTACGGAGATTGATAGTATGGATGAGGTATCTTTTATTTAATGAAATTGCTGTTTTCGCTACTCAGTGTTTTGGGGTTTAAATAACTATACTACAAATTTCTTTTCTTGTTTCTGGAATTGTGTATTTCAAGACAATGACGGAAAAGAAAATAAGGAACTTTGGAGGGGATAAGAAATTAATAGCTCATATTGTCCTTTAAAACTATATTTTGATTTGAGTATTTAAGTTTCTACCATTTCAAATAGTTCAGCTGTTAGATAAGTTCGTTTTTCAAACCAATGGCACAGCCAAGGTTTTAGAATATTTTTGCTGGTGATATACAAGATTATGCATTATCACTAGATGGAAGCTTTATATACATTAGGGGTGGTGAAATTTAACTTTGTAAGGATATCACCAGAATTGTTCATTTTCTGTTATGGGAAAGAGAACATAATCGTAACATCCATATCTTTTGCCACCTACCCTAGATCTGCCCATGCCTTTAACCTATTTTTTAAGTTTGGCAAATCATAATGATTCAAAATCTCTTTGACATCTATTATGATGCTTTTGCTTAGTGCATCCAAAGGAGTAGCTGAACAATGAGGACTGTAATTTTATGTACCATTTGCACATTAGTTACATTAGTTTCTGTTGACTAGCGCCAAATTTTTGGATAAAGCTGTCAAAAATTTACTATCTTGAAACATCCCTCTAATCTTTTCTCCAATTTCCTCATTTTCTTTTTTCTTGCAGGAAACAAGACTGCTTAAACTTGTTGAAGGTGTCCTAGCTGCAAACATCTTTGACTGGGGCTCTCGTGCTTGTGTTGATCTTTATCACAAAGGAACTATCATTGAAATATACAGAATGAGCCGCAATAAGATGCAAAGACCTTGGCGGGCAAGTATTATGAAACTTGCTTACAGAAACTACTCAAAATAGATATTGAAGACATTCAATGATCTATTTTAGAAAGGAAATTTGCTGTATTATGAGATTTCAATTCACTGGCTTTCCAGGTTGACAATTTTGATGCTTTCAAAGAGAGAATGCTAGGCTTTGGAGACAAAAAGCCTTACCAACATAAAAGAGCTTTGCTCTTTGTAGACAATTCAGGTGCTGATATCATTCTTGGAATGCTTCCCCTAGCAAGGGAGCTTCTCCGTCGTGGAACTGAAGTAAGTTTTTTTTTAGGTGTTGGAGGTATTTTTCAAATATGTTAGTTTACCTGTAGATTTCAAGAAGCCTTATCCTGGTCGTTTGCATAGTAGTTGTGGCTTTGGAAATTGCTTTTCTTTACCATGTTGAGAAAATCGCCTGTTTTCATTTTTATGTTATGGATTAGTTAATGAGAACATTTTTTTGCAGGTTGTGCTGGTAGCAAATTCCCTTCCAGCATTGAATGATGTTACTGCAATGGAATTACCAGATATTGTTGCCGAGGCTGCTAAGGTGTGTATTGTGCTTAAGAACCTCTAATTGTTTATCAGGAGGTATTCTCTCGCTTCAAAAGGTTTCTGAATTTATTCAGCAACTCATTTACCTCTTGCTGCTACAAAAACAAGTACTTCCACTTATTTCGGACTACTGACTAACTGAAATTTCCGTATGGAGACCTATTACGGAAAATGGAGCTATGCTTTACTAGTTGGACTTCTGGACCTAAATTTCTTGTTGAATGATGTATTCTCTTTCTTTGTATTCCAAAGTGGTGGTGGACTTTTTTAACTGCAGAATAGGTGTCAGAAAGAAAAAAGGTATTGTAGATAATTATTGGATTCTAGAATCAATATATTCTCTATTTGCACACTCATTTCTAGAACCCTCTCTATTTCTCTCGAATGAACTTTTAGTTTAAGGCATTTTGCTTTCAGCTATAATTGGGTAGTGGTTGGTCTGATTAAATATGTCTTGATTTGTTCCTAGTACGTTCATTTTGATCTATCAATTTTTCTCTGCTTCATGTTGCCTCTCCCATCTGTTGATCAAGCTTTTTCTAGCATTTTCTTCCTTTTACATACCCTTTCTCTTCTGAAAATTTTCTGATGGTTGACAATTTTCTTACAGCATTGTGACATTCTCCGGAGGGCTGCTGAAGCAGGTGGCCTACTTGTGGATGCTATGATCAATATTCAAGATGGTTCCATAGATAGTTCATCTTCTGTTCCTTTGATGGTGGTTGAGAATGGATGTGGAAGCCCATGCATCGACTTGAGACAAGTTAGCTCAGAGTTGGCTGCTGCAGCCAAAGAGGCTGATTTGGTATGATGTTTCCCCAACTTTGTGTTCTTTTTAATTCGACCATGTTATCATCTTGGAAGAAACAGGCAAAAGAGGAATGTACGATTTAGAACCTTTGTGTGTTTGTTTAAATAGTACACCATTTTATTGAGTGGGGTGTGGGGGCTGATGGGTTGGAAAGTTGTTCATGACCTAACCAATTTCAGCCAATGGAAAATCAAAACTTTTGAACTTTCATATCAGCTCTAGAATACTTAATAGTCTTAAGGACTACCCCTAGCGCAGGTCTAGTTCTGCCTTTGTTTTCTATGACTCTTTCTTAATTTGTCTGCCTATTTCTTTGTTGAACTTGGGGCAACTGAGCAATTCTTTGGAAACATGTATTTAGTAAAGGTTAAATGTAATGCTTTCATCAATTCTTTAAGCTTGTTTTCCTGCAGGTAATCTTGGAGGGCATGGGACGATCGTTACATACAAATTTCAATGCAAAGTTCAGATGTGACGCTCTTAAGGTAGGATTGTTCTATTCCACAATATTCTTGTGACACGTAAAAAATATTGCTCATTTTAGACTTGACTTGCTAATAGTGAATTGGATGATTGCAAAAGAATTGTGATCCTCTGAATTAAGCAGTAGCATTCATGCACTCAACTAGTAGTTCATGGAGATCTTGTTCTACTTGACCTATTGAGGATGCTTTCTATCTGAAGGACAGTAATGGTAAAAAGCAGCTTTCTCAATTACATACTTAGTGCTACATCTGATGCCCCTTTCCAGTGGTATCATGACGCCTCTGTTAACTTCATTTTGTGTCACTTAACTCCATTCTTGGACAAAAATGTTAAAAGAGTTTCAAATTTTAATTTTTCTCTCATTTTTTTTCCTTTTTCATTTCATTTAGTGTCTTTCCTTCCTCCAGAAATCTCTCACCTTTCACCCTTCATTTTTCTCCCACTACTCGTTTGGTTCTGCTTTTATATCCTCATCTCTTCCCCAGGCTCCAAGTGATGTAAATAGTTTTCACACACGATATTGAATGGATTCTACCCTTTAATCATTAAACTTTTTATCTGTTGCTCTCATGTACATTGCTTATATGTATATACAACTACAAAACAATTACATCTTTGATATGGTTGTTTAAATACTGAATAGATTTCATGTTTCAAGAAATAATCATTAGCTTGTCAGTTTTGTGCTAAAAGGTGCTTAGTAACGCGGAATAATGATCAACGATAGTAATAACGACGTGCCTATATTGACATTGGGCAAATACCAGAGGCAGATTGGGGTTTACTAAACTGAACTTGTCATCTAATGACTTCAATTTCATGTTGCAGCTTGCTATGGTGAAGAATCAACGGTTGGCGGAAAAGTTAATCAAAGGGAGCATATACGACTGTGTCTGCAGATTTGAACCAGCTAGTTGAAAGCTATACTGATGCATCTTACCAGTGGAAAAGAGAACTCCTCTGAGTGCAGCATCTTGGATTTGATTCCATAGCTTCAAACTGGGGATTGGGATTTGTTGATGAAATACCTATAGAGCAACCAAAAGTGCCTTGGGAAGTGAATTAGTGTTCTGAATTTTGGGCATCCATACAAGTGCCTCAAAACCTGTACAGCTTGGAAATGTAGAGCAGAAGTATTCATCAAATAACAAGGACTTAATGTGATACTTAAATAGATAACATTTCCGAAATCAAGTCAGGAGATTCTATACTTGTTTCTCCCTTGACATGATAAGTCATGCAACATTCTTGTAAGAAAGTTGATGCGGCCAATCTTAATATCCTTTTGAAA
This sequence comes from Coffea humblotiana, assembly GCA_023065735.1. Taxonomy (NCBI): domain Eukaryota; kingdom Viridiplantae; phylum Streptophyta; class Magnoliopsida; order Gentianales; family Rubiaceae; genus Coffea; species Coffea humblotiana. The sequence continues at coordinate 11,463,325 of CM041211.1, forward strand.
GGACTTTTTTTGCGAGTGCTGATTGAGTATTAGTTAGTACTGCGAAGTTTTTATCTAAATGTACAAACCTACATCTAATGCTCTGCTGCAGTGAGACACTATTCATATTTTGATTAGTGCAATTTCAAGTGTTTTTGAGATATTTGATCGTTTCCTTCTACTTGAGGCATTTCAATGTGCTTTTTAAAGCTCAAGGAAATCAGCTAGCAGGAGAAATCCTAATTTAGCAATGGAGCAGAAATTCCGGAAAAAAAAAAAGGGGGATTAGACAGATCCAAGATACTTTTCTAATACTTTGGATAATCTATAATTCATCAAAGATGGGTTTTCATTTTCTGGACCTGTAAGTTGCATGTTTTATCAGATCACATATAGAGTAAACTAATTGTTAGTGTAAATTCTTTTCTGCAGTTGCAAGTTTGGACTCCAGATTTCCGTCAGGAATATTTAAAGTCAATAATGTATAAATTTGATTACGTTTTAAAAGTTATTTATAAAATTTTGAGAACCTCGAAGTGCAAGTTGGGCATTTGGTCTAGTGGTATGATTCTCGCTTTGGGTGCGAGAGGTCCCGAGTTCGATTCTCGGAATGCCCCTTTGGATAATTCACACTGCTCCTCTCTACGCAAACAAAAGTGAAACCTTTTATTTTCATCTTATTGTTTCATTTTTCCCCTTTTCTAATCGGAATCCTCTTTCCTTCTTTGGATTGATAGAGTATGGAGTGCAGTAGCCATTACAAAAAACAGGAAGACCTTTCCTTTAACTTTTTTTTTAATTTTCCTTTTATTTGAAATCCCTTTTTCCCCCCTTAATTAGAAGCCAAATAGGTTACGTACATATTGCCTTCTTCCTTTTTCAAATCAGAAGCTATAAATCTTAGCAACTTATAAATGACCAAGGGGATAGTTTCACAAACCTCTTCTAAAGTATATGACAATTGTAGGAAACTACCCTCTAATTTTAAATATTACAATTACACCCCTTCTTTACAGTTTTTGAATAGCACAAAAATCCAATTTGATGATGTATGGCAAATATAACCTATAAATATTCTAAAATGCCCTCTATAAGCTCTGTAAACAAACTAAGAATGGCATGAGAAAAAAACTTCGTATAATCTTGTTTTTAAAGAAGAGTTACAATAGGCTTCTCTACAATATCAAGCATATTCAGCACAAACAATATTTTCAAGCAATTAGTTACCTTTCGTAATTGAATAAACAAACAAACAATTATATTAAAAAATCATCATATTTACTGACAAATAAAAACTAAATTTTCTAGGATGGAGGGGGCATTTTTCTATTAAATTTTCAACTTTTAAAGTCTACCTGCTTTTGATTTGTCATAATTGGAACCAGAATCTCAGCATTTGGTGTTGTTGGAAGGAAAAAGCTGAGAGAGAATGAGAAAAAGATAGTGGTTTTGAAGCCTAATCGTACAGTTCTATTACAATGACACTTTATTTACGCAAAGCGAGTACAGACTTGACTAAGGGATTTTGAGATTTTAGGTTGACTAAGTTAAATATGGAAAAGGGAATAAAGAAACTTAAAACTAGAAAGTGTGAGTGCCTTCTCTTTTACTTTTTCTTTTGTATTTTTGTATTTAAGCATAAAATAATTTTAAGAGTATGGTAGTCATTTAAACTACCAAAGGAAGTAACATAATTTTTGAAATAAGAAAGGAATTACTTGCATTTGTCATAAACCGTAGGGGAGGTTTGTGAAATTATCTTGCAACCAAGAGAAGCCATAGAAGTTAGCTACTTATAAATGAAAGAGAGAGTGGATAGAAGAAATTCAAAAATAATTTTTTTTTTTGAATGAGGAAGCCATAAAAGTTAGCAACTAATATCTATTTTTCTTATTCCAAATGGGAAGTTATAAAAGTTAACTACATATTAGCTACTTATAAACAACGGAGAGATAATAGTTGAAAGAAATTCAAGAAATTGTATTTTCTCTCCTAATTGGAGATTATAAAAGTTAACTACTCATATACCACATTTTCTTTTTTAATAAATATTAGTTACTGACAAACAAGATCTTTTTTTTTCTAATAAAAGTAAGCTACTTACAAACAATGGAATGACAATGGAGAAGAAATTCAAGTAATTGTTCATACTATGTTTTAATCTAATATGAAAAAGAGTTTATATCATAACTCAATCTAATGTGGACAAAAGAGAGTAACTTGTAATTTTCATCCTATACTCACTTAATTCCTCATGTTGAGAAACATCAAAACTAAAACCACTCCTTATAAATGGAGTTTATTATAGTAATATTATTGAGAGTAAAGTAAATTATCCATTTGGAATGAGTTTTTCTTTTCGTTTGGATTGGCCATTTTTTCAAAAATAAGTTTTTCAAATACAATGCTACAGTAATACACAATAACTCAAAAAAAATCTTATCCATACAATATTTCAAATATTTCAAAAAATTTTATAGTAAAAATTTTTCATATAAACTGCTACATTAAAATTTTTCAAAAAACAGCTAATCCAAATGGATTAGATTCGGAATGAGGAGACAATACTTTGTAAATTATTTTACTCATTTGTGCAATTTGTTTCTCTAATATTTTAATAAAAAAATGCTAATGTGGTTATCATTTTTCATTTCTACTAGATTATTGGAGGCCTCAGGCATTGCTTGAAAATGCCCTGAGTTTGGCTTGGGTTGTTTAGTTACTATTAATTATAAATGAAGTTTTTAATATGCATGATGATATGTATTTTCAAAAATAAACTTTTGGATGAAGAAACCGATAAATCGTAATTTGTTAAAAAATGTTTTTAGTATAACTATGTGATTTTGTATTTTGGAGGACCTCACTTTAATTTTAATAGAGTTGATTCTAACATTAGAGAGATTGCCATAGTTTTGTTTTGATCCTAAGTTATAAGTAAGATGAAGATGCAACAAAACTATATAGATAGTTTGGTTTTATAAATATTTAAGTGTTATTGCTTATCATAATATTCCTCAATGGGAAGTAGATATAATCAGTGACGGACGCAAAATTTTGACTTAGGAGAATCTTGAGGAATATTATGATATATCATAACACTTAAACATTTATGACAAGGGATTAAAACAACAGGTGAATAGACATTTAGAAAATGACAAAAAAATCTTAACAAATAAAGTACACAAATTTACAATGAAAATTCAATAGATGATAATTAACAAATAAATGTTTTTAATAATAAAAGACACCATATAAAATACAATATAAAATTAGACTTTCCACTATTTCATATCAATACGAGGCTTATGAAATTGTGCTCATTGCTCTTTCACTTGATCAAATATATCTAATATTGAATCAATATCAATTTGTAAAATTATTCCTCTCTCAATATATGTGATCAATAAATGGGCAAGAAAACCAAATTTCGGAGGTATCCTTATTTTGTTGTTTTATAACTTGAAATATTTCATAAGTTTGACTATGAAAGATAAAATTAACTCACAGGCCAAAATCATACAAAAATTAACTAAATTCTATAAATCATATTAAGGCTATGCAAATTAGTACTAAATTTTTAAGATACAAATTAAAAGTAAGAATAATTGATAAATTAATTATCAAAAACTTCTAAATGACAAACTTGAAATAAATATAAATGTACAAAAAATTAATGATTATGAATCAAAATATATTTAAAGGAATTGTAAAGGGGAAAAAATTAGACTTACCTTTAAGGAAAAGTGGATGTTTGAGATTAGTTGAAGGAAATTGTGAAAAATCAAAACATTGATGCATGGTTGATCAAGAAATTTGTTGGCTTCAGGCGTTGGCTTCTAACTCATAAATAATGCATGGTTGTTCTCTCTTTTTGTTTTTTTTATTTCACATAGATGATGTATAAATAGAATTTTTGCCATTGTTGAATTTCCTCTAATAATTTCATTTGTATCCTATTTGTATAATGTTTTCCTAACATTAATTGATATAAAGAAACTACCTTAACAAAGAAACTAAAATTTTGTTACCTTATATTATAAGGAAACTAGAGTTTGTTTATTGTGAGACACTTTTTAATCTAAGGAAACTAGAGTTATTTTATTTTAGAACACTTTTTAAGGAGAAATTAAAGGAAATTAACACTTTTTAATCTAAGGAAACTGGAGCTCTTTTTATTCTAGGACACGTTTTTTAAGGAGAAATTAAAGGAAATTAACAACCTAACTAATGATAAATATGTTTTTGGGTGGGGGGGGGGGTGAGGGAGGGCAAATTGATAAAGTTCTAGTTTAAAACTAAAACTTTAAATGTAATTTTTTGGAAAGTTTGGGGGACGGCTACCTCTACCCATCCACCCTTATATCTATCGTTGGATTAATATAATTACAATAGATGTTAGCGAAGGTGCATTTCCTAATCATAAAATCAACTTCCAAAGTAGTCTAAGATAGGGAAATGAAAAAGATGTGCTTGTTTTGTTTGAATGGTGAACTAAAAACCTAGAGTTCATTTGTTTCATGTATTAACTTAGCAGCAAAAAATTTTGTATACCTTGTTCATGGGTTTGAAGAGTTTTGATAGCATGTATTGTATTTGTACCATTAGTGATTGTTTAGATACAATACAGTAGAATAACAATTAGCTAAATTTGACATGATAAACTATCTCAAACATGTAAATGCATATATTGTAGCATCTCCCTCATGTTGCTTATACGAATTGAAAGGAAAGTACTATTGAAGTTAAAATATATCTTAAAGGACATGATAAATATATTTTATGCAATTTAACTTTCATAGGAATGTCATATATAAAGAAAACATTGAATTCTAAAGTTAACTGTACGAAGAGAAACACTTGATGAAGTCAATACTTGACTTGAACTATTTTTTAAATATAATTTGGAGATCTCGCAATTGTTCTTTGGTTTGTAACAACTATAATGATTCTTCAGGGAAAGGAAAGAAAGGTATCAACTAGCAGTATCGAATATGAATTTTTTTTCATTAATGGTTAGAATTTGGTCTTTCATAGTTATGTAAAGATTTGAGAAAATAATAAATAGTACTCCCTCCGTCCCAAAATTTGGAACGTTTTCGGAAGTTGCGCTTTTTATGCACAGTGAAATGGTGGACTGTACTTTTCAGATTCTTCCAATCTTACCCATCGTTTGAACACAAAAATTAGCCAGCCAAAGACAAATGGTCATAGGAATGGTGGAAGTGTTGTGGTGGGCCATATGCAATTAATTGATGGAATCTTGTCATTATTACTAAGGATATAAAAGGAAAGTAGTAATGAAAGTTGTTTGACTTTTGCTATGAGACCCTTATTTTGGGACAACAAAAAAGTGAAAACATGATATTAGCAATGGGACGGAGGGAGTATAATAAAGAGAGACATGTTTAGAATATTGGCCAACTTGAATTAGATATCTAATTTAAGATGCATGATGCACATCAACTATTTATTTGATATCAAGTTTCTTAGTCAATATGAAAATTCACCTAGTGAGTTTTCCAACGACTTCACTAGAGGCATGGTCTTTAAGAATCCAATTACGTCTACCATCAATTATTCTTTTATTTTGACACTATGCTGCAATTTGAATTACATCACTCCTATCACACTAACTCTCCACATAAAAATAGATAAATAAGCAAAAACCTATTGTTTTAGTTGATGAATGCAAGGTGATAGGGATATCGGTCAAGTAACCATGGGATCCCTAGTGTGATTTTTAATCACTTCTTTTTCCATTTCTTCCTCGTAAGATTTTGAGTCTTTATTAGGACAAAATTTTTAAAAAAATGAGGAGGTGTGGTTATTACCAAGCAAGATACTTGTAAACTCCAATGTGCATCCCATCAATCACCAATTTAAGGTATAGCTCATCATGGTATAAGTTGATGCAAATTCGTGAGTTGAAATTCTAACACTTTAACCATGGTCATTTTGACTTTGTATGACAATTTTGAAAAGTTTTATTCAACATTGCAACATACTTTCATTAAAACTGAGAAAAATCTCACTTAGTGAAAACTTCTGTATATTTTGTTGCATCTTTCATTACTATTATTCAAGAATAAGAGATGAATTCATTATATAGAGAAAGATGGATCCAGTCTACTTCATCTATTAACAATTATTTATTTTTCCTATTCAAGGAATGTTTTAAGGAATTAAGTCATTTAGACTCAAATTTAACAAAGCAAGCAATTCTAACGGGCCTTTGTTTAGGCAAAATCATATTAGTTAAATGTGAATTCAGAGATTAACAGAGATTAGAGTCAGGAAGACTCCAGCAACTATATTTTTTTGAATTTGTAATCTCTTTATTACTTTTTCACCAAAAGGAAAATAATGAATGCGGTCTCTCATCTTTGAGATCTTGACCAATTTGGTTTCTTATTTATTATTTTATTAATTTAGTCCATCATTTTTACAAAAGAAAGAAAGTTAATAGAAAATTAGAAAAACTCTAATGGAATTGGTCATATGTACCACAAGAACACTGTTAATATGACCATTTGGATCTCTTATATATCATCGCATACTAAGTTAATTCTTTGTCTCCATAAAATAAATCTAATGTATAACTTACTGAGAAAATAGAACCTTATTGTAGTTGGTCATGTGTACTACTAGAAAAAAGAACCTACAAGCCTTAAGCACAACTCTATCGATTTTCTTTTCTAGCCTTTTAATATTCGTAATAGAGGCTTTAAATTCATGAATTTTCACTCAGTATTGTTAATATTAAAATTATGGATACTGTAATTAGATAAATAGAGGGTAGACAAAAGAGTGATGGATGTGTCTAATGAGACTGGTATGAATATTTTTTAGGAGTAAGACAATAAGAGAATAATGACCGGTTATATCCAATCACAACTTAAATGTATTCGCAACTTGGGAAACCCCTCCATTGGGTTGGGTTAAAATTAATGTGGATGGTGCTTCTACAAATAACCCAAGAAGAGCAAGAGGAGGTGGGTTACTCAGAGATGATAAAGGTATATGGTACAAGGGTTCTGCATCAATTTGGGTTTGGCTAGCAACATATCGGCTGAGCAGTGGGCGAATTGCTCAAGGTTTAAAACTAGCCTGGGAGATGGGACTAAGGAAGGTGGTGTTAGAAACAGACTTCAAACTAGCCTGGGTCTAATTAAGAGTAGTCCACGTGGTGGTCTCCATCATAACATCATTCCACAAATCAAGGAGTGGATGGCGAAATCTTGGTCGTGCAAACTTTCGCACATATAGAGAGAGGGAAATCAGTGCGCTGATGCGTTGGCGAAACAGAGTCAGAACCTACAACCAGGGTTGCATTTGCTAGTTGAGCCACCACAGTTGCTACACAATAAGATGTCCTTTGATCTCATGCGGGGTGACAACACCCCGCCTTGTAAATTTGTAATAGACAAGTAAGACTTTCCTAGCAACTAAAAAAAATAACTTAGGAATCGCAACATTTCCTCCTACAAATTGGTATATACATCGTAAAAATTTTCGATTCTTTTGAAGTATTTCCTATATATTATGTATTTGACTATGGACAAATGGAATCCATCCTTCCATCAAATCACCATGCGCTTGTTTAAAACCATAATTCTGACTGAGAGATTTTCACATATATTGTGCCAACTCTGCAAATTCATCGTGAAACTCTTGTCGCCATTGATACTGACAAATGGCAATGGCACATGCAAAATACAAGGTGGAGGATAATTAAGATAGTATAACCATCCCTCGTTAAACTAAATTAATCTGATATGCATGGAGTAATTTACCCTTATGCTCATTAATACTTGATAACTTCAAAAACTTTTCAACATCAATCCACACGCTCATAATCTCATTAAGTTAAACTAATAAGCAAGTGGAAGAAATAGGAACATTGTGTGCAAATAACAAAATATTACTAGCCTCTAAAAAAAAATTGCTTAAAAAAAAGAATCTAGCATGCTGAACGTATAATTAGTGGAATCTCCGAAACTACTAAATAAAAACAAATAATAAGTTATTGACATTTCCCGTCATCAAATATTTCCAACAATCAAAGTTGTATTACTTGCATGTATGAAAAGCAAAACTCTAATCTTAATGAAATATGATAGAAAGTTAGTATTATTTATTTATGTACTATGATGTGCCTTATATAACATGTATGTTTTTATATTATTTTAGTTTGCTTTCTTATTTAAGAGTTTATTGCCACAATAATCTTCCTCTTAAAAAATATTTCCAAACTAATGCAGTTTCAAATTTTATTCCCTTGTTAATATGTTTGTTGCCATGTGGACTTTAAATATGAAAAACTAATCACTTTTAAACTTTCGCTCTTATCTTCTTTGAACTTGAGAGGTAAATCCCATTAAATGTTAATAACTACTCTTAAGAGCTTAATTAAAATTCACATTAGAAGAATTTTTCATTATTTTCAACAGCTCAAATTTGCTACTTCTTCTCTATATATTGTTTATTGCCTACCTTGAGGAAATTCTTAATATATTTGGAAATTTCTTAAATCGTCATAGCAACTAAAAAATTTTCTTGCCTTGTGTATGATGAATTGCCGTACAAATAAACAGAAATCTTTAGAGATCTATTGTGTTAATTCATGATTTTTTATTGTTAGAATGCATAATGATAACTTTTCCAGATATCAACTATTAACTATCCTTGGTGTTAATTTTAATGTTAATTATGACTTAGATTCTCTGTGATGAGTCAAAAAAATGCAGAGACTTTTTTTTTCATTTCTCTTTTCCTTTAAAATGGAACTTTTATAGTTCACACCAAACTATGATCATTATCAGAGCCAAAGTTTAAGCGTGATTAATTTTCCATATTTAAAGCCCACATGACAGCAAATATATTAACAAGGGAATAAATTTTGAAATTGCATTAATTTGGAAATATTTTTTAAGAGGAAGATCATAATGGCAATAAACTCCTTATTTTAAATGCTTTCTTATCATAAAATTAATATAATACATGTCTACATTTGACATGTACATGTAATCTGAGAAAAATGGTGAGAATCTAAGTTACATACATTTTAGAAAGTTTAGTAAATGAAATCAAATGAAATAAATTTGGTATGTTCATAAACTCTAAGAACAAATAACTAAGATATATTATAGCGGTACTACAAAATATTTAATTCCTAGTGTGGGGTTATATGAGATGAATAGATATGAAATTCTAAGAAAAACTTTTGATTTTCACATGTTCTAAAATTATCTAAAATGTTATTTGGAACTTTAATAGCTACAAGTGCTAAAGGCACTACATCAAATATAAAAATAAAAAAAAAATTTGTATGAATTCATTGAAACTTTTTCAAACTAAACCAAGTGATAGTTATAATACTACATTTTGTTTGTTAATTACATTATATTTGGTAGTTATGTTAGCAACATGTGACTAGGTAATTAGCATAGGAATTTTCTTTTGTATATTATATTTGGCCTTTTTAGAGTTGGAGCATCCTAGTAACATATATATATATATATAACCCTAGAGGATGACCATACAAACATTAGAGATAATGCTTTTATCTAAAAATTTAATGAAATAACATTGATGCCTATGCATGATGATTGTTGTCAATTAATTTAATTTTTATTTTTTATTAAATAACGTACCTCATCTCTTCTTAGCAGTTAGTGAAAATTTACATATTTCATGCAAATTTTTATTTTTTGTTACATTTTCTAAATTTTTCCAAAAACATGTATGACTAACTAATTTACATGTTGAATCAATATATATTTTCTCTTTTATATCATAATTTGATTTAGAAAATATAATATGTTCAAATGTGTGTGATGTCAGAGAAAAAAAGTGTGCATGAGTCTACATGTATGAAAGAGAACTAAAGATAATACACTGTAAGAAAGTATGTATAGGAGAAAGATAAAACTAAGTATGTTTGCTTTTGGGAGATGGTTTTTGGACATGAGAGAGAGATGAAAGACTATCTATGTGCGAATGTGTCAGAAAAAATATACGAGTTAAGAGAATAATATGTGCAAGTATGTGTGAGAGAAGGAAAAGTGTTTGTATATGCATAAATAAGAGAAGAATATGCATTTGTGAATTTCCGTCATCTATTTATGAACAATAGTGATAAAGAAACATAAAGAGAAATTAGATAAAGGTTAATATTTCATACACCACTAATTTGTCTTATTAAATTTAAGATTAATTTTCTATACACTGACAGTATATACATTTTCACCATTAGATGCATGACACATAATCCGAATTTGAATTTGAAACTCAAAATTTACATATGTTTCGTATATCCAATCGTGATAGTGTATACACCGTTATTGTATATAAGATTTACTCTTAAATTTATCCAAAATTTAGTAAATTAAACAAAAAGTTTTACTTAAAATATATGCAGGACAAATTAATTGATGCTTAATATATTTAGTGGCAAGGATGGAGATAGGAGAGCCATGGAGGGACAACACCCCCCCCCCACCTCTCACCGCCCCAAAATTTTTCAAAATCCTATTTTTTGGTGTACCTCTCATGTCAAATTAATAAAATTCCTCCTTCTTGTCTCCCAAATATAATTAACTAAAATCTTTTACACCCTTTCTTTACATAACTTTCACATGATATACCAACTTGTAATCTCCTAAATTGGGTAAAATGTTAATCAAATCCTAATTAAACTAAACTAAGATATTAATTAAAACAAAAGCAAAATTATAAAATGAAAATAAAATCAACATAAAAAGTCAAAACATAATTGTAACTAATTGTGACATACACAGCTCACAAAATGTCATTGTGATAAACACGAAAAGTCCGAACTTGTTATAGTCAACTTTATCTTATCAATCTCCAAACTCTAACTTCAAATATTCCAAGGCAGGTACTATTTTAAAAATTTTTTCTTTGGAAATTCCTATATTACATTTTCAATCTTTACTTATTCTTTACTTAAAAGAATTTTTCTTTAATCGATGATTATTCTTTTCACTCTAACTTGATGCAATATGTTAATATGTGAATTTTCCCTATATTTTCTTACCTTAATATCCAATTACAGTTAATTTTCTTGAATTCTAAAATAATTTTTTTATAAAAAGTAAAATCAATCATAATTTTCTATAGAGTGAGTGATACTAAAATAATATTTTTCATCACATCACACTTGCATTGGTAAACACTAAAATGGTAGAAAATTTGATTTTGAGTGTTTTAGTTTATACTTGTCATAGCATAAAAACATTAGTTATCAGATTTTGAATTTAGAGTTACAATTTGTGACACTTTCTTTTGCTTCATTGTTTTGTATTTTTTATGTTCTTCATTATTCATCCCTCCCCAAGCAAAATGTTCGACTCCGTCTATGTATAGAAGTACAAAACTTTCATTACTGAACACATAGAGTTTTAAAAAGTAATTACTTTATGAACTTCAACAATTAGTGGAGTTATCAAACACCCCACTGTTTCAAAATTAATCTAGATTGTCATAAAATACAAGAAACAAGGAATCCTAATTTGGAAATTGTCATTGTAATAGTTTCTCTAAGATGCATATGTAGACATGAATAGTAATAAACAAAAAGACAATATTATATTCAATATCTAAGAGCCTATTTACCACTTTTCAAAAGTTTAGCATCCATATTTGAAAACTAGGAAAGGGTTATATGGAGATTAACTATTGATGAATTACTTAAAACCACGAAGTTAAGATGTATTAATAATTCAAACTTAAGCAAGATGTTTACTTAACTTTTCCATTATTTGACTAGAAAAGGTAATAAAAGAGTAAAGCATGAGGAGCATGTTACAAAACCCACAAAGTTCAAAATGACCACTAATGATAAGGTACCACCAAACTAAGAATGAGCAATTAAATGATGGAAGGAATGACAATATATGATTAAATAAGTTATCAAAATAATAATTAACGATTAAAAACGGATGATATTGATAGAATGGTAATTGAAGTAGTAAACCCTAACTCATTTAAATACGTGAGTAATGAAAGATTTTGGAATAAAACCAGTCCATGCATTGCTTGGAAGTCATGAAACAATTAAATTAGAAGAACATTTTCTTTCTTGTAGCACTACAAGAAAGAATATTTTACTCCTTTGGGTTAATTCTACTTTGCACACTACAACTCTGTCCGAATTCCAATTTAGTTTTTAAATTTTAAAGTGGGACATTTTATTCAATAAATATAAAATCTGTCCCACTTATTATACTTTTGTTCCCTAAAGTATGATATTTATTGAACTTTAATCTCCAATGTGTGACAAAATTTTATACTTTAGTGGGATATATTTTGTATTTTAAGGATTAAAATGTCACATGTTAAAATTAAATATCAAACTAAGAATCAAGTATAGTTGAAGGGTGCAATCCTGCTCCACATTTTGTATTTTCTTTTACTATTCTCTCCTTTCTTGCTTCGTATCTTTTTAATTTTAGCAATCGTACAAATCTATAATAATTGTATAATACACTATTTCTCTTCCTTACATCTTTGCATTTCCCTCCACTCTGCTTTCTTGTTTCTGTCTTGTTAAATTGTCTTTTTAAATTTAACAATAGTATAATTATCAACCAAATTCTAATGTGATCCATGTGGACAATGGGTCATGAAATATTAGAAAAACATATTAAAAATACAAACATTGGAAAAACACACAAGAAATTATCCTAGGCCTCTCCCGTCTTTCTTACTCAGTATCAAAATTAAAAACGTTACCCTCAAAATACTTTGAAAACCAACAAAAAAAATCTTTATTTTGCTTGTACTTGACCTCTTTCTTTTTTTTTTCCTCAAAGAGTTGGTTGTTCTTGGCCTTATTTTTCCATTTCTTGCGGCTCCTTATTTACTTAATTACCTTTGATGCTATGCTCCCTGATGGAATGCTCCTCGGCTGGGTGACAGAAACTCGGCATCAACTTTACCTGTCAGACTGCCACCACCAAAATTAAATGCCCCCTGTTCATTTAATTATTAAATATATTTTGACTATTTTTTTGATTAAATGATTTTCAAAATGAATAAAAACTTAAATAGACCTGATTTAATCATTTATGACCTCATCATCAGATTCAAGTGATTCAAAATTCGCACTACTATCTTACCCATTCAAACATTAAATATATAATGAAAATGTAATAAAATTTAAATCACTAGTTTTAGTAATTCAAATCTGTTCAAGTTTTTGCCTTTCATATGAAATAATAATCCAGTCTTTCTTATCAAAAAGAAAATTCACTTTTTCTTTTTTCTATTTTTAATTTTTTCTGAAGGGAGATGTGGAGGGCTAATCCTAGTAAATTACAAACACTTGACAGCAAAGACAATGCCGTTGCACAAAGGACATGTTTCTTTAACCAGACCACATGAACAAGCACAGCAACAAAAGAGCCCTTCTCTCTTTCTTTACTGGACCTGTCTTTTCTGCCTAAACTCCGGTGCGCTCTTTGCAGAAAAATCCCACATCCCCCCGCAAAAGAAAGAGCTATTCCTTTGCCTCAAGAATCAATCTTTTACTCAGTGGAATCTTTCCTCTTTACCTGAGAATTAGTTTCTGAAATGAGTATCGTTTTCAGTTCTTCCTCCAGGTACCTCACATTTTTTTTCTTGTTTAAGCAGGTTTTTGAATGTCCATTTCTGTTACTTCTTGGTAAATGTGTGTGTGATTTTAACTAGTTATGGATAGATTTTTTGTGGGTTTTTCTTATTTTTGCTGTAGATTGACTTTTTTGCATTTTTGGAGAGTTTCTTTTAGCAGCAAGTTGTGAAAAATGTGTTTTGTAATCCTTATGATTTTGTTCTGTTTTGGATGACAGTGAAATAAATTGATGAGGGATTAACTGCTCTTGGGAAAAGTTGAGACCTTTAATGGAAATTCTTGAAATGGAAACTCAAAAGGACTCAAAAGCTGTAGAGGGGGGTTTTGTGCAGTTAAAAGAGAGTCAAAGTCTGAAACCTTGTGGTCAAATGCCTCGAGAAGGTTATGAGATGCCTTGTTTTGGTGAGAATTCTAGTGCTTCAGTTTTGGTTGCAGGAGAAGACGGTGGTGGGATTAATGTAAATTGTAGAGACGTTGAAGTAAGTGACACGGAAATATATAAAAGCTTTGACGGTGGTGATAATGGTTGTACATTAGATGGTCTGGTGAATAGAGGGGAAGCTTTAGTGAGTGAGCTTGTTGCTGAAGAAAATCAGAACACAAGAGGCTCGCTGGGGTTGGATGTCCAACAAGAAAACATAGGGAAACCACAAAATAATGGGATGAATGGTGCCAATGGCCAGGCTTTGATTCTTGAGGGGAATAAGGGGATTGGAGTTGAAAAGGTGGAGACTGAGGAGGGAGTTGAGAAAGGCAATGATGCAATGGAACAGTCTGAGGCAGTAGATTCTCCGAGGAAGATTGAAGTTTCTGGTGACGGTTTTTCTTTGTTTGTGGAGGTTTTCGGTCCGATGGACGGTATTAATCAAGCTGATGAAGGGAACTGCAGTTGGCATGCATTGAGAGAGGGCGGACCTGATCTTGAAGATTCATGCCAAAGAAATGAAGCATTGTCATCTGGGGAAGAGACAATTGCCCAGGTTTCAGAAGCTGATGATTCTTTACTTGATGTGATGAAGAATAGGTCAATAAGTGAAGAAGTACATGTAAAGAATGAAACGGCAGGCAAGGATTCATGTAATAGAAATAACAGCTTTAATGTTGGTGATTTGGTATGGGCTAAAACCAAGACACAGTTATGGTGGCCTGGAATGATTACTGATCCCTCAAACTCATCAAAGGGTGCTGCAGATTCCCACAAAAAAGAATCTTTCCTGGTTAAGTATTATGGAAATGCTAATTTTATTTGGTGCTCCTCATCTCAGTTGAAGCATTTTCTTGAGTACTTTGACGAGATGTCTCACCAAAACAACTCTAGAAACTTTCGTGGGGCACTAGACAGGGCTGTCATTGAGATTGGTAGGCGTGTAAAGGCAGAGATGACCTGTTCTTGTTCTTTAAAAGAAAACGAAAAAATTTCTGCTCAGTCTGCTGATCAACTGTGGAGAGATACTTATCAATGGACCGAATGGGTACCAGTGCTTTTTTGGGATCTCATTTTCAACCTGCTAGTTTTCTACAATTGGTAAAGTATATTGCACAGGGAGCAACCTGTGCCTGGTAAAATTAAATTAACCATCACCCAAAATTGTCTTTCAGCCTTTTATCATTCTTTGGGGCATTGTCAATTGCCCATGCATCAACTCAGGCCAGCTGATGCCAAAGATGGTGGTCATAATGGTCTGAATTTGGGAGAAAAGGACAAAGACCTAAATAATGATGGAAAGGAGAATGACACTGGTGAAGCTGAGGTCTTTTCTCAGCAGTTGAGCCCCTTCATTTCTGCAGAAGGAACCGAAGATGATCTTTTAGATGGAGAAAATGATCGGAGGATGGATAGCAGATCTGCAAAAGGCTATGAAGCGAGAGAAAGAAGGAAGAGCAAGTACTTATCCTATCCTTACATAAACCCCAAGAAGGGCAATGCAGATGCACCAACTTCTGGAGAAAATGTGGAAATGAACTGCGACTCTGGACAATCAAATGGTGATAAGAAATCGCGGAAAGCTGGGCCACATAGATCTACTAATTGCTCTGATATGCTTACCAAAGCGAAGGATATTAAGGCGTCTTCAGCTGAAATACTCTCTGAACTCCTTGTTACTGCTCTTGATTGTTTGCATCCCAAGAGAAGACAACTTTCTGGTTCAGTCAACAGGTTTTTATGCAATTTCAGGAGATTTTCATTTTTAGACATTGAGATAGCTAATAAGCATATTGGTGATGAAGTTGAAGTTAAGGTGGATGGAATGACTAAATCTTCAAATTATGACTCAGAAGGAACAAATGGGAAGGATTCAGTTGAACACAATTCATCCAGTGCCAAGCCTAAGAAGAGACGTACAAAGAAGGAAGATGGAACCTCAGTAGGCACTTTCTTGTCTGGCTCAGCTATACATGCATTAAGTGGTTCAGTGGTAATTAAATGCCAGGGAGTGGGTTCTGATATGGCAAGAAAGTGAAAAAGTACCCAGCCGGCCGGAGGCAGGAACAGTTCCAGGAGTGCCCTGATATTAAAGAAGCGACTGGATTACCAGACTTGAATGGGAATATCCCAGTCTCATCAGCCGAAGATTGCCAGGGTCCAGGAACTACTGCATTTCATTGTGGACTAGAACCAAACATTAGACAGACGGAGGATTTAGCTAGAAAGAATGCTTATACCAGAACTGTAGGCTTTGCTTGATCCTAGTCGAAACAACATTAAATTTGTCCAGTTGTTGAAAGATGTGCAAGCAATGGGTCCGAATTTCCTGACCACTGTTCCTCAGCAGAATAATATCCAGGGTGAAACTGCATTTACTTCAGAAGTCATTGCCCGGCAGTCAGATGCCAGTGGAAACAGCATTCAATTTGGATCACTATTAAACAGCTTTCAGCCAACACCCTTATTGTCTCCTGCTGCTAAACCTGAGCGCAGGAAAAGAAAGGATAAAGCTTCAACCTCCCAGATTTGAATGGTAATGTTGCTGAATCTGTCTTACCTGGAAATAATGCAACAGATACAAACTCCGCTTCGGCACAAACTAAACCGCCACGGAAAAGGAGGAGAAGAAACAAGTCTACCGCTGCAGTTCTGGATATTAGTGCCAATCACAATAAGGTGCAGAATTCTCTTGGTGTTTCAGGCCCTTCATTGACTCCTTTGGTGCCACCCCTTCTGCCCATGGATGGACTCAAGAGCCCAGCAAAACCTTCTGGTTCAAATCCTCAGAATCGTGATCCACCTGATCTTTTGTTTATCAAAAAGAATCTTGAGATGATGAAATCAACATTGGAGAAGGCAGGTAACAATCTTTCACCAGAGATGAGAGCAAAGTTAGAAAGTGAGATCAAAGCTTTTATGCAGAAGATCAGCTCCATGGTTGGTTCTTCGTCCTCTTAGCTTACTTCAGACTGTGATTTCTCCCTTGTCTAGTTGAGGTAGGATACTTTTAAGGGTATGCGACAATAACATTATTTTACATAGAGGTGTAGCTTCTTCTTTCTCCTTTTGTTTCTGATACATCTCTCTGTGAGAATAGTTTGTAATGCTCCACTTGCTGCTGGTGTTTCTCTTGGATAGTTACATCTTTGTTAGATGATGACTGAAGTATTTTTTGTTGTTTAAGCAAGGGAGCTGCTTCTAAGATTTTCATGGCTAAAGCACTGGATTTGTTTAGTTATCTAGAACTTTTTACAATGCTAGTTTTTTAATATCTTAAAGGAGCTTCCGTGTCTCTTTTGATCTTTTGATTCTATTGGAGTTTGGGATGTTGATGAGCCCTTTTGCTGCTCACAAGGATGGAACTTCCAATTTTTATATAGTTGTACAAACTTTTGGGCCAAAGATGGTGAGCAGGAAGTTTTTCTTGATAAGATTTAACACTGATTTGCCTTCTTTGGAATGCCTTTATGAATTTAGCCAAATAAGGGGGGTGTGCATATAGATTATTTGGGTAGATTTTAAAAATACTTCTTGATATATTACTGCATTTGTCTGTCCTGTCAATCTTATACTTAGGCTCTCAGATTTGAAACTTAATTAATTTGTCATGACTTGTAATATCTTTCTTAATCTATTTATCTAATAAAAGTATTGCATGGTAAACATGTTACATTTTTTTTATATGATTACAGTTGATCAATCCATATGGATTATAACTGATCTTTATAACTTATTGAATAAGCTGCTCTATCTAACCCTGGTAGTTCTTGTGTCTCTTACCTATAAAATTAGAAGAAAAAGAAAAGCATTTAATATTATCTTTGGAACGCAAAAAAGAAAAAGAAAATGTCTCTCCTTATTCGCTGCCACGACTATCAAGTTGTTAAATCTTATCAAGAAAAATTCCTTTTTATATAGTTGGACAAACCTACTCCCCTTTTACATGGCATTTGCATGTCACAGCATGCATGGCTTCAGCAACTCGGGCACAATTAATGCCCTATAGTTCTAGTACATGACTACGTATCAATAAGGACATGGGCAAATATGGTTGTGCTATTGTAAGGATGTATGTGGTTGTTATATTTGTTTAAATTGTTTATTGTACTAAGACAGTATATTAGTATTGCATTTGTTAAAATATTGGTGTACGTGAATAAAATGATTTTATATTTTGATATAATAAAATAATACAATTTATTAAAATATTTTCAAATAATACACATTAGATTTCTGCGTTAATCTAAAAAGGGGGAAATAATTAACTTCTAAGTGCTTCGAAATTAATAATCAAAGCTCAATCAAAGGTCCAACACTTGAAAATGGAAATCTCATCTGCCCATTTCTTTTAGGGAGTAATTGGGCCATATTTACATGAATCATGCCATTGTGGTAGTAATTCTTGGACCTCACATATTAGGGCTGATACTGCAAAAAGTAACTCAAATCTAATAAAAGCCAATCTGCAAAGTTGTAGAACTTTTTAATCAATTTTTATGTAACGTGTAATCTGGGGAAAACTGCATCATCCTAAGAATTTTTAGTTGATTTGGAAATTTTTCTTGAAACAACTAAAGGAATCCTTGATGGTTGATTTAGTAAAATTCTACATTGCCCCTTCATATATATTAACTAGTTTGTAACCCCGTGTATTAACATAAAGGATTAGCTTTTTTTATCTCAATAATAAACCACATAAAAGCAATCAACTAATTTGATAATTAATATGATTTTGTTATTTCACTTCAACAAAAAGTTTTTGAACTTTTTTCATGTGCATAGCCTTCTAACCTAAGTTTTTGTTAGTTAGTATAATTGTTTCGGGCATTTTCCCATTCAATTTGGTCTTGATCATTTTTAGTCCTTTGTCATCCATTTACTTTAAATGTCTAAAAATTGTGTCTATAACTTGTTCTTCTATTAAAATTATCATATTACTTATAGGCCCACATATAACATACAACTTCCAATCAATTATGGGGTGTAAGAACAAAATTAGGCAAATGTCCCACACAATCACTTTGGAGATGAGAAGACTCGAGAGTTGAACTAAAAATCTCACGATCACCTTGACTAATATTCCTATCAGTTAAACTAGACCTTAAGAACTACTGTTTCACTTTTTTGCGTACACCAATATTTGTATTCTGAAAGGTACTATTCTTTAACATTATAGAATATAATATATAAACGGCAAATACTCGTGTATGATGATGCAAAAATTTAGTATATAGCTACTCTATATACTTGTAGATTAAAAACTTTCACAAATATTTTTCGTACATTCGTTGCTATTTTATGTACCAGGAGACGAGTGTAAGTCAAGCATACACAAGTATAATCCAACACAACAACAACACGAATGGAGAAACTTCCATACGAGGTTTCCTCGTTGCCCCTTTGTGCCTGATCACGGTACTTTATTCTTTTGATTTAAAAAGAGCCACCATCAAATTTTTGTGTCATTTCTAGATGCAGCAACTATAAATAGCTGCATAATCCCTGGGGCTTATTCATACAACTAGCTTACGAGGGTACCAAACTCATAGCTCGATAACAACTGAAAGGACATTTAGTCTCTCCAAATTTAATCCTCACACATTCAAGGCAGATTATGGCTGATAACACGACTAGGAAGATTTTCACAGCAATCATTCATCATGCTAATGGCTGATTCAACTACAGCCGTTAGTTTGGCCGCGGGTTCCCAACAGCGGCTCGCGAGAAGTTGGTACTGCGTACCATCTTTGCGCTTTTCCTGGATCTTCATCATGTCGCATGAGTCCCGAAAATCCTCCAACGACAGCGTTCGCAAAACACAATTGTATGCCGCTCTCAAATGCTCTGAACAGCAAGTCTGGGTGGAAAAATACTTGGTTGTGATGCATACTGCTGCATTAATATGCAGGGCTAAATGCAGAAAAAACTCCAATGCTGTGTACCAACAAATATCATGATCTCCACAACGCTCTATTGGAGAACTGATTCAGGGCTCTCTTTCTTTCCAATTTACATATGGCGTGGTTTTCAACTGTCCTTGTGACAATTGTACTAGTACTACTATTGGTTTGGTTGTCTCTGTCATTGACTTATGATAATGCTGCAATGTAGATGCAATGTGTGATTGGGTGTGAGAATCACCTATATATCTTTAGTATAGTAAATATAAGGTTCTTAACTTAGAACTTGTCAATATTTCATATGGACACTGTCCAATAAGTTTGTACTGCTGTAAATTTTAAGTTAATATGTACACTTGAATAGTTCTAGTGACTAACTATTTCATTATGTTTCTTTCTGTACTTGCAGAAGGCTGGAGAGGTTGGGAGTATTTCTGTTAATGTCGAAACTTCTGCTTTAGCTAGAACTCGTTCGTAAAGCTGTGAAACAGGAATATGATGGTTTAATGTGTGTTATTTTCTTGTTTTTTGTGGGCTTAATCTCAGCGCTATTGTAGAAAAAGCATAGATAGTATCTTTTTGAATGCATTAATCCAATGAAGTGGAAGCGTGCCATTAAACCAAGAAAATGCAGGTGAACTTCAATATTGAGTGACATATCTAATTGCTATTACCAGGGGAACAATCAAGTTGAGTCGAGATCGGGCAATGCAATACTCGAGTTTGACTTAGAGCTAATAATATCAAAAGTTGAGTTTTAACTAAAGGCTCGATAATATTTTAGCTTACCTGAACTCGACTCTAGTAAGTTCAACACAATATGAAGCCTTAATTAAGTAATAGTTTGGCATGCGATGGAGTCTACTTGGAGTTTAAGTAACGTAAATTCATGGTTTTAATATATTTTTAACTAAGAGGTACGATAGACATTTGAGCTGGTTTTATTAAACTCAACGAGTATTCGAGTATCATATTGAATTTGAGCACGTCAAATTATTTGAACTGTTAGAGTTGGATTTAAACTCGGTTGATACAAGTTTTAATTCAGTTTTTAATTGAACAAACTAGTGAGTAGTTGGATTTAACTTGACTCATTTGAAACCTTAGCTATTTTTTTTTTTTCCTTCAGTGGGGTATCCGACTACATTGGTAACCGACTAATCCCCACTGGGCCCTGACCCCGCACCACCAAGGAGCCAGAGATTTTAACGAGGCCAGATTCGACCACCACACGACCTTAGCTATTAGATACCAAATTTCTCCTTTCATTATATGTATTCAGTCAAGGTAACTGATAAGAATCTTATCATAAGATTTGTAATCTTGCTTTGGTTTGGCAAATCTTCTTTCCGCTTTAAACTGATGAATTATTTCACTAAACTATCCATTTATATCCATTATACGATATTAATGTCACACAATCAACTTCCCTAAAGTATATGTGTTTCAAATTGAGCCATTGCCACGATTATTAATCTAATAGTTATGTCAGAAAAATAACGATAGCACTTCATGCTTAAGAGACATCAATCACAATCTTTAATCTTGATCCCCAACAAAAAAAAAAAAATCACAGCCTTTAATCATCGGATATTCTATGTGTCACTTTTCTGCTTCTGGTTCTCACCTTCTTTGATTTCTTACCTTCTAATCAATAGCTTTTATTATTTTCAAACCAGTGGCAAAATCAGGAATACATTTTATTGAGGGAAAACACAAAATGATAATTTCTTTTTTGTCTTTGCTAAAAGTAGGACATAACAATAATATACACATCAAAAGTATTGCATTTATTTCATAAAAAAACCTTTAACAGTTCCTGGTAGAATTTTTTTTTCCCTATTGGTAACAGTCACATCTGCTTT
Source organism: Coffea humblotiana (assembly GCA_023065735.1). Taxonomy (NCBI): domain Eukaryota; kingdom Viridiplantae; phylum Streptophyta; class Magnoliopsida; order Gentianales; family Rubiaceae; genus Coffea; species Coffea humblotiana. The sequence continues at coordinate 11,485,135 of CM041211.1, forward strand.
ATTGAAAAAAGTCACATATGGATTACTTTTAAGTAAGCAGCAAAACCAATATTGAGTTACATACTAGTGAACATTGTATTTCTTTGCTTTTTTGGGAAAAAAAAGCCCAATCAATTTATTTAAAAAACGACTAACAAACTATTACAAGTTCCAAGAGAATTGAATCTTTGAAGTAAAAGGCGTTTTGTTTTAAATTCTTTAATAGTCCTTAAAAAGTAGTCATTTGTATGTTAACTTCTAATCAATTTAGTGGAGCAACAATAAAAATTTTTGAAAATTGTAAGGCTACTAGTTAAATTTTGTGGGGCAGTGAGGGTTCCTATTGCCCCATTAAGGATCCTCTACTGTTTCAAATTGGCTATAATCCTATGCAATACACAGGTTACCATGTTCCTTCAAAAAGCAGTGGTCATTATATACAAATTTGAATGAAAATTAATTCCACTAAATTACTTAATACAAGAGGAAACATGAATCAATCTTACAATAAGAAACCTTGATTAAGTTTTACAAAATAAATTTCATTGTACTGAGTTTAGTACATTATATATATGTAGGGTCAACTATTAGAAAGAAAATTGTAACTAATTTAACACGATATACAATCTCTTATAGTTACTTCTTCCTCTTTATTAACCTAACGCCTATCATATAGTGTTGATTAAATTTCTTAGGTTATAAAACTTTAAGTTCATGAATTTGTTTATTCTTTTTAGTTATTCTAGCAATACAAGAGCAAATTTTGAACTAAAATAAGGCTATAGTTTCAAAAGTTATATAAAATCTCTCATGATGTGGATTAAAGTGTCAAATTGACAGAAATGATCCACGAATCCATAGAAATGTCAAGATTACTTGTTTAAAAACTAAAATGGATGAAATGATTAAAAATATATAACATAATATCATTACAAGAAAATAGTCATCAGTGACAGCATAGAATTGTCATAGAATAGTAAAAATCGTCACAAACGATAATATTGACGACTTTCAAGTTGTCAAAAGGTCGTCACTATACCTCTATTGGTAAAAGTAAGCAGTGACACCTTAAAATTCGTCAATGAAATATCATTTTTAGTGACACATTATGGATCCAGTTTTATTGACGACTTGAACCTGTTGTCAGAAATATCCGGATGCGGGTCATCACTAAAAGCTGGTGATGGTTGTCACTTATATTGTCATGTTACGACAACAGTTTTTGTCGATAATATGATTTGGTGCTAGTGACGACATTATGTTGTGATAGAGGAAGTTCTTTTTGTTAGATAGGTGTTTTTTCTGTGACAACTTAATTTGTTAATGAAATTTCAATTAATTTTTTTGTTGCCAACCGTACTCATGATAAAATAAAAAGAAACATATATCTTGACATGTTAACAAATAAAAGCAATAACTGCATGAGAAGTTGCATGCCAATATACCAAATTATCTTCAAATGTCATATAAGTTCTACATCACAAAACAAATGTTTCGATAAGGGGTCTAGCCGTCCCAAATTTTACATCAAAATAAGGTAGTTTTACAAAAGGCTATTGAAATAAAGTAGAAAACTCATGTGAAGCTGCATGAAAAAAGACATCTTCATCTCCAATGCGGTCAGTCAAAGGCATAGACTCAAGTGCTGGAAATTTCAATATTATTCACCAATCTTCCAAAAAGGTTGAATGAACAGCCTTTTTCTGCATTAAAGAAGAAAAATAAGTAGTAAATATGGAGACGAGCAAAACATTAAAGTAAAAGTAACTTTGATTAGCTTTTTAGACCTTTGCCTACTTGACATAATTGAATGTAAAATAATAAAGGGAAAGAACAGAAGATTCTTGAAAAGGTTGGCTACAAAATGCAAAATTTCTGTTCACAAAAGAAATTGGACCATTTCATTTTCCTTTCTTAAAGGGTAAAACAGTGAGTTACCTTCTCTGAATCTCTGGTAACTGGATAAATTGTTCAGGAAGATTTATTTGAGAACTCCATAATTTATTGTATGGTCAAAAAATTTCTTTCTGGTCTGGTAATATTTCCTTACCTATAATCTTGAGATCTTTGTTGAGTTTTCGACAACAAATATTCTTGGCACTCTTCTTGACTGCTTGATGCCTGTGCTCTATTGATCAAAGCATCACCCTCTTTAGCTATGCCCACTTGATCCTCCTATAAGGGCTCTCTTCATCACCTCTTTTAACATAAAAAATAAGTTCTATGTCCAAGTAAAAAGAGAATTAGCCAAGAATCATAACAAGACATGGAATTCCAAAACCAATTGTCCAACTAATGTTGTCTTGAATATAGTGCAAGATCAAATGTGCTGCTATAGAACCAATGCATAGGCCACAGAGCCACCAATTGAAAAATGAGCTCTTGGCTTTGCTCTTTTCCTGATGTTTTCCGTTGAATTGATCAGCTCCGAAAGCTTGAACACAAGGTTTATATCCTTGAGCCAATGCAGTCGCGTAAAGTGAGACAAAAAACAAAACTTGGTTTCCTGTATCCAGCCTGATTTCTTGGTTATGGCTTGATAGCTTGAGCTGCTGAGAAAAGTTAGACTAATTGATGCAGACAGTCTCAAAAAACCAAGTCCCTGCAACATTTTCAGCACTATCACCATAGAGAGTAATAAGAGCTTGAAGTATGTACAATTCCAAAGAGATGGAGACTTGTTATTTTCACCCCCTTATTTGTATTTGGCTCTCCATTTGAGTTCTGATCCTCTGACTTGAATTAAAGTACCCATATACTTCATTGCATTCACAACCACTCCCATCTAGTCAAATTTTACTTCAAGTGACAAAAATGTAGATATCTTTATCTTTTTGGATGAGTAGAAAGTGCACAAAAGTTACATTAACAAACAAGGAAATGCCAATAACAATTTATAAAAGTAAAATTGTGAGCTGACCAAGATATAGAGAATGGAAGCAATGATAATTGATCGATATCGGCCAAGGAAAGAATCAGCCAAATATGCTCCTAAAACTGGTACAAGTGAAACTACACCAATCCATGTATTGACATTTGCAGCTGCTGCTGCCACGGATTCTCCAAGTGGTCCTGTAAGACAGCTAATCAGAATAGATTCTACTCCATAATAGGCAAACCTCTCCAGAGATCTTCCAGCTATAGATTATAGCCAACCAGTCAAATCATAATGATCAGGTTGAATTCCGCATAAACTTTATTTTGCTTCTAAATCATTACTAGTTCTTAGAAAATTGGACAAAAAGAAGGTAATGCTTAAAGAACTTAGCAATTATTGGAAAATACCTTAGTAGGACTATGTATGTACTTTTATATGTTTACTAACCCAGCATGAAAGATGTTGATCTCCATCCACCTGGACTGCGCTTGTAATATACATGAACCTGGACTGCTTCATTGTCAGTCTCTAGAAGTGGAGATTGGGGCTCAAAAATTCTGCTTCCGCTCATCCTCCACTGATGCTCATATCAATGTAACCTAGCAGAACATCAGTAGTCTTTTAATATTTGTTCAAGTAGACAATGAGCCATATGGGATAATAAATAACTCAAAATCGGCACCACTAATTACTGATATTGCTTAAAGTTCAAGTTTCTTCAACTGATTTTAATTACTATGACCATGTATGCAATGGTAAAGATTTTCAGGGAAAGGAGTTGGTGGTTAGTCAACATCTCAAGGTAGCAAGAAAATGTATCAAAGCATGCTTACCTAAATATGATACTACTTGCCCAGGAAGGTTGAACTAAGACCATAGTATAATGATGTATTGCTGCCCTATCCTTGACCAGGACCTTTTGAATACTTAATGCAATTACCTAGTAGATCAAGAATTTAGTTTCTTTTTGGTGTTAATGTTTTCCACATGAATCAGGAGTTCGTTTTATCTTTTCTTGGCTTCCTCGTGAATCAGGCGATATATGCATGACATTTTAACCCCTTATAGTTTTGTATTTTACCACATAACTTCATTATAATTTAATGTTTTATCATATAATTTCTTTATAACTTTCAAAATATATACATAATTTCACTGTGATTAATAAATAATTTTCAACTTCATGTAAAGATATTTTTGGCATTTTAGTTGAGTCCATTATGAAATACAAATTCCATCACTTTGACACTTATAATCCAAATCATAAGGGAATTATGTATAATTTTTAAAATCATAGGAGATTATGTGAAAAAAAATGCTAAACTATAGGGGGTAAAAAAATCTCACAGTCACTTGGTTAATGTTCCGAACAACCAGCTAAACCGATTCTTAAGGATTACAATTTCACTTATTTACATACATTAATCTGAAACCTACTATTCCTTTGACATTAACAGAAAATAATGTATATAAGGCAAATACATGTGCATGATGATGCAAAAAATTTTATCTACTATATAAACTTGTCGATTAAGCTTTCACAAGGTATTTTTCGTACGTATGTAGCTACTTTATGTGCCAGGAGACCAATGTAGTCCAAGCATACACAAGTTGACACGAATGGAGTAACTGTCATTTGGGCAAGAAATGATTTCCTCGTGCCCCTTTTGTGTCTTATCATGGTATTTTATTCTTTTGTAAACAAATGACATGTGGCAAAATTACTATACCAAGATTTGAGTTTAAAAAGAAATCACCATCATTTTTTTGTCACTTCGAGATGTAGCAAACTATAAATAGCTGCATAATCCGTGGGAGCTTTATCATACAACTAGCTACAAGGTACCCAAACTATAGCTCATAATCAACTGCAAAGAACTTAGTCTCTCCAATCTAATCCTCACAATAAAGGGATTATGGCTGATAACACAACTAGGAAGATTTTCACAGCCTCAACTCACCGTGCTAATGCTGTTCCCCACAGCCTTAGTTGGGGCGGGTCGGTTCCCAGCAGGGTCGGAGAGGTGCTACATCTTCATTTTCCTGGATCTTCATCAAGTGATGAGCCGGAAAATCTCCAAAAATTTTGCAAAAATGATTGTGAAAACGCTTTCAAATGCTGTGAAAAGCAAGTCTGGTGGAAAAAATTTGGTTGTTATGCATTTTGTGCATTTGCATGCAGCAGTGACTGCAAATAGCTCCACAATTGTGCGCCAACAAATATCATGATCTCCGCAATGCCTAGTGAAGAACTAAGGCAAAGGATCCTCTATTACAACTTTTCCTGTTATATTTTTGTTACACTATCTATCTGATTAACACCTGTACTATGCAATGATAAATAAGAGTCCAAGTTTTGAAATCTCTCTCTGTACGGGACATTTGTCATTTTAAGAAGCTGCGTGACAAAGAAACGTGGAAACATGTAATAGAAGACCTCAAGCGGTGACAGGTTGCACTAGTAGTACCAATGGTTTATTGTTTGTGTCATTGGCTTATGAATAATGCTGCAATGTAGATGCAGTGTGTGATGGATGAGAGAATCATCCCATGTTCAGTTATAGTAAATATAATGTTCTTAGACCTTATCTATATAGACTATATATTCCATATGGACTCTGTCCAGTAAGTTTGTACTGCTGTTAAAACTATAATATATACACTTGAATAATTCTAGTGACTAAAACTACTTCATTATGTTTCTTTCTCTCTTGTAGTCCTCCATAAAATCACAAGACAATTTGGGAACGGCATATAATGAATTCTTGCTTGCAAATTTCAGAACCTGAGAGACATGGCCACCCATAGCATGATTGCAGAGGTGTTCTCTGTACTTGAGAAGGCTGGAGAAGTTTGGGAGTATCTCTGCTAATGTCGAAACTTCTGCTTTAATTAGAACTCGTTCGTAGAGCTGTGAAACAGGAATATAATGTTTAATATGTGTTGTTATCTTGTTTTTGGATAAAATTTAGTGTCTTGTAGACAGAGCATAGTATCTTTTTGAATGCATTTATCTAATGAAGCTGAACGTGCCTTGAAACAGTAACTCTCTGGGTGATTACTTCTTAATTTAGGTTTGAATTTGGTTAATTTATCTGAATTTTCAAATATTACAATGTTTTATTAAATTATTAAATGTTGAAACATGTTTTTAATGCCCTATTGGAAAATTGCATGAAGAATAAAATGGGGAGGTTAGTTCCTTTTTTTTTTTTTGATTTTGACAAATATTAATTTGGAGACAAACTAAAATAGAAATTAAAATGCCAAAAAAAATAAAATCAAGACTAATAAAATGAGATAGAGGAAATAGTTTTAGTAGCATTTTGAAAGTGTGAGATTAAGTTTGAAGTGATGACTTCCAACAAGTTAGTGGAGCTGTCATACTATATTGGAAACAACTAGAGCTGACTTAAACTTAATTATCGCGAGTTTTAATCAAACTACTTTAAATGAGCAAGTCAGTGAGTGATTTGATTGAGTTTTTGACTGATTTGAAACCTTAGCTATTAGATACCAAAATTTCTTCTTTCTTTATACATATTTTTTGGCCAATTATTGCATTAATGATCCCAACTTTTTGACTTTAAAATTGATTAACACGAGTTTTAATTCAAAGTTTAAATGAGCAAGTCAATGAGTGATTCGATTGAGTTTGACTGATTTGAAAACCTTAAGTTATTAGATACCAAATTTCTTCTTTCATTATACATATTTTTCGCCAATTATTGCATTACATGATCCCAACTTTTAATTGATTAACTGAAATCTGCCACATCTCTCTTTGGATCTTTAGCTAACATGTGTGGCCATAATTTCAAGCATCAAATGGTTTCACACCTACTTGTCCAGGTTCAAGAAATTCTTGGACATCTCGTGATGCATGTTTATATAAATTGGTCAGGTAACTGATATGATCTGTAATCTTGCTTTCCGCTCTCAACTGATGCATTATTTCACTAAACTATCCATTTATTTCCATTATACGACACTAATTTTCAAACAAATCGGCCTCTCTAAATAGATGTTTTATGCATAAGAGACATCAATCACAAGCTTTAATCATCGCACATTCTATCTGTCACTTTCCTTCTTTCTCTTTCTCATCGTCTTTAAATATCTTAGCTTATCATCAATCGCTTTTAATCTTTACAAACAGAGTCAAGAATACATTTACTAGGAGCAAATACAAGATGATAATTGCATTTTTTGTCTTTGCTAAAAAATAGGACATAACAACAATATTTACATAAAAAGTTATTGCCATTGTTTCATGAATAAATATAACTAAAAGCAACATACTCAAATTAACTAATGGCACAGTAATTGTCTTTTCAAAATCACAAGAATCTTTAATACTTTCCTCGTGGACCTGCAGTTCTTTTTTTTTTTTAATTAAATAACTAGTCTCATCTGCTTTATGGAAAAAAGTCACATCTGATTTATTTTTTAACTCGTCAAAAAAACTACTCTTGATTTACGCATCAATAGATATTGTATTTTTCTTTGTTTTCTTGAAAGAAAAAATCCAATCGATTAATTTAACTAATAAATAACAAATTATTACAGGTTCCAATAAAATATCTCAGTATATTTTTTCTACCATGGTTCCAAATTTATCTCTTTATCTCTCTGTTCATTTTTTTCTTCTCCATAATTAACTTGTTTCTTCCTTAGATACATCAATTACCATTTTGCTTCCACATTACTCCTAGTCCAATATGAATATTGTTGACCTTTTATGCATTATTTGGTTTCCTAATAGTTAAATTATCTTTGACTTCTTTGTTATTCTACAGTAGTTTTTAAGTAGGGTGCAATACAAAATTGTATAGTTGAGGGGTGCAAATTATTAGCTAACCAATTTAATACACATCAAAAACTCTTTTAGGGTATGATGGAGATTTTCAGAATTTGAGGGACCGTCAAAACATATGTAGCCCCTCCCAACATACTTTCTACGGAACCAACTCATCACGGCCGCTCCAAAGTGAGTGCTAGTGTTACAAAGAAAAGCCCAATAGGAAAATGAATTATTCTTGCAAAAACTGACACCACTGGTCCAATTCAACCTGGTGCCATTCATCATGATAAAGCGAAATAGAGGACCCACTTTGTGAGAAAGCATTGTTTTTGCATCCAGGTTGTCGTGAAACATTGAGGGCGAGTTCTTTTAAAGTGGAAGGATTTGATGCGAAGACGTGCAATCTTAAGTTCGAGTTTGACAAGCTTCCTTCAATAAAACTACCCAAGAAATTTTTCAAGGTTTTAATTAGCGTAGTTGTCATAATTTTCTTTAATATTTTTTATTTTATTTTAGTGTTTTTCAGATTTGTGTGTTAAATTTAAACTACGGGCCTGTTTGGCAAATAAGTTTGTCTGCTACAAATTTTTTAATAATTTTAACTATAATAACCTCAAAACTTTTCAAAATTTTAAAATTATACATTTCAAAATATCCAAAAACTTCTAACATTTTCAAAATTTTTTCCTACAACTTCTACAGTAAAGTTTTAAATAAATACTCAGAAAACTCATTTACCAAACGGGGCCTACAGTAATCTAGAGGTTGGAGCTGTTGGAAAAATTGCAAAATTATCACAACACGAGGAACATAGCTAGCTGTCAAGAAGGTCGACTAGCTTCTTAAGTTTTGGAGCCTGGCTGATTTTAGGGTCTATTTGATAACATAAAAAAGTGCTGAATCTGAATTTTTTCAGACATTCAGATGTTTGAGTGTTTGATAAATGAAAATTTCATTTGCTGAACTTGTTAAGTAGTGCTAAACTTGTGTGTATTTTTTTTCAGTACAAGAATCCTAACTGAATGCTTAATTCATGACCTAAGGAATCAATAGAATTACTTCAATTACCTTATCTTATCTACCAAATCTACCCTTGTTTGTTAATTATGTTCAAAATTCTTATCTAATTAACAAATCTAATATTCTCTATCTAATGATTTTCTATTTCTTTTTTCTCCCTTTTGAATGATTTTCACATCTTCTACCATGCTCCTCATATAACATATTTCATCTTTTATATAATTTGATTTAAAAATAAATATTGTCATTTTCATACCTAGCATTTTGAGCTAATTAAAATCATAGGTTCTATTTCTTTTTATGGATGAAAAGACTATAAGGGTAAATTTGTCAAATTTAACTTATTAAGCATTCAGTTATAAATGTTTATCAATAGTATAAATAGATTTAACATTAAAATTCAGACATTCATATAATTTCTTTTCAGTGCTTAAAATTCAGCAAATTAATTGTTTCAGTATTCAGATTTCAGAAATTCAGAATTCAGTTTTTATCAAACGAAACTTAGTGGTCGAATCCTCTAAGAGTTCAACTCTCGTCGTACATATCAACACTTTTGTTTAGCAATTTTGTGTTCTTTAAGTAATTTCACATGCTTGTTCCCCTATTTTTTTTGGTAGCTTTCGTGTTTTTGTTCTTTAATCATTTTTAGTAGTTTTGTGCCTATAATACTTAGGGCAATTGTAATAGCTTATTATCAATTTTTTTGCAACTATTACAACAACTTTGGTTGGTATTCTAATTGTTCTTGAGTGCACTAAAGTTTTTTCCTAAGATTCCTTTGAATTTTGATTAAAAAAATTTTCTCTTAAGATTCTTTGAATTTTGTCTATAAAGTATGATTGTGTATCTCTTTCTTGGAATTGTATCACGAAATTTAGTTTTGTAATGCTCCATTTGCTTCTGGTGTTTCTCTTGGATAGGTGGGATATATGTAGTTTTTCGTTTGATCGAACAAGGGGCTGCTTCTAAGATGTTCATGGGCTAAAGCACAACTGGGACTAGTTTACTAATAGAGAACTTTTCTCAACGCGAGTTCCTTTTCTCAAGAATTTTGGGATATTGTTAAGCCTTTCACAACTTACATCGCAGTGCAGATAATAAGCCGAAAGAGCAAATTATCCGGAAAGTCATTAAACTTTTCCATAATGGAGTTTTGACTACTCAACTTTTAAGAATATGTATTAGGCCCACAAAACTACCATAAGTGTAAATTTTTAGACGCATTCTATCTGTTTTTACAATTAAATCTACCAAATCTAAGGGTCACGCGAGTCACAAGACAATCATATTTGACAGGCTTAACAGTTGAAATAGATGGAATGAGGCAAAATTTACACTTTAATAGTTAATAGGTAAATATATACTATTTAAAAAGTTAAGTGAGCAAAACTCCACTATTTAAAAGGTTAAGTGGCTAGTCGGATAATTTGCTCTTACTAAAACAATGAACTTTGGCCAGAGATGGTGGCAGGAATTTTTTCTTGACAAATTGTAACATTGATTTACCTATATTGAATGGAAATGCCTATCAATTTTGTCAAATAAGAGGCTTTACATAATTATTTGGCAGAATTTAAAAATACTTTTAAGACCTTATTGCCTTAGTTTGTTATGTCAATCCTATAGTTTGGCTGTCCAGCACGGGAGTGGGTTGAAAGAAATAGAATTTTACAGAAAATTACCATCTGCTAGTAACAGATTTCAAACTTAATTAATTTGTCCATGATTTGTAGTCTTACTTCATGTATTTTTCTAACAAAATATTACATGGAAAATATGTTATTTTTTATGTAATTACTAGTGGCATCAGTACATACATATTTATAACTGAGTTTTCTAACTATTTCAAATTTGATGCTATACGGAACCATTTATTTCCTTGCTTAAAAAAAAAGCATTTTTTTTAAACAAAAAAAAAGTGCTATAATATGCCTTTCCTTATCCACTAATACAACTAAAGCATTACAGTCAAAGGTCATGGTGGAAATGTGCAAGAAACTAAAAATTGTAGTCCGTCAAAAGGGAAAAGATTATGTGTATATTATTGATTACTTTTTGTTTTTATTTTTTATATCAAAAGGGAAAAGATTGTAGTCCGTCAATTCCTTAGTAGAATTTTTCCTTTTTTTTTTGGTCAAAGGGTAATTATTTACAACTACTCTTATACTTGGATGGAGGAGACAAAGGCTAGTGATTGAATTTTGTATTACTTATTTTACAAGTTATGACGTAATTACACATCACATCATGGATGACTTGAGCACTCAGACACAATTGGTGCTATGTAATTCTAGTAGATGGAGCAAATCTCTAATGTACGACATCTTTGCATTTAGTCCATGCTAAAGTATATCTAACAAATTTTCTCGAAAATATTTAATGAGTGCTTGAGTTTTTTTTAAGGAGTATTAATATCATTTCCCTTTTTCTCTTGTCTTGTAGCGTCAAGAGAAAAAAAGCAAAAACCAATCATGTGTACATCAGCTAAAGTTTGATCTATATTTTACATGAAATTTTGTGAAAAAATGTGCTTGGATGCCTGTTTTAGCTTGGAACATTCAAATAATACTTGAAAATTACATAAAATATAAAAATTATCCACAAATTAATATCTTTTTCTCTATCAACCACCACCCTTCCCCTCCCTCTCACAACCAATCTCCGTCCTCTCTAGACCAGATTGGGAGGGAAGAGACGAGGCAGTGGGTGGGCTTGGAGGGATATAGAAGTAAGCTTTAGAAGCATTCATAAAAATATATTAAATAAACTCTTAAACCACAAGATAAAGATTATTAGAATGCATCTGCGTTTGAAGTTTTATAAGTTTAATGGTCAGAGGAGAGTTCTTAAAGCTTTCTCGCTGTCAGAATTAGAATTCGAATTCCATATGTGACAACTAAGGGAAAATAAAAAGTTTCACAAGAATACCCCTAAGAAATCTATCCTTAACTATAGAAATATTTTGCTTAAACAGACCTTGCCTTCTCGGAGGGACTATAGAAATCAACTTTCAACCACCTCCCATTCGACCAAATCATTGCACCAAGACAAATCCCAAGATCGCGGGACGAAAGAAGAATGTGTGTTTCCCTTTTATACTTCTGATATAACCACAAAGTCTAAGATATCATCAGGACATCAAATCAACGTCTTCCACGTTAATCTCATCAAAAGCGGAATTAACGTGAAAAACTCTTACATAAGCCAAAGTGAATCAAATGTCAAAATGAAACCTGGTTAGTCTAGTTCACTACTTTGAGGGAGTAATTTGACCATATTTACATCAATCACGCCACTGTGGCACCGTAATTCTTGAATTTTAGCAATGCATTAAGTTTGGCAAAAGTTCTAAACAAGTAAATTTCCAGCAAATGGTAGATTTTACCATTTGACAGATCCAAATGATGCTCTAAGCATAATGGTATGGTCCATATGAGTGTAAAGTAAAACGAATGCAATAGCTAATCTCTATTAAAATAGCCTGCCTTTTAAAAAAAAAAAGATCTTCCAAGCCTGAAAAGCTGTTTCGTTATGCTACTTTACCAATAATACTACTTTACCAATAATATTTTATATCATGATGATTCACCAAATTGGGATACCAGCACATAAACATGCAAGTACAATTGAAAAAAGATATACCTAATTGTAAATACATTTTTCAGTTTCACACAATAGACATACAACTGTATTCATGTGGGGTATTAAACACAATTATGTCTTCCTCAATATGTCACCAAATATAGAGCTAAAATTGGTTACATTCAGAGAATATTGAAAAAGTACCATCAATTGCCAAATACGACAAGCAGAAAGAAGTTATATATATATATATATATATATATATATATATATGAATTAAATACACTATAATACAGTCATATTTAGACTCTCACAATCATCTTTCACACTCTAGTTGTCATCACTCTTAACGGGGATAGTAGATTAAGGGGAAAAAGCAAAAGAAAAAGAACCTACATAGTAGTACAAGTTAAATAATTCTAAAATAATTAATAATAATACTCAAGCTTGATGCAGCATTAAATCCTAATTAAGACACTGAATACAAAGTAATTAATAAAGTTGTAGTTTTCATTTAAACTTAGTTTAGACTAAAGGGTTTGTTGTAGGAGTTCCATAACCATTCATCAAGCCAGGCCATGATGATCCCACTCCATTATAGTAACCAAAAGAGTCCTTTCCACCATGATCAGAACAGCCCTGCTGATCATGCCATTCCAGAGATAAAAGCTTAGCATTTGGCTTCACATCCATGGCATTTTGATCCTCAGGAGCCTCATAGGGAAGCATCAGGGTTCCCGGAGTGTTCCCATCAATGGACATATTCCCAAATGGAGCAGTACAAAAGTTGTGAAAATTTGGAGCTGAAATCATCCCTGCTGGACTACTCATTTCACAACCTAAAATACCCATATCCCCATTTCCCATAAAATCATAGTTTCTTGAAGAATTACCAACCAAAGCTTTCATATTTGTTCTCCATGAAGTCAATTGGTGTAGGGTTTTCAAGCATGAGATTGAACTTATTCTCCATGAAACCATTAGCATTCCCCAAATATTACTTAGGTGTTGGAATTGCATTTGATCAGGGAAAGCAAGGTGAAGATCAGTTGGATTCATGGTTGGTGATGTTGTTGATGATGACGATGATGATCCAAAGTTTTGTGGGTTGGAACCTGATTGCTGATGAAGATGCTGATCATTAGATTTCTTGGAAGAAACCTTTTTGTTCTTTCTGCAACCACCACCAACAGGAATGTTCCGCAGTGTTCCTCCTTTAGTCCAGTACCTTCTGCAGGTCTTGCAGAAGTACCTTGGCTGAGAGAGGCTATAGTTGTTGTAGTAACAGAATTTGGTGTGTGTTGAATCACACCTTGGGCAGTTGAGAGCTTGATCATGTTGGGGGCCTCAGTCTCCTTTCTATCAATGGTCTTGAGCATGTGAGCATGTCCCCAGATGGTGAAGAAGAATCCATTCCTGTCTCCTCGTGAATTGTGCCCTGACAAGAAAAACCGAGTAAAAAGTAGTGGAAACCTGTCAGAATTGATCAGAACTCATATCACAATAATTCCGGCAAAACTCTTAGCTATAGCAGCAGCAGTAGCAAGAAGCATAATTACCGCCTTGCCTGTTTTTCACATGTTGAGAAAGCCAGCATTGATTAACAAATAACCCAAAGCAGAAAAGTGTAGAATGTGGATCAACTTTCTGTACTAAAGCAGAAGAGCCGCACCTTATTTTCTTGTCTCAAAACATAATCTGCTATTATAATAAAGAAATGCAAAGGATCTTCATGTTTATAATTTGCTATTGTTGAAGGTTCTTTTTTTCAATTTTCTGATGTATATAGTTCACAAAACGTCCTTTTTGCTTTGAGTTGTGGCTGCTTGAGAAGAAATCTTTTGATATACATATTAGTCATAGCCACCTTTGTACAACATTGACAAGAATGATTGCTATTATGATCTAGTACAGAATTGCAAACTAGATTGTCGACTATAAGGTCCTAGTGTCTCCATTGGTCTTCAAGCAACCTAGTTTTTACACCAAATTTGCTAGGACATCACTTCTTTAGGACACTAGTAGAAACTTCTCTCAAGGCATTAATGTAAACTTCACATTTTAGCAAAGAAAGTGTACATTTTTCCATTCTTGTTAATTATACCTACCTACGCCTCCTACAACTCTTAGAAACCCAAAAAAAAAAGTTTTTTAAAAAAAGGAACAACACCATTTTTGCATGATCCAAAACTTGAGGTGGTGATGCATTCTAGCCAAAACGAACCACAAGAAAAATGAATTGGAGGTAAAGTCACATGGCTTTCTAACACACAAAAAATATAGAGGAGTTATATGGTATGTGTTTACCTGTAACCAGTCAGATGAATCCATGCAGACTTGAAGAGAAGTAAGACCCATGAATTGGAGCAAAATGAAGTACAGTACACTATTTTGCAAGCTTCCAAGAGAGTTTGTGCTGCCAAATCCCAAATGCTGGCTAAACCTTTCAAATAAACACCATTTTTTTTCCCTTTCTCACTCAAGACGCTTTGAACTCTTTCAAGTGCTCTAGTCTACTACTATTTTGAAGAGAACTAGCTTGGTTGTGCAAGTGAGAATGAGAAGGATTGATTTAGCTTGTGGGTTGGCACTTGGCAGTGGATGAGATGGGGGGGTTGGCAGTGATTGTGAATAAGAAGGAAGAAAAAGGCACTGGTGGTGGGGTTAAGGGAAGAGGCTTGGGGATGGAGGTGGGGCAGAAAAACCTGTGCAAGCAAGTCATTGTGACACAAAATCTGGATTTTGTTCACACATATAATGGGTTTTGATTTTTCATTATTGTAAAAAAAAATTCTTGTATTATTACTTAAATATGTTATCCAATAATTGTTCAGGTACACACGTCACATCACAAAAATATTATAGTAGATAATAATAAATGAAATTCAGCTAATTTTTGTTCCAAAGGCACCAAACAAATGGTAATTAGACGATATATTTTTTTTTTACACATATGAGTTTAAATTTATGTCACATATGCTATCTATATTCATGAATTTCATAAGTTCGTAATTGTTAAGAGTCTAAATTTGCTCAATGCAGTATATGAAATAAAGTCAGAAATGACTTGGTTGTTGATACAAAAACTAATTACCACGAAAATTAAAGGTTGGTTGTAATTCTAAACGGAAAATATTCACAACACTAGTAAAGTATAAGTAATGAAATTCTTGTTTTATCTTTTATGAGCCTGTTTTTCGATTAGATTTTCATTGTAAAAAAAAAAAAACATTTCTACCCTTACCCGACAATGGTTATGAGGACAACAAAATTATTTCCGAAGAGCTTAGGTAATATTTAAATCATTTAAGCACTTGCTAGGAATATTGGATCCATAATACTTAGATGCTCAGCTTAAAATGTCACTAGGTGAACCAATTTTATAGCAATAGCATGGAATTGAACAATTGATGTTATTTCAAAAAAAAAACACTAATATTTTCATTCAAAATTAAAAGATATTGACGATTTAATTAGTCTTCAGAAGTTATAAAAATCAACTTTTAATAAATTCCCTATTAATTTCTTAATTGTTGGAGATGGAATCATGGAAGCAGCTCCTAAGCTTACTAATCTTGCTGCTATAGGCGTCGGTGACAACTTATGTGGGTCCCGACAATGTCTATATAGTGTCCCAGCCTTGCGCGGACCCACAAAATATCAACTTGCAAAGACGAAAATTTTGGACGGCTGAGGTTTGATTTTTTTCATTCGGTTGAGCGATTTATAGCCGTCAGATTTAAAGAAGAAGAAAATTTTTCTATTATTTTCTTTCTAACGTCAGAAATCACGGCGTCGTATTCAGCAGTCTATGTCTGAACTCTGACGTGACGACTGAGAATATTTGGGTCCTCGAAAAAAGAAAGAGAACAAACAACGTAGCTAAAAAACCGAAAGAGCACTCTATCGAATTGTGGACCCCATTTTTTTGAACTGAAAGAACAAGAACGACATATGGACCCCTTCTCACTTCTCCTCCTACAAGCAAAGGATAAATTCTCCCCTCTCACGTGGCTCATTCTCCGTTGACCACGTGCCTTCTTTCTTTAGGGCTTTTTTTTAATTTTGATTTGATTGGACTAATTTATGTGTCTTCGTGGCTAATTTACTAATTTAGGCCCCGTTTGACAAACAAGTTTTTTGCTAAATTTTTTTCCTACAAGGTTTTTAATAATTTTAGTTACACAATAGTCTCAGAAAACTCTCCAAAATTTTTGTTAGACATACCTTATAATATCTAAAAACACACGAATCCCTTCTTTCTATTCTTCTTCTTTCCTCCCCCAACCTCAACCCATCACCACCAGAGCTGTCGCCCAGCGTCGACCGCCATCTCCGCCAGCGACCATTTTTTTTGTCGGCAATGGGCAACTCTGGTCTAGGAGTTTATTTGAAATAATTATTATAGCTTTTTTGTGATTTAATGTATATGAAATATGAAAGGTGATTGGGAAGAGAAAAGGTTTATTCATAAATGTATTTGTGATGCAAGTAAATAATGCCTATTCGTAATTTTTTGTGATGTATGTATTCGTAATGACAAGTTATATAAGTATGTTTAGATGTGAGATTATTTGAAATCTTTTTTTTTTGAAAAGATACTGTAGTACGTTCTATATGTGAAACAAAAAAGTATTGCAATTAAAAAATATATTTATAACATAATAAAAATATATTTTACAAATAATAGCTTATCCAAAAAAAATTACATATTGGCTCAATTAGTAAGTTAGAACAATTTTTCTGGGATGACAAATAAAGCTCTGCTTGACAAAGATTGAGTGAAGGATAAATTTCTCATTTCAGAGAAAAAAAAAAGATTTACTTAGATACGTAAATACCATCTTCTATCTTTTCTTTTTCCTTTTTTACTCTCTACTATTTTGGTTTAGATTTAGCTTTACTTTTTTGTACAAGGTCGAAGTAGAGGGGAGGGAGAATGGGAAGACTTGCCCTTCTTTTGCCGAATAATTCGGGGATACTGTCCCATGATACATAATAGTATATTAGTATGTAAAGATACCTTAAAAAACGTATATAAAGATACCTGTAGGGTGTTCTTTATGATATTTTCAAATGCTTTTTTCGGCATTCTACTGTCTTTTCTATTATTTAATGATTTTTCAGTACATGCAACTTTTTAGATAATCAAACCAAATATAAACGATTAGTGGTTGAAATGAAATTCAAAAGGTGGCACATGGATGGCACCAAAATAAAGAGTGGAAAAAGAAAATGGATCGCAAAAGTTCTACAGAAAAAAATCCTCATTTGTGGTATAGCAAAAGAGTAATGCTTGTTAAACTTTAAAAAAGCAACAAACAAGATTAAGTTCATGATACACCCATTCTTCAGATATACCCATAGAAAGTTAGTGTATTCATAATTAGTTCCCGAGTACATTTCTACTTTGAATTGAATACTACTACTTAAGATTAGCAATGGAACAAAATCACAATGCCCTCAAGTCGCAATAATTAAAGATCATACAAATTTGAAAAAACAGCACTATTAATATTGGACGGCTAAACAATCTTTCAAACAATGTATTTGTCTTTTATCCTAGGTTTTGTAGTTGATGACTAATCATATAAAGGAATACTAATTTTGCTGATATCTAAATGATTGACTTCTCTTTAAATGCTATTATTATTGAAGGTTGAAATTTTAAGAATTAGAGGTTCTGCATTGAAATCTCCCTTCTCCCTCCTTATTTTTTTAAATCCCAGGCTTCCCAGCCTTCCTCTACTTAAACAAAATATATTATAATTATTAGGATAATCATTGGTTTTCATCTAATTAACATGAAGATCTCAACTAAAATTCATACAAGTTGAAAGTATGTACTTTAGTTTTTGCATCATAGGTCCCTAGCTAAAAAGTTTCTAACATGCATTAGAAAAATATAATATAGTTAAGGTTAATCTTATCTCTACTAAAAAGTGTGCGCCTATATGGTTTCAACTCAAAGTACTTGCTCTACATCTATAGACACTCTTCCCTGTCAAGCTGCTTGTAGTCATCAAATCATTATGCTTCTTACTCCAATCAACAATAACTGAGCAGAAAAGAAGAGAAAAATTCAATCAACAATGATCATTGCATTGTTATGTTGGCCCCATTAATCATAGGATACTCATTCTCATTGCATTTACTGTTCATTAAGCAGGAGATGTTGGAATTAAACCCAACCGATTAATCTTAGTATTGTTCTTCATCTGCTTTCTTTCGAATTCCCCCCCTTTTTTTGTACCATTTCGAATCTCTTTTCTTCAATTATCAACAAAAAAAAAACTTAAATCCAGATCTATATTAACTAAGACGTTTGAGGATCAATAAAATAGTAAGAAATTAAACAATCTAATGACGATTGTCATATTTGATATTCAATTCATAGCTCGGAAAGCATTAGTCGGGCATTAATTCATAGCTCAGGTATGAACTAGAAATCATTAAACGCACAAAAATTCATTATTTCGATGAAAAATTTAACACACTTTTTATTTCAATGCTCTGTACTTTTGGATACATAAATTAAAATTATGTAGCACAGACATTATTTTGTTTCTTGGGAAATTATGTGGTACGTACGGACATTTTACCTATAGACAACCAAGAAATCGTCTGGATTATGAATAATTTCATACATTGCATAATGTTTTGTAACCTAAACATGTACAAAAGAAATGCTTAGGGAAACCTAAACAGAAATGATATCAATTAAACATATATAACAAAAGAAATGCTTAGGGAAACCTAAACAGAAATGATATCAATTAAACATATATAACATACTTCATGTTTCAAGGGAGACCATCTGGTCACAGTCTGATATAATTACCTCATTTCGGACAATTTTAGAAGGTCTAAAGTTATAGACAAATCTGTACCATAGAAGGCAGGACTACTGAATTCCAAGTTGTCTTGTTTGATATGATCCTTTATAAAAATGGTTCTTATTCCTTACTTTGCAGGAAAGGCTGAAGCAGAATATTTTTGGAAATGTGTGTCAAACATATGGAGCAATAGTTTCTAGCCTCTATTCGCACACTAGGTTGCTGAGGTGAGGGGGAGAGGGGGTTGAAGTCTCTACTTTCAACATATTTGACAACCATATATATTCTATTAATTATTTTGTCGTAAAGAAATTTATACTAATCCGTAGGGCTAGAACTTAGTTTACAAATTAATGCCAATGAGATAGGGAAATTAAACTTAGCACTCCAGAAAAAAAACCTCTTCTTTCTGTTACATTAGATGAAGTTTAAGGAGTGTTTGAGGTTTTTAAGAAACGTTAATATCATTTTTCATAAGACATGTGAGTAGTTTTCAGTCTATTTGTTACAGTGGCCTGCAGAAGTCAGCATTGAGGAGGAAACTTGTAACCTTTATATTATTCTGGTTCAAAAAGGACTTCTGATTTTCTTGGACCAACTAAATCCTAATGAAGAAGCAAGACATATATATCCATAGACAATCTTGATCTTGAAGCTACATGAATCTGAATGCTACTTTTGATCATCAATCCTTTTCTTTTTCTTTTTTTTTTGCATTAAAATAACTAGACAATCAAAAGTTGATTTTACAAAACTTTAAAACAAGAATTGCATTATGCTTCCTTTCTTCTCATGCAAGTCTGTCGTTCCACTCTAGGCATTAGGCAACAAAAATATAAAGTATTACTATATGACTGCAAACTTCGGTACTGCATGTCTGTATTCAAATTTTAAGTTGTATTGGCTCTACCAGTCTCAAATATGGATGACCAAAGAATTAGAATCTCGAATATGATGTCTAAAAAATAAAAGGTTTAAACTTGAGGAATTTATATAGATATTTAGTTTTAAAAGAAAAGAGAAGAACTTGGAGAATTTAGTATTAAATTGTGGTCCTATTTCATGAATCATGAGCATGCATGGTCCATTGAGCATACCTCGTAGTTTGTGTAGTCAAAGTGATTCTTCCTCTACGGCTAACCTACTCTCATGCCCTTGCTCCGCAAAATTCATCCTGCCCCAGTCCTCCTAATGTCCTATACCAATAAAATTCCTAGGATTCCGGCTACCCACCGATCTGATGGATTGTGGAGAATTTGATCAAGTACAACGATATAGCCACAGCCAGTCTGTTAAAATGACACAATTATTGCTCGTCGAGTCTAAATTGCATTTGAACTTTTCTGTTTTTCTAATCATTTTATACCTCTCCACACCTTCCTTGCTCCAACTGTCAAGTACAAAATTTGAATATTGTATCTGACGGTAAAAAAGATTTTAAGTGTCCTTTTCCTAATCACCAAATTGACCCCAGTGATTACATTGCATTTGAATTCGAGAAAGGATAAATTTAGTATTTCATCACATACTGCTGTGGAAACAGAATTTAGAACGTGACATCAGTGGTGGGGAGGGTTCGAGTTCCACTCTGTATGTTTCCTCACCTCACTCTAGTTTTTCCTTGACGAATTATCTCCAATTGTGTAGAGAGGCAAGGTAAGAAATAAACTAAATGATTGTAAATTTTTCAAAATATTGCTAAACTCTAATACAAAATATTAAGTTTTGCCTAGACTTGCAATCTAACGCTTAGTTTGGGAGCTTAGATTTGATGGGAAAAGTTAAATATATATATATATATATATATATATATATATAGTGAGAGAAGATAACTCTTCTGATGTTTGGGAGTTGTGGAGTGATAGAAAAAAAAAAGGGAAAATAAGACGATTTAGAAAGGATCACTTTGCCAGTTAGATTTAAAAATTTGGGCGGAAAACAAAAGAAAGTTGAAGGAAGCTTTATAAAAATTTTTAAAATACCACCCTAAGTGTCTATTAAACAAATTTTTATTGACATGTATATCCAATGTCATTTCAATTCTTTGGAACATATTTTGCTTGTTTCATAGATTGAGAGCATTAATCGATAAAAATTGTCACAAGTGTACTGATTAATTAGCTTAGGCGCCAACTTACGACGAAAAATTATTTGATGGTCAAAACTTAACCCGACTAATAGTTCATTGGCCACTGAAGTTTTTTGCCCTAAACTTTATATTAATTTGATTTCTGTAAAAAAATAAAAATTTTGGATAAAATTAATTCATTTTAATTATTCCTAAATTGCACACACATTAGGTGTGCCCTTTATAGTAATTCATTTCTTGTTCGTTTAATTGTGTATGCAATTTTTTAGAAACTCACAACATTTAAAATTCATTTCTGAAATTGAAAACCATGTATACATTGCATAATTAACTTGTGGGGCCACAAACTCTGCCGTCAAGCACAGCGAATCCATCCATGCGCATGCGCGAGATAGGGCGTCAGCGGCGACTGCGGGCTGCGGGCGCGAACACGCTGCAGCAAGCCAAGCGGGGAACAGAAACTCGGCAGCAAATAGCAATGGGGTATGAAATGTTGTTCTCTAGTACTGAATGATCAAAGAAGGGGACAGCAGTCAAAGTCTTTCTTTGTCTGCAAATTAGACAAATCTAAGAGGCGGTGGACAAGATCTCTTATTAGTCAGCTATACAGCCAATTTTAATTTATTTTAAATTGGTTTCTTTGCTTTGCACTCTTAGTTCACTAAAATGAGTGGTTTGTTTGTTAACTTGCTCTGTGAACATGCCTTTTTCATGGGTATATTTCAATCAATTTCATTCATGCATGTGTACAAGCCGACCATTCGTGCTCTACTACCTTGTGATTGTCCCTTTTGGATCAATATCATACTAATTGTCGCCCAATTGGATAGGAGATTATTTAAAAACGTTTATCCGAAATAATACAGCAATACTGTGCATGATGTAATGTTCGTGATATAAAAAAATAATTGAAAATTATATTTATAATGCAAATAGAACGAAATTTATTTTTTTATTTTTTTGCAAACCTTGATAACCAAAGAGACCGCTTTGGATTTGGAATTTTGAGTTCAATGGCACTAGCACTTTTCACTTGTGTCCAATTGTTACCCAATCCAAGGCTACGTGCTCGAAGAATTTGCAGATTGTGAAAGTATTTAGCTCGTTTGGTTTAAGAGAAGGTGAGTGATATCAGGATAAATTGTTCTTCAATTACTTGTACTAGGATTCTATTATGGATTAATCTTCCAGTTAGACAATGTATACGATGGTAGGAGTTCACAGTCATAGGATTGATTAATCTTTTTATATTCAGTAGATAAAGTTATGAATTCCTTTTGCCATACATCTATTCTTTTTTTATAATATGTATTTTTACGGTAAAAAAACACTTACACTGTCTCACACTTAAGTGGATAGAAACTAATTGCGTTACATGAGGAGTTAGAATGAAAACCCATCTAAACAACCAGAAGGGTGCAATGACACACTATTTAAATTTTTCTAATTACAAGATATGAGGCATGAAACTTCAACCTACAAGCCAAAAAAGAGATTTTAAATCCCTAGTCATAGCCAACTTTATTAGGTTACAAATTGGTTTTTTCCCATCCATCTATCATCCAAGTACGAAGAATACCACTTGCCCATTTGAATCTTTGTTCCCATAAAAAGGGATTTATTTTGGATAACTATGATATTAATTCCATGTAAAAAATTGAGCGAAGCAGGAGAAGACATGTGATCATCAATCCAATCTTATATGGTTGAATGAACCAAATGGAGCTCCAATGGATTGATTCTCAATTCTGGCTCACTGAGAGTAAAACCGCAACTCACGGCTTCATTTTTTCTTCTCTCCCAAACTCCAAACTAGGTCGAGTACAAGTCGGAAGATATTCATTGGATAAAACCTACTTCACTATGTTTCATTTTTCATTGTCAAATAAGTGCTACTGCTTATTATTCAAATAGGCTTGTGCCAGTTGACGATCATGTACTGCATAAGAGATGTAGTTTTGTCTGTAGTTTGTAGGTCAAAAATTCAAACTTCTAAGTCTTTAATTACTAGGCGGGGAATGCCCGTACGTCGTGCGAGTGTTTGGTGCATGTGGTTAAAAGAGAATTTTTTAGGTACTTGTGGTGAGAAAGTAAATGAAGACAAAGATAAGACAATAATGCATAGAAAATATAACTTCTGCTGAAAACCATTATAAAATGTTGTATATCAAGGCTAAAAAAATAATGTAGTCCTGGAAACCGAAAGGGGGAAAACCGAAGAATGCGAAAGAAGAATTGAAAGAGCCATAACTGATGTTCAGAGAATAATTCAGCAGTATACCCACGTTATTGGCTGTTTGATATAAAATAGTGTTTTGTTGCTGGTAGAAAAACTGTTTCACACGGCTGAACTTCAGACATAGGAAAGCAGGTGTTGATATAATTATGAGTGTTTCAGATAATTAAAATGGAGTTATATTGCAATTACTGAGGTTATCATTAATGTGACTCTATTTTAATTACATAATAACCCCATTTAAGTAATTGCACAAAAACACACGTTTATATGATTTGGACCAAATGTACAAATGGTCACCAAATAAGCCCACATTCCACAAATACCCAGTGTGTCTATAAATACAAGCTTTAAATGTACAAATATAGGGGCTTTAATGTAAAAACATCCAAACACATGCTGCAATCAGTTGCACATAAAGTTTGAAAAAACCAACATATTTTTCAAATTTCCAAAATGCCACCGTCCATGCGATTGAATTCAATTCTCTCTTTGACCAAAACTCAATCTCATGTAATATACGGAAATTTATATAGTGTGTAGTTGTGCACCATTCTAATTTAAAGCTAGAATTCTTTCCCCTTAATTCTCTACATATTTGGCTCTTCTAATATAAGTTGGTACAGGAATTGTGTAAATTTTTCAACCAATTAAGATAGAGAGAATAAATAAAACCACAACATTTTTGGAGTATTGAAGGGCCTAACGGCCCATTAGATGGATTGTCATTTTTAAGAATTTTTATAAAAAAAAATGAATCATAATAATTTGATATATATAAAATACAAGAATGATTGAGAAATTTATTTACGAAAAACACGTATATGTTTTTCTGTGAAAAATCACAATTTAAACAAGGCTGTCACTCTAAAGCCGCTTATAAGGCCCACGTACTAGTGCATTAGTCCGCCAGCATATTGGGCCGGATGTACTTTCCCTGAAAAGGTCTGGTACTAGATTTTCTGTTGTGTGTTGTAATTCGTTTATACTAGTAATTGTTGTAAAGTGATGTATGTAAATTATAAAATTCATTGTAATTAGAAAACAATAGTTTAATGTAAAAATATGAAATGTTAAAAGAGGAAAAAAAAGGCATAGTAGTTAATACTGTTGGAAATTAATTAACAACTAATATAATTAAGATCACGAAGATAAGGCATAAGATAGTGATTTTTGTTTTTATTTTAGCTATGAGATAAGAAATTTTCTTAAATGAGGCATGAGATGATCGTAATCAGGACCAGGCTTAGGAATTCTTTTTACCTAATTATAATGAACTTACCCTTACAATTAATTGGAGCTACAAATTGAAGTTTAAGAAATAACAATATGTTGTAACACCAGAAAGTAGTCTACAATCTTTATTCATTTTGTTCTATAGATGCCCTTGTTGTGAATAAGAAAGTTCCATCCTTCAAATGCCTTTGCTTTAAGTGTTAGTGTGAATTTAGTAGCGCTAATTTAGAGATGAAGTTAGTCAATTTAATTCTATTTATCTTTTCTTTGTAGTTACAAAAATATAGAATTATTGTATATGCAGTTATGTCAAATAGTCAATTAGGTGGCAACGACATATATTTTCTTTTAATCAAGTATGCTCATAAACAATTTTTAAAATCTCTTTTTTTTTCTAATAAGGGAAAGATGGAATTTAAAAAACATGAAGAGAGAGGGCCAAAATTGTTTGGATTACAAGATTTTCAAAAAATATTTTATATTTTTGTTTTGCTTACATTATACACGCAATTTCCAATCACCTTTTCATCTCGCATACATCACATCAAAAAAAGTAATATATTAATTATTTCAAATAAATATTTCAAATAACCTCCTATCCAAACAGTTATTTCTAAAATTTTAACCTTAGCAACTAACTATTGTAATACACGTATATGCAAGAAAAAGAGTGAAATTAGCATGTTGCTATCATGTTTCTTGTCATGGTTTTGTTCCTTTTGGATGGCTGCGCTTGATTATTTCCTCCCTGTGGGATATACATATACTTGCTTGTCATCAATTGATGTTCCTTTTTCTTTCTCTTATTTTTCAATTTTTCCTTTGTGATATAGGAGGATGTGGGCTCCAAACTGGAAAGAAGGAAATTATTCAGCTCAAATTATATAGGCAAGCCCAGAAGGCAGTTCTTGTCCGAGACCAAGAGAAATTTTTATGAATCATGTGCTATTAATTATTGTTGTTCTCCTTGTCAGGTGACCAGCTCTTGCCAGTTCCTGTCACTTAAGATGTTACTAATGGATTCTAAAATGGGATATTCTTTCCATATTACACCTCTAATGAACATCCCAACAAGGTACACTAGTCAGAGAATCTTATTAAACTTCTAATTACTGTTCTAAATTCCTTATTTGACAAGTACAGAACTGTCATAGACAGGCAAATAAGGCAGTCCACAAAGAAATCCATGGATGAAGCAACTGTCCCTGGCAGTTTATGGCCATGATTTGGCCAAAAAAAATTTTGTAGGGTTCAGATTTCATCTTGTACCTCGTTTTTAATAACATGTGTGGGACCCACAAAATTTTGTTCTAAAGTTATAAGTTGTTGAAAGTAAATTATATCGTGTGCAAATAGAGTTATGCCGTGTGCAAAATGCACATAACCGTCAGGAATGGTTGCTTCTGCAACAATTCCAGCACCGAGTCCGAAATCCATCGGTTATTTTAAAGATGAAATTGAATACCATAGACAATAACTTGACATTATTCTGAGCCTCCAACTTCTTTAATCAAAACATACATCTATATCCATACTTATAAAATACCATGAGTTTAGTGAAAGCAGAATTTTGTCTTACTAGGAAAGGGAGGAGATGAGGAAGGGGAGAGGAGGAGAGAAGAGGGCGGAGAAGAAAAGGGAGACAAAGTAGAGAGGAGGACAGAGAGGGGTGGTCGAGGTGGTGGGTGACAATGGTGAAAAATATCTCAAAAAATTTTAAATTTTAAAAATATTCAAAATACATCCTCCAAAAGGACTAAAATACCTATAAAAATATTCCAAAAAAATACATCAAAAAACACTTATCCACCTACAACAAAAGTTTTTTATTACACAATTACAGTAAAATTTTTTGAAAAATACCTAATCTATACGGAGCTAGAGCCACACTTTTTAATTTCTTGATCACAATTTTAGAAATAAAAAGAGAAATAACGTAAAGCACAAAAGAAAAGACTTTCAAAATTTTCATCAAAACATCGAATATTCATTTAAAAAAATCTTGTAGAAATGTTTTCCTACATAGCATAGAATACATTTTTACGAATTACATCAAACCTCATAAAAAAAAGGATCTTAAATCATATATATATATATATATATATATATAATAAAGTCGTATTCTGATTCTTATCACTTTATACTTTCTCTTTCCTACGTGGCTTAACGACACGGTAAGTTGTTTCAACTCGCTCTATAAAATAACCTACGCTCTTCCATCTCAATTTCCATCTTTTTTTTTTAAATAACCTATGCTCTATATGGAGCTTATCTCTCTCTTTTCATAAGCATGAAATCAATTATCAATATCTATCTAAATTTAATTTCAAATATAAAACCGTCCTTATCATCCATGTATGACTCATAAAACCATCCTAAGCATTCTATCCTATATTTGCGGCAGATTATCATTCTATCATAATCATATATTTGCGACCGCTTGCTCCTCTTTTGGTTCGTGAATTTCCAGGTATAACAAGGTATGACCCGTATAATTTCTTTAACATACACGCCTTTAGTAAAACTATTTTTATTATTATTCTTTTATATTTTTGTCAATATCTCTTTATATCCTTATCAATTCTTATTTCCTACCCAAAATTAAATACTTTAAGCAACTTAATTTAAGATAAAACTACTTTTAATGTTCTTATCAATATCTCTTTATATCCTTATCAATTCTTATTTCCTACCCAAAGTTACGTACTTTAAGCAACTTAAATTAAGATAAAACTACTTTTAATATTCTTATTAATATCTCTTTATATGCTTATCAATTCTTATGCCTACATATAGCCTCTAATAAACGAATTTCAAGCATCAAATTCATGGTTAGGTATTTCCAGTGCAAGCGGTTGGCACATTAAGTATCGATTTTGGGTTTCCACTCCTCTTGATTATGAAGTACATTTTTCTTCGATACATATTTTTCTTTTTTAAAAAGACATATTCATCTTCAATTGTAAGCATTTAGTAACATATCTTGAATTTTGTGTGTTTTGGTTTTATTTTCTATTTATTTTGTATGAAGAGATAGGATTTAAACAAGTATTTTGATTGTAAGTTTTCATATACATTAAGTTTGTATTTAAGAAAGGTTATAATAAAATATACATTAAATTTATATTTCATATCAACATTTTTATAAATTTAGCTAAATAATTTATTATTTTTCGACGATTCCGTTCAACAAAACGATACAAAACTAATTCTCAAATAAAGTCCACGCCTCTGATCAGTACAGTCCGCTAATCCAGCGCCAGCCTACCACAACCCAAAAAAAAAAAAAAAAAAAAAATCCCACTGCGTCATATGATTCTCTGACGTCACCGTTTACAAAAGCCCTTCTTGTTCTCATTTTGTCTTAAACCCCTATTTTTTATCTATGACTCCTCATTTTCCCGCCAAAATTCCATCTCCACAATCGAACTTCATCGGAATTTTGTAAAAAACCAATCCGATTGAATGATAAGTATTTGATTACTGAGAAGACGAAGAAGAATACGGCGACGGCGACGAAGAGTTTGGCGTGAAATTTCGAATATGACCGCCAAGGTCACTTCCAGAGATGTTCAAGAGATTGTTTCCAAACTCTCCTCCGATAAAGCTAAAGCCAGAGAAGTAATTGATATTAATTTTTGATTATGATTTCGCAATTTGTTCTAAAAATGAACTAATTTTTTTTTTTGAATTTTTGTGATATAGGATGGGATAAAGCTGTTGAATACTTGGCTTGAAGGCGAAAGATCGATTCTATTTTGTAAATACATCTCGGAAAAATCTGCATTGCTTAAACCTCATGAACTTCCTCACTGTAAGAAATTCTTTTTTCATCAGTAGTCATATTTATTGATTTTTTGAAATTTAATGAATAATCGAATGGTTAATTTGATTGATGTTTTGAGCAGCGGAGACGTGGCCGTTTATTATATCGTTGCTTACACAATGTGTGACGCTGGAGATACAATCAAGCAAAAAGCGTTTGCCGAAATTAGGTTTTGCGAAGACTCTTAGGATTGTAGTTCAACGTGCTGAGGATCCTAAATTTTCCGGTTTGTATTGATATAGCTGTATTTTTCCCGGTTTGTTGTGAAATTGATTGAATTATTGGTATTAGTTGAAAATATGTTAAGATTCTAATATGTGGAACTCTGGTAAGAACTTCAGATTAGGTTTATTTAGTAATGTAATAGATATATATATTCCCCTTCGTAGTGAGATTGATTGAATCATTGAATTTAATTTTGTTAATTTGCATGAGCTTGAGGAAATATCCAAGAATTCTGTTTTGGTAGAAAATTGGAATAAACCTTCACATTGTTTCTGGTTAGTATAATCGTAGAAACCTATATACCCTCCGTATGAATTTGTTTGAGTTATTAAGATTAGTTTGATTAAGATGTGGTAGAGAAATATATTAAGATTCTAATGTGGTAGAACTATGGGAAGAACTTCACATTATTTCCGGTTAGTGAAATGGTGGATAGAAATGTTTCCCTTGATCGTGAATTTGATTAAATTATTGATATAAATTTAGTTAGTTTGTTTGCATCAGCTCAAGGAAATATGTGAAGATTCTAACATGTAGGACTTTAGGAAAAATTCATATTAGTTCTAGTGAGTGTTATGATGGATATAAATATTCCCTTGGTCGTGCATTTAGTTGAATTAATGTGATTAATCTAGATAATTTGCATCAGGTTGTGAAAACATGAGAAGATACTGATATGGTAAAACTCTGGAAAAAGCTTTACAGTTTTCATTTTTCATTTCCCAAATATCTTAGAAATGTGAAAAAAAAAACTCTGAGTTCTGTTGCCATTATATTTCCTATTGATTATGTAAACGATCTAACAGCTGTCTATATTAGAATGATAGAGTTGTTGTTGGATTATTTGCAGGCAAGAATTTGCTTCTTGTTCCTGTTGTGAAATTGCTTTTTAATCACATCTGGGATGTCTTAAGAGATGTCCCCAGCTTTCAATCTGAGTATGGGGTCATTCTCCGGCACCTGTTGCAAGTACAACATTATCGATTACATATCAGAAAGCGCGTATACTCTGGTGAGTATGCTTTTCCTACTGTTGTATAGATCTTATATCAGTTATGGTTTGCTGTTATTTTTTCTGAAGTTCCTTTTTTTGATTTTGGTCAAAGGTCTTGTGCTTTTGTATATGGAAAAAGTGGAAACAAGCTTGGATGTGAAAACTAGTGGCTACTCGAATCCTAAAGAGGAGGTCTTTCGTTGCATTTTAACTCTTCACTCTCTTCTTGAAAATCCTCCTGGGGATTTTCCTGCTGATCTTCGAGAGGACATTGTCAAGAGCTTCATTGGAATTTTCTGTCATATCAGGTAATATTTCCTGAGTCTTCTCAGCACAATTCACCTTTTCCTTTTGGTGTGGTGATATGGCTTTAAGCTGGAATTCCATTTGCTAAACTTTTTCTGCTGGATGCAAGGGAGGAGGGGAAAATTTCACGCAAGCTAATTGAATGCCTCAACACATA
Source organism: Coffea humblotiana (assembly GCA_023065735.1). Lineage (NCBI taxonomy): Eukaryota > Viridiplantae > Streptophyta > Magnoliopsida > Gentianales > Rubiaceae > Coffea > Coffea humblotiana. The sequence continues at coordinate 11,515,306 of CM041211.1, forward strand.
TTTGTTAAAGGATGGTCCAAATTTGGATTCCCAAAACCTTAAAATCCATGATGCTGTTCAGCAATTTGTGTTCCGCTGCTGGTTAACTACACATGATCGAAGCTTAAAGGTGTTTTATGCCTTGCATAGTAACCTTTCACTAATTCCGCATATCAGAATTGGCCTAAAAGTTTTCTCCTGGCCTTTTTTTGCAGGATGCGCTTGTTCTTTATGCAAGGTTGCAACTGAATTTGACCAGGGGTACTGGTGATGGGAATGCTTTGTTAGAACAACTCGAGGAGGTGCTAAGCAAGGAACTGGATCAAATGACTACTTCCAGCAGTAATTTACCCTGGTTAGTTTATGTTTCTTCAATGTACGGGTTGAAAATTTCTTTGGAGTTTTATTGCAAAATTTGTCTATTCCACTGTTTGTAGGAATGATATAACAAGAGATGAAAGATGTGGTATCTTAACACGTTCACAGCAAAGGTTCTCGGAGCTTGCAGCTGTTGTTTTTTGGCGGGTATGTGCTCTGCAATTTTCATGATTCTGTAGCAGCATTTATGCTGTGCTTTGTTCCGTTCTTCCTTCATATGCTTATTTCTTTCTTTAGGGTTCTATAGTATTTTTCACTGTCTTTAGAACCAGCTTCTTCAACTTTGAGGCTTTTCTTTATGAGATTTTTTGCTTTTTTCCTGTAAATTATCAACATGTAATTCCTAAGGCACTTTTTGCAACTAAAGTATACATGTTGTTTGCCCTGGTTACTCAACTTCTTGTCTTTTAACCAGATGGAGTTTGCCAAAGTTTAAAGACTGTTGCACTTAAGGTGAATGTTACTCAATATTCTGACTTCCTTTCTTCAGGCATGTGCTAACACATCGAAACCAGCATCAGCTGAAAAACGAGCAAGGAGAGAGCACATGGTGGTACAAGTGAAAGATGGGCTGATGAATGGAAAGTGGTCATGGTGGGTTTCATAGAGTATTTGTAATGGAGGGAGATTTTAAAATTGGGGATCATTTGTTTCTTTAGAGATTGATTTTGGAAGCATTTGTTTTCTGGAAACATCTTTCTTATCATGTAATACATTTCTTTTGCTTTCCTTTCTTCCTTTTTCATACTATCTTCAGTTTCCCCATTCTTCAAAGTGCACTCTGGAGTTTGTCAAAATAGAACATGATGGGATGCTTTCTATTTTATTTTCTTTAGTTGGTGGTCTGAAATCATTTTTTTTATTTATTTAGAAGCAAATATTTTTCTTAAAATTCATTTTTTGGGTCAAGATGACTTGGTGTCACTGCATGGTTCTTTCTGAAAGAAATTATCCTCATTAATAAAAGCAAGTCCAGGGTGCAGTGCTCTTTGTTGTCAGTTGATTACTGTTTTGGATCAGTGTGAGCCACTGTCTTCTTACAAATACTGTTTTGGTTTTATTGTTTTTTGTGAGATGTGATTAACTTAATTATGCTTCAGTAATACTCGCATAGTCTTACTTTATTTTGTGGGTAATATTGACCGTTTGTTTGGCAGGCATGCTGCTTTCTGTTTTCTTCTTCGTAATTACTCTAGTCGCATCAGAAAGGATCTTATCATCTATTGGTTTGAAAGCATATGTGCAAGCTTTGACAGGTAGATATTAGTCGGCATGTGATACTATATGGTTTCTATTTTGCTAAGTAAAGTTGTGCCTTTTTGAAGGTGAACAATTTCATATATCAGAAGCTATCGTTTATTGCTTGGGATGGAAGTTGGGTGTGGGGATGCGTTTCTTAAGTCCATGTCATTTTTGTATTGTTACTCAAATATATGTGCTCTGTTAATTGCTCTGATGTGTAAATGTGATACTCATTTGTCAAATATTTCTATTGCTTTATTGAAATGCTTTGATGGCTGACCTTCTAAACATACAGTTAATCACGTTGCATCGTCAATTTCTCATATTCTTTGATGTGGAGACATGTTCTCCTATCATTACACAGTACACCTAGTTTGCATAAATGGTTTTCTCAAATTCAGTGATAACATGGGATGCTACGTTTTCCAACAGAATCATAAATGATGCAAATGTGGAGCATACTTATGATGGCCTGCTGTGGACTTTGCGGTAAGCTACTTGCATCTAACATGAAGTGGAGTCATATTGGTCAAGATATTGTGCTGCCCTTACATATCTTTTTTTCAACACTTTACAATAGTGTATGTGATTTTAAGTAGTTAACTTTTTTGAAAGTTTAAACTCAATACTCCTTAGTTGGTACAATGTGTCATTTGATTCTTACATTTCCCAATGATTTTTTTCCATGAACTTATGTGCATCTGTAGGAGTCTGCAGAGACTTTCTTCTTTGCTGCTTTTTCCTAGTTCAAGAGGGGACCTTTCACCAAAGTCATCTTTTTTCATGAACGAGGTAATTGGTGAATACGTGGTTTGATTTACAGCCAATAGCAATCATAGTTCTGATCATGGAGGAAATGTTTGATGCTCTTAAGTTTCAGACCTCGTTTTGTATTTGTTCATCAAGTTAGCTGCACAGTATCAGCTGCTTTAGTGCTCCATGTATAAAATTTAAGCTACACCAAAAGGATTTTAGAAACCTTCTATGTTCTTTCTTGCAAGTTCATTGGTTTGAAAACTGTGTTCTACACTGGATTCTGCTGTGTATTGGCATATATCTTCCAATGACATGTGAACAGTAAACATGTTGGCTAATATAAGCAAATGATCGTTTAGTGTAGGTTTCAGGGGCCATTTAATTTATGTGATAATGGTGGCCGTGTTCTTTGTCCTGGTGGTTAAATCTTTGGGTTGTAGTTTTTGAGTCTGTGGTGGCAGTGTTGGTGTCATTGACTACAATTTTGGCTTTGCTGGTAGCAGCGTCCACATGCCCAATGTTTCTGTTTGACTTAAGTGTAATTTCAAGAATTTTTTGGGTGGTCTCTATATTATGCTACCCTGATGGGGGTTACTGTCATCAAAATTGCAATTCAAATTCGAGCTTATATAGAAGAACAACTACAGATATTTGTGTAGATAACGTTGGCATTGGTTTGGATGGAGGAAGAACTGCAAAATATTTTTAGAAGGCTTGTATTTTAAGAAACTGGGAACTTCTAATTTAGTCTCCTAAGCCTCTGATAATTGCTTCGTTTGTATAGTGTAAATGCAGATTGTGCAACTATATCATATCTTCTTGTTATCTGTTGTTTGATTTTATTGACTTGGCTGTTGGGGAAACTTCTGCAGTTTGACAAATTTTGGCATACAATATGGAGCTGTACTGTTCGTGGTTTGCCAATATTCAGTAATATCATTTCAGTTGTAAGTTTTGGTCTACAGATGTCATCTTCTAAGCATACCTATTAGTGTCTATTCTACGATAGGTGATCTGTTGGCACATTACACTTATTTGGTAAAGATTGTTAAATGGATAACAATAGACAATGGCTACACGTCACTCATACCTGATTTAGATAAGTTGACACATTACACTTATTTGGTAAAGATTGTTGAATGGATAACAATATACAATCGCTACACATGTCACTCATACTCCACTTGTACTCTTGAAATTTCATTTATCATATTGTATTTTGCAAATTATGACATCAATGAACTGTTAAGAGTTTTGGGGGGAAATTCTGTACTTAATTTTGGGTTGGTGAACGGTAAGGTGGGGAAGAAGAAGGGATTTAGGAGATCTGGAGGAAGAAGAACAAAACAGCTGAACAAACGACTCAAATTTTTATTAATCATCTTAATGAAGAATAACCTAGTAACAAGAGTACTTATAAGTGACAAACTTTCCTAGAAGATGGAAACCTATCATGAATTGAGATCCTATTTGCCATTCTAATACACAAGCAAAATACTTGTAAAATTTTTCTGGAACTTCCTATTACAATTGCAACTCCAATTAGTTTCCTAATGTAATCAAATAACAAAATAAGAGTCAATGACTCAGTTTTTCAGAACTTCTTATGAGTAAACAAAAGACCAAAATACTCCTTTAAGATTTAAAATTCTATAATTTACTAAACTCAGACACTTGAGTATCTACTACTATAACACTTAAATAAAGAATCTTAATTGATGCAGTCCAACTTCCAAATAGGCTGTAATCTTTGCCAGATGTCTAATTGAAGCTGAAGAAAGACAATCTTTTAACTTAAAATCTTTTTGAGCTCTTTGTTGACTGCATCATCAACGTAATAGAGCTCTGAAATATCTAAAGAATATTACCTTTTTCTGGCTTTTCTGTGTTTTGGCTATGTACTGATTGATGGGTGAGAAAAGAGAAAGGCAGAGGGTTGTGGGTTGGGATGCGAATGAAGTTTCAAAAAGAATGGCATTTGGAAGACATTCGTTAAATGGAAGTTTTCATCTCTTTATTTAACAATTGTATTTTTATTAGCAAATAGCAGCTTCAATCTTGGTCTGGTTTGCATTTTCGATTTAATAAGAAATTGTTAAGTTTAAGGGAGAATCTGCTTTCGATGTTTTTACGGCTGAAACAAAGGATATTGCATGAACTTGATGATTCTACTTGTAACTGCTACTAGGTTTTAATTTCCATTACCTTAATAATGGGTTGCAGTACATGTGTTCAGGGCAACTCATAAATTAGTCACAATTGATATTCATTTACAGATAACTCCTTGAGTAATTTAAATTAATAGGATGTTTGAGCTTCAAAAGGGATTTAGATAATAAATTATTGTTCGTGAGATATACAATGTTTACGTATATAATATTTGATGGTCAGGATATTGATTCTTTTTTGAGAACCTTAATTATCTTCAGAATAAGGTAAAGCGGCACTCGCTACCATTATTATGTAGCAATTTGCCATAACTGAAGTCCTCCTCCCCCCCCCCCCCCCTTCTTGTCTTGAGAATTCTTCATGCACACACAGACTAGATCTCAACTTTTCAGGAAAGTTGCTGCTCACTTGCTTATCTGTTGTCAGAACTTCTTGATGCTCAGATACTAGAAATATTTGGGTGCTGATTATGCTTCCTATTTATACACATTTACATTTTGCTTTATGTTCAGGCGGAAGCCGCTTTAGTGCTCCTTCGCAACATGATATTGAGCGTAAGTAGAATATTGTTATTTACTTAAGATCCTTTTCTATTAGGCATATCTGTTTTATCAATGCAAAACATGTCTTTAGAGGCATATCTGCTAGTGGCATCTATGCAATTCCCATATAATTTTTCTGATGACATCATGTTTCCAGGATAAGCTCATTACATTTACTGTTCCTCGAGATATATGGGATCTCCGGTTATTCACTCATTTACCATCAGCGTAAGATTTGCTTGACTGTACACACTAACTATATACACACAGTTTTTGTACTTCTGTACATTCAGCCTCTTTGAGTGTGGGTTCTTTGTGCAGTCTTCATAAAAACATAAAATGTTTGCTTACTGGTGCTCTTTGTATGGCATTGGATCATTTGAACAGTGTCCATGAAAGAGAAGTGGCTCCTAGTCTTCCTGCTCTTTATGGTTTCAATTTTGGTATTTATTTAGGAAACTTTGTGACAAAATAATAGTTGTTCTATCTAATATTTGCATTTTAGGAAATTGTTTCCAACCTTCTCTTGCTGGTGCTGAAAGTTACCCAGCCCTTCAACTTTTGGCATAATTTTTTCTTTAGTTATGGTGGTGACATGCTCATAGGGCATACAGTCTCTAGTTAAAGATGTCATCCATGAAATAGAGTTTGTGATAGAAATTGGTGTTCTCTGAGCATTGGTTTCTGAAATACATTTGGTTTAGTGTCATAAGAGTGCCCAAGGGTTCTTTTATATAATTCCAGAATTATGCCATAGTCATTTTGGCATTTGGAACTTTTATTGACTTTCATAGTTTCCTATTGCAAACAATTCGTAAAGTCCTTTGACTTAGCATGCTTTTCTAGCAACATTCCCTATCTTGGAAAATAACAGTATGTGCTCATTTTGAAATAGTAATTGTGGTGACTAGATTTACCTTTCTATGCAAGCTCCTTTATATATCTTTACTGTCATATTGAATTTGCAGTTGCCTAAACCAGTAATATAGTGATTGCAATTTTGTTTCTCATGAGGATGAAACCCTTAACATTCATAAGAAACTGTTGATGTTTATCCTGGATGCTTATTACCATTTTTTTAGCAACAGTATGATGAAACAAGAAAAGAAGTCTTGCAGCTTTTAATTGATTGGTTAAGCACAACATGGAAAAGTCTCTTCCTCTTTCTTCAATTAAAATAACTTCAGTATGAAAAGCCAATTAGTCCGAAATTGTGCAGCGTGGTGATTTTGGTGTTTTCTGCTGTTCCACTTTTAGCATCTTTCCATCTCTTTATCGGGACACACATGAAAAGGTCTTGATGCCTCAGGCTTTTTATAAGTTAAAAGTCTTGTATATCTTCCTTCCTCTTTTTAGAAGATAAATTTATCCTCATAAATTCATTACTTGGCTTTTCATATCCCACTGCGAATATCTTCCTCCTTTTGTTTCAATGTAAATACTTGCAAGTCCAATATTGTGTAGCATAGTGTACATGATTCTGGTGTTCTTTCTGTTAAAATAAGATTAATTCTTATCAATTCATTACTTGCCTTTTCATGTCCGACTGCATGGATCTAAGATCTATTAGGTTCACCTTTGGTGACTTTATTTTATTTTATTTTATTTTTGGTATCATGTAAAATGTAACAGCTCTCTGACTTTGGGTTGTGACTTCTTTCAGATCTGTTTTGTGCTTTGTGTCTTGCTACTTCTCTAGTAGAGCCTCTCAAGTAAGTGCTCAACTGGCTACTTCTCTTAGGCTTGTCTATGATAATATTTCTGGTACGTTTATCCTGGAAAAACTATACTTGTGGTGATAATTTTATTTCTGTTTTGTTACAAGTAATACTGGTTTTCAGCTTTCATAAAGACAGCTTTTCCACTAAGAAGTATTGGAGACATTTGGTGTTTTTCAGCTAACATATAAACTGCTATCTTAAGATTGTTTGGGGTGTTAAGCTTGGTGCGTCGGTCACTAATTTTGTGTTTCTATTGCCATACAACTATCGTATAAGCTTCTTTGGTCAATCTAATTATCTAGTTGGTTCATTTTATAATGTTACTTGGCGGGTATGTTGTTGAGTCTTGCTAAGTGGAAAATTAGTTTTGTTGAGTGGAAGCAGCATACCGTGATATGCATCCAAAGATTTCATACATGTAGTTTTGTGCTAAAGGATTGCACAAACAGTACTTTTACATTGTGCCATAATTTTAATATGTATTTTGTCCAGAATCAGTGTTTTTTGGTTAAACAGTTTATATTTTAGAAATTATTCTCCTGTTTAAGCTAGGCTTAAGCTCATAGGACGAAAAGTTCAGACTTCATCCTGTTTTAGTTGTTGCCAAGATCATAACATGAAGAGTTTGAATTATCCTGGAGAAGAGTTTAAAAGACAAGCATAAGAGAGGAGTGCATATGCTTCATGTTGTTCAAATTATGGATTTGATGCTAATCTAATGCAGAATAATTTGGGGGCTGGATTAATAGAATAGTTTAGATGGCCAATGCATTTAATCTTCTCATTCTTTTTAGTACTTTCTCTCAATAAGCTGCATCGTTGAGATTGTTCTTCCACATTTTGCACTCGAACATAGGTGTTATTTTCATATGCAAGTCTGATACTTGTTATCTTGACAGGGTGATCTCCATGAGGCTTTGCATGTCAGACAGAATCTCTTAAAAGCTGTTTTAGCTCTTCTGAACTGGAAGGTGTGTTTATATGTGCTGATCTTAGATACTTGGCATTTTATAGGACAACGCATGTCCCTGTTGTATGTCCACTAGATTCTCCTGCATGTATTTTGTCAGCTTTACTTCTTCAGTTGTGTCCTCTGTGAGAACTGCTAAATTGTGAAAAGCTGTGATTTTGTTGAATTAACATAAAGCTGAAAAACTTTTGTACCCTGTGTGTATTTTTTGTTAGGGTAGCAATATTGGGACTTGAATTTGTTTTAATGTACATTAATAACTTTTTGTTATATAGTCTCTGAGTCAATAGCATGTTTTTTTTGGTAGTGAAGAAAAAGAATTTGATGAGACTCAATGATTTAAAAATGATTGCTTAATATTCTATTTGTATGTGGATGTTATATTGTTCATACTTCTAGACGAGCAAAGTTGACTGTAAACTTATATTAGCAAATTAATCTGTCAACAAGCTGTTTCTTAGGATAGAAATTAAAAATAACAATATGTATTGAAATTTATTTAGATACTTTTTAATATTGTTTCACGATTATGTTATGAGATATTAGAAGGTTACTGTTGTTTTAGGAACTTTAAATGGTAAATGAAGCAGCGATAATAGAATTAGAGTGCCAATATTATCACCCTTCTGTCATAGCAGCGTGAAAATGATTTAAACATTCATTTAGTTGGTAGGGAATTTAACTCCCAAAATGTTGCTCTAAAACTTGTTGATTGTTGCCTTTTTTGTTGTTTGCAGGAGTCCTCTATGTTAAATGACCAATTGGTGGTGATGTTGCCGCCAGCTGTTTATGCTCTTTGTGCTGGTTGTGCTCCTTTGTCACACTCTGTTCCTGAAGCTGGAATGAACTGGGTTATGGTATGTTTATCTTTTTATTCTTGTGTTTGTTATATATTTTTTTAATGTTTTATCTTTTTATGAATTTGGATAAGTGGTGAATTGCCACTGTTATTTAGCCAGAAGAACAGGAGCAAGAAAATGCGCATGAGTTTTTTGAACTCTCTGTGGAAGTCCTTGCAAGCATTAGTCATGAATCCACTCCTCAGGTGCTACAGTTGGTAGCTTTTGCTTCATTTCATGAAAGGTGCCTGTGTTATGTTGTCTGATTATCAGTTGATGTCATGGAATCAGGATTTTCTACCTGAATGCTACCAAAATGTGCGTCTTCCAATGAAGTTAAGAGATTTGCTATGTCATGAAGTGGAAATTCGTACTCTTGAAGCTCTAAAGGAGATAGAGATTAAGAAGATGCTTCTTTCTGATATCTTCTTGACATGCGCTCTCTTATCTAATTTGATTTACTGCTCATGTTCAATGAGGTTTGTTAATCTAGTATATGAAAATGCTCTCTCTCTCTCTCTCTCTCTCTATATATATATATATATATATCTCGGCTTTTTGGTTTTTGGTTTTGTGTTTTTGCTTATATTCCATACAAATTGGATGAAGTGTGGTGACATTCTTGCAACTTTTGAAACTAGACTTGTGTAATCACATTGGTGGTGTTCTTATTTGATTATTTCACACGATTTTGTTTTCTGATTTTGGAAAATCAGTTTTTTTGATGTCATCATTTACTTTTGTCCTAGATTTTAGATGTTTTAATAGGCAAAAAAAAGCTAAAATATATAATCTATTCAGGAGTAGCTTCTGATTATAATTTATTAATTTTTTGCATAACTCTAAATTTGTCCTTTACTTTTAGTTTTTGAAGTGTCTTCTTCTGCTTCCAAATTTTTGCGTGGATTAGGTTTATTTTGTTATTAACGAGTGAATTTGACTTTTTCATGAAAATTGACTAGTCTATGTTTTCTATGTTGGATAATTAACTAGAATTTACTTCTGATTCTGGTTAACATGCAGGTTTTGTTCTTCTGAAGTATAAGGCTTTCTTGATTCATTCTGAATTTACGTGTTTTAGGGTTGCATTATTTATACCTTTTCTACAATTGTGCATGTATGCAGATTGTAGAATTGTACTCAAGAGGAAAAATCTGATTTGTCCTTTTCTTTCATTTGTCGAATTGTCTTTCTCAGATTCCAAATTTTTTCATGGAATTAGGTGTAATTTGTTATTCACAAGTTAGTTTGACTTTTTGCATGAGAATTTAGTACTCTTATGTTTCGTATGTTAATTAAGTGTCTCAATCTTTTGTGCACTTTCAGGCATAGAGATGAGAAGTCCTATTTCTTAACCAAGCTGGGAGAGTACATGATAGGGTTGTTGGATCAGTCTGCTTCAATCTTAGAAAGAACTCATAACGATATCATATGTGGTTGTGCAGGCTCCAGTCCTGTTTTTAATAGCATGGATTCTATTGTTGCTTCATTTAACAGTTTTGTTTCCTCTCCTTTTTTTGGCAAATGGAGAGATAAGAATGATATCGACGTTGTAACCTATACTGGGATTGTAGAATCTATTGAGAGACTTCTGAAGGGTTTAGCTAACCTATATGATGCGTGTTCTGACAATGGAAAAGATGTTTATTCAGGAGTAGATCTTCCTGATGATTTTGATAGTAAGATGTTACAGAATGATCCAGCCGATAATAGTAAAAGCATCATTATGGATATGGAGTTGGACGTCAACAGTGATTCTAAAGACATGGATATTTTAAATTTGGGTGGGAAAGTTACTCATGGGTTTGCTTTTTCATCTGAAAATCTGAAGATGGATGTTTTGTCTTTCATTTCCAGTTTTTTCTCAGTTTTGCCTTCTCTAACATGGGATACCTTGTTTGACCTTATTGAAAAGGACGGCAACCAAAGGGTATGTTATGTTTAACTTACAGTGTTTCTTTTAAGAGATTGTTATTGACATTGCAATACTGGTGCCATCATTTTGGTACATAAATATGATATTGAACAGAATTTTCCATCAGGTGCTGGAAAATCTTGTTTCCTGTTTATGCCAGCATCCTCACTGGTCTTCCCATAGAAGAGTTTCTGAATTGGTACTGTAATGGATTGAGTCTTATTTTCATTTTGGCAATTCTAGCTGCAGTTTTCTTTTTCTTTGAACTTTGAAGGCTGTACTTATTAATTTTCATCTTAATCAATTCTTTTCTCCACAGATTATGTCTCTGAATAATGTTGTAGATATGCAAGCAAACCTCAAACTCCAGTGCATTCGTACCCTTGATGCCATCTGCAGTTTGGTGCGCAACATCTTGTTGGCAAGAACTGCAAAGGATAAAAATGTCTCTTCATTATGGGATAGAATATCTGAAGAGGTATTTAGTGTTGACAAATGCTTGGTTGAAACAGTTTGGGGTGTCTTACTGAGGATATAAGTCTGTCATTTGTATGCTTTTATTCTTGAGTTATAGTTCTTGATATGCATTTCTGTGCACGTGTATTGGACATTCATATGTACATAACTGTGAAAAAGTGTCATAACAGGTATATCATCTACCAAAGCTCCAGTATGTTTTGAGTGCTTGTTTTGTACTTTTAAGACATGGTCAAAAGATAAAACACGAAAGAAACGGAAAAGTATAAATCCCATCTTCTTTCCACAAGTTCTCTCACATAATTAGGTTCTCTTAAATTTGTATTGAACAGTCAGAGGAGATGATGAGGGGAATAGTCTTGTCAAATTGAGTAGTGTAAATAAAAGTTGGTGTCATATGTGACCTTGAGAAAGGCATGTACTGATAAAATTTTAATGCTGAAAATAATAAGCAATCTCCTGGATCTATTCATTATCTTGGCTGCACTCACTGTTTTCACAAGTTCATCAATAGAAGTTGGCAGTGGAGGATAATTTTTGGGGCTAGTCTTTAGCAAGTCCAATGTTTGCATTTCAGGCATGTATCTACATTATTATTTGGTCTCTAGTTGTATTTGTGTTTTCCTAGTTTATAACTGCATCTGAAGCATTGAATTTTACTGGTGCAAGTTTCTGGTTGTCTCTATCATTTTTGTTGTGAATACAAGGCAAAACAGGGAGCTGTTTTGTTATTTTTAAGATTCTTTTAAGAAGTCTGTGATTCTTTATCATTTGTAGAATGAGATGTTCCTGAATATCTGAATTTTCTCTTGAACTGACAGGAATTGATTTCTCTTGGAGATTTGATTAACAAAGTTGATGAGAAGAATGTAGTTGATTGGTGCGGGCGTACTAAGCTTATTGGTTGCATATGTGATTTTGTGTTGCTTAAACCTGAAATTGGTCAGGTGATTACTTCTTTTTCTTGTTTTGTTGAGAAAATTGAGTGTGGAATGACATCTTATGTATTATTCTCCTATAGCATTTGTTTGAGTTTCTTCTTGATCTTGATAAAGTGATTGTGTTGCATTTGTTTTAGTCCATGATTGAGAAGTTGCTTGGTATGCTTCGAGATTCTGATTACCGAGTTCGGTTCTGCCTGGCACAACGAATTGGCGTATTATTCCAAACTTGGGACGGTCACAATGAACTCTTCCAAGATATATGGTAGGTTTTTCGAAGTTGCTTTGTAACTTATTCTGTAAAAGCTTGTTTGGCTTGTTGACAGCTTTACAATGGTTCATGATGCATCCTTTCTGCTTTTAACTTCATTTAGTTTTTCTGTCATTCGCTGGCCTTCCTGGGACTTTTTATAGCTAAAGTTGGAGACATGGTGGAATAGTATAACAGGGTCAGTTACAAAGATCATATGACTGTTGTCTGTATGTGTCTGTAGGCATTGTTAAGATATGATATTCTCTAAACAGTGCAGTTGGGAAGTTCTAGCCTTGTTTCTAGCTTGTTATGTATTTACCCAAGGAATACTTTCCTCTTTCTTATGTAGCTCTTACATGTTAGCTTTTAAACAGATATGTTGGTTGGCTACCATGTTTGTGATCTGTAGGCTGCTCTTTTGGTTTTGGGGCTCTAATTTTTAGCTTATAAATTGATGGATTTGGTTGTTTGTTATGGTTTATAACATTTTTCTTTTTTCATGTTAATTTGGTTTCCTGTCCTGTCCTGCCTTTGCCCACCCCAACAAATAGGATGACGTGTTTACATCACTCTTAAAATTTTTGTTACAGTTTCCAATTTTGGTCCAAGGTTGGTGATTTTCTCAAAAGATAGAGTTGTTACAGCAAAGGAAGTTTTGGCTGCTGGTCCTCAGGCTGGATCCCTGTTGGAAACCACGATAATAACCCTCATGCATCTTGCAGTGGAGAGTGAGAAAATAGAGTTAGAGGTACTTTTCTTTTAGTATTTGTGTGTGGGGCTAGGTGGTTCCGTGTATCCGGTTTCTGTATCAGAGTAACCAAATATTGTTTTTGTATATCAGAGGAATTAAATGTTGTTTCTGTATACGCTGATGTGAAATAGAATACAAGGAACACCATTGAAGTCTTGCCTCTATTTGAAGTCATGTAATTAACTGATAAAATAATTTGTAGATGTATTTTCCTTCTTGTCCTCCATTGTCACATTGCTTGATGTTGAAACTTCATATGCAGGCTGTTTTTATGATGTCTGTTGTTGCTGCAATTGATCCTTCTCAAAGGTAATAGGATCTTTGTGTGTTTTTCTTCTCTATCGCCTGTTCCTTTATTTAGAATATTTCTAATTCTGTTTTCAGGGAATTGGTCACTGCTGTGCTTGATAATTTATCGAGAGAATTAAATTATACTAGCAGGGCAAAGGTGATAAAAAAAGGTTTTACTTGATTCCATTTCATATTCATTGTGAGTAGATAGCTTGTACCTTTTACTGATAGCTTGATTTTATGGAATTTACAGTATATGGAGGAGCTGATCGGGCCACTTCTTTTTTGCTGGGTTGCTTGTGGTGTAAGTTTAGTGGCACTTGTGGAGGTAATGCATCATTTCATGTTTTGGTCTAGTGTTATGACCTGCTCATAATTGTTCAATGTATAAAAATAATTTAATCTAATTCTGGTAAAATGTTGATCTTGTAGATAAGGGACCTGTTTGTCTCGAGTGTGGAACCTTGTAATTTCATCCTGTACTGTTGCCAATGGCTTCTTCCAGCTCTGCTCCTGAATGAGGACTTCTCCAATTTGAATTGGGTTGCTAAGGTAGGAAAATTTGTATTGCATATCTTTTATATCAAAGGTGAATCTGATTATTGTTAGCAAACTCATCTCTTAGTTTGCTGTTGAGCAAAATTACATTTTTCCTGCCTTGGTATATGTCTGCCTTGATTTTGACAGAATAAACTTTCAATTTGCACTAAAAAGTCTTTGAGCTGCTATGAGTATTTTCAGTATTAGGGGAATACCATTTTGAGTTTGTAATCCTCATGTTAACTTATATTTTAACTGACAGATACAAGCACTTATTTCTTTTCAGATTGCCTGTCAGCCCCTAGCAACTTTGGTCAAGATTCACTTTGTGCATGTGTTTTCAGTTTGTATGGCACTGCATTGTAGTAAAAAGACTGGATGGAAAAAGGGATCAGCTGTGCTGGAAAGTTTGATTTTGAGGATTGCTGAGATATCTGAGAATGAGAGAGACAAGCTCATCAAAAGGCACATGGTATTATTCCTTTTGTTGGGATTCTTTTTGTAGTGTTGTCTGTAGTTCTTCAATTCCTCGTGATTGATTTTCTAGCAATTTGGAATCCCATAAAAATTATTACTTGGATCAAATCAATCTCTTTTGAATCTCCATTGGTGCGATTCCCTCTGCAATAGACAGAAACTGATCTCTCCTGATCTGAATCTTTTTCAACCAGTTTTTGCTATTCTTATCAAAATCACATGGGATTTGGTTCCTTTGCTTTTACTTGAGTATTAATCTGATCTGTGTTGGCCTAATATACCAACGAAATGTCATTTATGCCAGTAGTTAATTTAATTAACACTTACAAGAAAATTGTGCACCTTCAATAGAGCTATAACTATTTCCAAGTGATAGTGAGTTGCTTTGTTCTTTTATCAAAAATAGCGCTTTTGGATTGTGATGGAAAGAGGTTTCCTACACTGGAGTATTTGTTGGATATTTTCATTGGGAATATGAAGCCCTTTTTGTTTTTCAAAAACTAATTATGACCGATTGTTGGTATTCATCGTTATCTCTTATTATAGATAGGGCCTTGTTTTTGTTTTACTATAGGGATTGCTTCTACCAAGGGGAGATAACTTTTATGTTCTGATAGCTCTTTTTTTAATGTTTCCAATAGTTTGACCGAGTTAACGTTAATTTTTTGTCACTTATGGCATTTTGCAATTTTACATCTTTGTTTGAACTGAGATAATTTTACATTTTTTTAACAATGGAAGTGTATTTGCCCTTTTGCATTGTATGAAACTACCTCATCTACCTCATATGTATCTCAATGCCTTTAGTTGTCTTTTTGTTGTTTGAAAAGCTACCTCATGAAGCTTTGATTTATATGCAAATATGTAGTGCCTAACAGCTTCTAGAAAGGAGTCTCCTTCTCAGCCTTTGTGCAAGGCCATGAAGTTTATCCCCATAAAATTTTTATTATGTTTTCTTTGATTTCTACTTCTGTTTTTCGGTTTTGATTGACTTATGCCCTAATCAGTTGCTGTAACAAAGTATATAGCATGTAAGATCTGTTATATGCCCTACTCAAATTGATGACACTATATCAACCAAGTGAAGAACTTTTATCTTCATTTCTTTTCCCACTCTTCCCCAACACATTTTGGCATCTCTTTTTCCGTCCTAATTTTTTCACTTCTGTTCTGTCTTTATTTCTTTCTTTCTTCCTTTGGAAGATAATGAAAGGGTTCTTGACACTGATTCTTTCACCAAGTGATGCTGTAGATTAGACATAACTGAAAACTCTGGATAAATCATATTATACGATTCTGATTGGTGGGGTGTGCCCTTTGCCTTTTGCCTAGGTCTGAGATCCCAAGAGACCTTGTTCCCCTATGGCTTGCGCTATATTTCTTTCTTTTTACCTTTTCCATCATTGCTCCTTTTTGATTTGTCTGTCATGTGCTAGTGTTATTTAATAATCTCTACTGAGTGCTTCTGCAATAGCAGTTTCTTGCCATCCTAATGAATTTGGTGGCGTTAACATGAAAACATATTCTGACTTTTCAATGCCATCATTGTGCATGCAGGTTTCTATTGTCAACCATCTTTTTTCTCTTGCTGCTGCTTCTGCAGACCCTGCACCTCCTCTCTTTTCCAGAGATACGATTGTGCATGCCATTGAAACTGTTGTTGATGGATTCTTGGAGATGTTTGGCACCTCACCTTGACTCAGTTCTTTAGTTATTTCTTCATTTCTTCTTTCTCTTTTTACAAGTCTGAAGTATGTATTACTGTTATTTGCTTCAGGGAGGATCGTTCTAGAAGTGCTGGCCTGGTTGACAAAATTAATATTTTCCGACCTGATAGAGTATTTTCTGTAAGACTGCTGACTTTTGGTCTATTAGCTCAAAGAATAACTTATAGTACACGATTAATCATATGTAACTACTTTTGAACTTACTAATATGCAGTTTATAGTTGAGATGCATTACAAAGTTACTGCAGCAGCTCATCAAAGGCACAAATGTCATAGATTTGGTGGCATTGAGGTGCTAGTTAATGTACTTGGGCACAGAGCTGGTGTTTCAAGTAGTTTCATGTATGTTCTTATAACAATACTATAGTTCAATTTGCATGTCCCAGTATGTCCTACATGATTAATATATCTAAAACAATCTGTAAATCACATGCTGTATCTCTGTTTCACATGACTATTTTGTATTGTTTTTAGGTCATTTTTGCTATGTTAAAGAACTTTGAAAGGTCTAGCCTTTTTATGTTTTGGGTGAATTTGTAAATGTTGATTCTTTTTAAAATGTTTTGATGCCTTTTCTCTCTTTTTTTTTAATTTTTTTGGTTATCAATCCTGATTTTTGGGTAATGAGAAGAAAAAAGTTTGTAATCTCTTATACACTGTCTATGTCTAGCACTTATTTTGTAGAGCCTTCTCTCTGTGTGTGTGTATGTGTGTGTGTTTGTTTCTCTGTGTGTGTATGTCTGTCTCTCTCTCAATCTGTCTTTTGCTCTCTCACATAATAAATTTGGTCACTTAATAGATTTTGTAATGATAGGAATTCCACAGATCAGTGCTTGAGCTGATCCAGAGACCTAACATGTTGGAAAGAAAATTGTTGATATCCTGTCTAACCTGTTTTTTTGTAGAATGTCATAATCGTATTGTGATAATGTGGATCATTATCATTGTTATACTCTCTATAAGGTCAACACATACTTATTGTAGTATATAATCAGATTGGAGAATAAGTATTACAAAATGTTATATCTGGTGCATGTTATGTAGAGCATGCAATATATCTTTTCCTAAGTGCCACACATGTATGCAATTGAAGATGTATGCAGTGTCATATGATATTGATACTGCTTATTGAACTTTAGATAAATCAACTAACAAAACTGTTTATAATTAGAATTTTCAAAAATAGCTCATAAAGCATATGGTTTTATACTACCAGTCTCTTGGTCTCCTGGCTTCTCTGTTTTTCCTCCTTTGAATTCTAAAGATACAAATCAAGTATTTAGTTTACAAATTATTTTTTCTTAAGTGATTTTAGATCCTTCGTTTGCAAAATTTGAGTTGTAACATTAGATATATGTGATAAATTTATCAAAATTTCTTATTATTGTTCACGTCTAAGTATAAATTGTTCATTTCTAAAATCAACTGGAGTGGAAGGTCATTGAATCGATGCGTCTAGAACTTCTAGGAAATTAATTTTTTTGGAGACTTATTCTTTCTGCTCTGGTTAATTGTTATGCTTCATGCTAAGTATGCTACTTCTGTTATTATTGGATAGCAAAAATGGTTCTGTTATCCCGCAAGTTTGCTGTTTAATTTGATGTGGATTTGGTCGCCTGTATTTTTTCTTTTGTAAATAGAGAATGGAAATATTAGCAATCAAATTGCAAAAGCAAAAAAATCTTGCATAGCATGATTGGATGATCATGTTGAATGTATTCATGTTGTTGGAACGCCAATAGTTACGGTAAAAGCCCTTGCAGTGTTGCTTATGAATGCTAGAATTTGGACCTTACCTTGGATCCCTGATTCATCTATTTTTCAATTCTGTTAAGGACTGGAAGCCACCCTGAAGTTTGAGTGAATTGTCCCCAGTATTGGAGTATATTTTTCCTTGTTGTTACTTTGGAAAGCCTTTATTATCAATTTTCCACTTTACCTACTCAAGAATTGTAAGAAGCAGGGCTTCCATTACTGTAGCTATCCAATTGCGTTATTACAATTATTGTTGCCACTATTGTAATCTGTTTGTATATTTGCACTTTTCCCATCATTTTCCAAAATTGAGTACTCATTTATGCAAACTAGATTTTTGTTGAGTATTAATTTGACATTTGATTTTGTTAGTTACCTTCTCAACCTTGTCGGCCAATGTATTGGTCGGGATGCTTTGCTTAACCAATGTTGTCGTATTATTTCAACGCTGCTTAAGATTTACAAAGATTGTCCATCAGATGAGACTACATGCGTGCTCGGTGAACAACTTCAGGTAATGTTTTAACTATTTCATTTGCAGCGATTTTTTTTTGTGGGGGGGGCATCTGGTGTTAGGTTTCTATTCTCATACTGTTGCCTTTGCTGATGCAGTTTTTGGTATCTAAATTGGTTTTGTGTTATTCGCCATCTGAAAATGATGGTGAAAATCCCGTTGCTTGTTCATCTGAAGTTCTGCCACTGCTCCATGAGCTTATTTTGCATTCTGATGCATCGCTTTATGAGTACATCAAGGTATCTTTCTCTGCCTTGTTTTCTGGAATAAAGGACTCTGTTTTTATCATGTAAGTTATGCAGTGTAGAGGAGAATATTTTAAAGGCTAGCCCTTTTTTTTGTGGTAATCTTGCATCATAAACTGTTTTAATGTTCTTAAGTAATTTCATTTCAGGAGCTTGAGCCCTTGCCTGACTTGGATATGTTTTCTGACATACGAAAGTTCCATGAGGAATTATGTCTAGACTACTCAGCAAAGAATCACTTAGTAAATGTAAAGGCCTCTGGCAACTTTTGTGAATTTGATTGATTGTTATCATAATCTTAATTACCATCTTATCATTTTTTTTCCCCAATTGGTGATTTCAGCTGGCAAAAAGGTCTCTCTACCTTCCACCAAGAGTACTTGTTTGGAGGTGCTTTCATGTCATTCCCTATATTCGTTGTATTTCCTTGTTCCATTACTTACAGAAGGTTTGGCTTGAAATGTATTAGGGTGTTAGTAGCAATAAGATGGGAAAATGATGTTAATACAGTATTTATGTTCCCTGTTTTGAAATGTCTTTTTATGGTTTTAACCAGGTGTGTTAACTCATTCACAGTGGATGGGTGGATTCTTTTATTTTTGATTCTGTTAGTTAAATGAGTTTCAGGAGCAGGAGTGATGTGGACGTTGCTTTCCAAGATGCTTTATTTCCTTATTCATCCCTTTTTCTGTTCCTTTCCTTTTCATTTTGTGTGTCACCTCCTTGTCTCTTTAACTAAGTATTTGTATATATGTTTCTTAAATGACTTATATTGGTAGGGATGGTCAACTCTAGTATACTCTTAAATCAATGTAGGAAGATCATTATTGATGTTTTTACATCTCAGACCTCGAAGCGATTGATTCTTTAGCACTTTGCTTGTTACTCCACTCATTCCAAATTGAGCATTTTAGTTTGACATGCTTGGTTAGTAAGAGTGAAAGAGCTGAAAGTAAAATTTAGGTAGTTGTGACAAACATGTGGGAACATGTTGCCACTAATAGATGCAATTCATATGAAATATTTGAACAGCAGAATATAAGGTTCTCATTCAAAGGAAGCAGATTCAACTTGGAAAGAGAGGGAGTTATAAAGCAGTGCAATGCTTCATTTTGCTGCATTATTTGATGCTAAATGAAGTGGTTCACAACATCATAACTGAATGAGTTCACAGTGGTCATGACTAAACTGTATAATATCTTTGTAGGGAAACATTATCTTATGGATTTCTTGGTTTTGTTAATCTGAATGATCGGAATTTGGAGGTTTTTTTTTTTCACATGAGATAGAGAGAGAGAGAAAGAGAGATGGCCTAAAACATGATTGAATATAGCATGTTGACTGGCAAACTACTTGCTCACAGATCTTTAAGAACATGTTTTCTTGCTCAGGTGAGACGTAACTTTTGTGAATTATGTGGTCCTTTATGTTTAATTGAATCTAACAATAAGACTAGACCTTTTTTGTGGATAGTAGGAGCACGCTTGTTCCAAGTTTATCCTCCAAACTCAAATTTGTTGGAGCATAACTTTGTAATGAGTACTAAGAATCAACCTCATAAATGATGCCTTTTGTTCTAAACTAAATAGATTTTAGGGTACTGGAAAAGGAAGCAGGAAATCAGTAATGAGATTTGAGGAGTGCATGAAATTATCTGTATTGCTGAAGTTAAAGAGTTGCCTGGAGCTAGAGGGCATTTCAGTTAATGGAAGAAGTGTACATGGTTTCATGCAGCTTGCTAGTCTTGCTTTTGATAATCATAATTAATGTTTCTTGCAGCCTTCAAGCGTTGCACAAAAGATTCTTTGAAGAGGAAGCTTGTCAAGGGTGGAAGAGAGCAAAACTTGGTTTTTTGAATGAATATTGGCACTCTGACCAAGATATTGTTTCTGCAATTTGGCATCTTGTTCGAATGTGTAGCTTGGATGATACTGACAACTTTGCCACATTGGTTTCTGATTTTGTGTCTAGGGTACTGCTATTTTTGTTTTCTCCTTTTCAAAATACTTCATTTGAGCATGTTCATATCCTTTTATGTCTGTTTCTGTTGGGATGCAGGTTGGTATCGATGATCCCCATCGTGTTGTTCTCCATCTCCCTGGGGAGATTAGCGATGCACCACGCTTTGAAGAGGATAAAGCTGAAAAGGGAACAGATCGGCTTGTTCAACTGGATACAGTTGTATCTGACCAACTTTTGAATTCACTTATAAGGCTTTTGAAGAAGTATTTGATGGATGACTCTGTTAAGATAATTGATATGACATCTCAAGCTTTGCGGGTTTGTGTATAGAAAGCATTGATTTTACTTGTGTTGAAATGTGGACTTGATTTCCTTCTTTGGGCAGTTATTTTTGTATTGCATAATGTCTAGGGTTGTAGAATTGGTCATTATTTGTGATCAAGTGAAAACTTATATTATTCCTTTGAGTTTGTCAAAGAGTTGACATCAGAGATGATCGTGTTTCTTGGGAGTTAAAGTTGTAATTCTGAAATTGGTAAGTTTTGGAATATGATCTCTCAAGAAAGTCGAAATTCTTGAGATGTCTTATAATTTAGCTGAAGTATAAAAGTCAGTCGGTAAAGGTGGTGTTGCATTGCACTTTGAGGTAATAAGATGATAAATATCTTGTTAGTCTGGAGAAATTTCTCTTATTTGGTCTGAAAGTAGGATTCTCATGTCTTTTCCCATGTCGCACTTTCTTGTTGCTTGTCTTTAGAAATTTCCCTTTTTTGGTCTGAATGTAGGATTTCTCCTATCTTTCTGATGTTGCACTTTCTTGTTCAAGTAGTTATTAGCTTTAGAAATTTCTCTTATTTTGTCTGAAAGTAGGATTCTCTGGTCTTTTCCATCTTGCACTTGCTTGTTCCTTGTCTTTTGAAATTTCTCTTATTTGGTCTGAAGGCAGGGTTTCTCCTGTCTGTCTGATGTTGCGCTTTCTTGTTCAAGGAGTTATTTGCTTTTCATAATTGGAGATGGGGATTTTTAAAATCTCATATATTGGATTAGTGATTGTGGTGTTTGTCTTTCTGCTTATTGTACCTGATATTGGATTAGCTGTGATCCTTATTGTACCTGATATCTTGCAGTAATTGTAAATATGCAATCTTGAGACTTTATCTTTTGCTCCTCATTGGTATTGGATTTACTGAGCGCTTGATAGTTTAATTAAAATGATGTGATGATTATGGTGCCAATCTTGATGCTTGGTTTATAATGTTACCTCTGTGGAGAATAATTTGCTGGCCTCTGTGGTATTTGTGGCTCCAAAAACTGATTTTTGGAGTAAGAAACGTCTGATTTATGTATATTTTCTGAGCAGGGGATACTTTCAACAGAGAAAGGTCAAAGAGCTCTGCTATTATTTGATCAACATGAGAAATCTCTTATTGAGGTATGAGCAGTTCTTTTCAGGACCATTGTTGCACTGCATTTTGGAATAATTTTAGATCAAATTTAAACTGCATCACTGGATGGGTTATTTCATTAACTAGCTTCCTAGGATTAACTTAATTTGGAATGAAGTATTCAGACATGAATTTTCATATATTCCAAGTGTTATGGCAGTAATAGATTCATTGGAGCTTTGGCTGTATGTAACAAAGAGACTTTGGATTACAGCAAATATCATCGGAGGTTTAAAGCCATGGCTCCTTTTCTTTGCCATGTCTATCTGAAAATGCAAATATTTAGAGTAAAGGAGAGATATGAACTGCTTGTCTGTCATGAGTTAATATTGCCAGTCAACTAACATATCTTTTGATATCTTGTACTTAAAACTGTAGGGAAAGCTCTTGTAAAGCTAAATGTTAGCTGATGCACAACTTCCGCTGGATTTTAGTTTTGTTTTTGGTGCATAAAATTCAAAGAATAAACTATGCATGAATATACTTTAGTTTTGACTGTCTTTTTAAGGCCCCCCTTGGGTCCCTGGAAAAATAGCTATTGGACTATTATCAGCGTTGCTGCATTGCATTGTGGATTACTAGCATGTTTAGTAGTTGATGCAGATTACATGTGGCATTTGACGAAATAGTTATGAAATAAATGATATATATGAATCAGCTGGACTCACAAGTTGGTGGCTTGTGGTATCATGTGCTTACAAAAGTCAACTTGTTGATTTGGTAGTTTGCTGAAGCCGCTACATCATAATTCCAATAATTTGCGCAAGTTTGTATGATGGATCCACATCATTTTTTCCTGTCTCCTAGTTGTATATGCATTTATACACGTCTATAGATGTGTAGCCATCTATCTTTTATTATCTTTTGTCTATGAATACTTTGCAAGTGAGATTAAAACCTAGTACCACTAGAGTAATGTTCCTGTTGAAAGGCTTAATTTTACAATGTTTATTAAATTATGATCATGATCATGATCATGATCATTATATTTTGTACTTTTTCTGGCTGTATCTGTTGATAGATTGTTCCAGTAGTTATGGCTCTACATTTATTTCATGATGTAGGTTCACTCCAAGGGTGTCAACACGGAGCTCGTACAGAAACTGGTATCAGATCTGGAAGCAAAGTTCAATGGTACAACCCCCATGAGGAAATCTCTTTCTCTCTCTCTCTCTCTCTTTCTTGTGCTACCCTGGATGCATTTTGTGATGTAACCTTGTAGTAGAACCATCTCTCTAATCGTTTCTGCAAGTATCATTGGCTTCTTTCCCTTACCTTTTCCTTATGTTTTTTCCTAACTTGTTTTTCTTTCTTCCCTACTCTTCTGAAACTTATCATCTCTCTTCCCATTCCTTTTATGATCATATTCTATGCTTGCACATTTTAGAAGAATTTTTATCACATATTTCCTTTTTATATAGAAAGACCCATATTCTGCTTTGATGTGCATATTAAGAAACTGATTTCAAAAACCACAAATCTTATGGTTGGCTTCAAAGCACCTGTTTAATTTCTTTACCCAAAATTCACTTCTCTATTCAATGGCATTTTAAAAGGATTTTTATCACATATTTCCTTTTTATATAGAAAGACCCATAGGCATAAGTCCACATAGGACTCCTAAATTAATTAGTGCCTCTTAATCTTCTCCTTTGATATGCATATTCTGAAACTGATCTCATTCAAAAACCACAAATATTATGGTTGGCTCCAAAGCACCTGTTTAATTTCTTTACCCAAAATTCACTTCTCTATTCAATGGCATTTTATAGATTGTTCAGAAATTTGTGTGAGAAACGAGCTTAATCACAATGCTTAATATGGGAGAAATGATAACAGAAATCATTGATTTAAACATCAATGATTTTTTTTCTCTATCGTCCTGGATTCTGAGGTTCTGGACAAATCAGAATGAATATAGAAAAGAATTTGTCCTGTTTATAAACTTGAGCATTTGTTTAAGTTGGCAAAATATGCTATGTGTCAGCCACCTGTTTGGTAGCTACTAAGGAGTGGCAGTGACAATGTGTATCAAGGACCACCTTGATGTTAATGTGTTTGTGAGGATATCGTTTCTTGAACTAAAATTTGCAGCTGCACTGGAATTGGAACTAACCATTCCTTTTTATTCCCTATGTCTTTTTGTTTTTGGGTTTTCCTTTTTTATTTTTTATTTTTTTCTTCCATGCTTCTTGTTGCTATTTTCTAGCACAGAAGTTGCCTTTTCTTGGTCAATATAGTTTCACTCTCCTAAAATATTCTACCTGCATGCCACCTTCTACACTATCGGGCAGCAACTCTTTCTGCTATTGAACATTTTTGAGAAACTCTCATATGTAAAAGCACATCAAAATCGGCATCAACTGATTGTGGATTTTCTCAGGAACTAAATGAGAGCCAAATTTGGCCAGACAGTGAAAATATATCTTTATTGCTTCATCAGAGAAATAAAACAGACTTCATGAAAACGAATAAGTCCCTGTATTCTGGTTATTTTGCTTGGACATTTATCATAATTTGAGTCTTCCAACTCTGCCCAAGTTGTTTTAACAACTCCCATTTCTTTCTGCCTTCGTTACTCGGCTCCATATCTCTCCTGTAAAGAGATGCTTTTCAGGCTGTCCATTGCAAAGAACCCAAGCTTGGGAAAATTGAGAAAGAAGAAATAGTGGGAAGGAAGCTAACTTGGAACTTGGAAGTTTCAGAGAGGGGAGAGAGAGAAGCACATATATTTTTAACTTTTAGAGAATAGGGAATGAGAGTTGTTAGTGCCTGATGTGTTGGCTAATGGGTTTGTTGGCTTCAAGATCCAAAAGTGGGTAATTGGAATTTCCATGAGAGTTGTACTGAACACAGTCAATGGTAATCTGAAATTTGTATTCCCATTGACAACTATAAAACATCCCAACTTAGCGGGTGGTAGATTCAATAACTGAATGTACTTGTACTTCAGCTTTTTCCATCGTAAGAGCAGCACTGCAGATTCTATTAGTTCATGTTGTCAAAGGTTTGTTAGAAGTCCTTAATAATATAACGGTTTACATTAAGCAATATCCAGTTTTGTAGATGAGTTTTTTTTTTTCCTAGAAGGGGAGAGGTGGGATTTAAGAAGCCGGGAGGGGGAGGGGGGATATGAACCCTGGATCTCTACAAAATATTTTTTGTAGATGAGATTTTCATGACATATAATTCTATTACCATCCAAGTGTCTTTTGGAAGATTGTTTTGATAGTTTGATTGCTGACAAACTTTGTCTAAGGATTGTAAGATATCCTATAGCTGTTGTGGTGATGCAGATTCTTTATTTTATATCATTATTCCATATGTTTGTATGGCATATCAATCTTCCAAGTTTGTTGAGAGTACAAAGTTTCATAACAGCTGAAGCAATTTCTCTGGAGAACTCTGCTATGTGGAAGACTCATGACAAAACTTTTGATATGTGGGTTTGTCCCCTGGTTTATGGACTGATTGGTTACTGTGATGATATTATCATAAGGTACTTCTTACCTGCATGGCTTTAGTTGTTATGGTGCTCTTCTGGCTTTTTTAGGATTTTTTTTGTTCTTTTTTTGTAAAACATTTAATTAGAATTTTCCTGTTCTTTTCAGGTTATGTCAAGATATATGTTTGGTAAAATCTGAAGTTGCAGAGCTTTTGTTCCCAAGTGTCATGGTTAATCTAGCAGGGAGAAAAGATTTGGACGTTGACCTATGCAAGTTGATATCTTTCCAGGTTGTCTTAAAAACCATTGCTGATCAATTTCTTTTGTAATTTTTAGTTTTCTTTGCCAATGCAATGAGTTGGTAAGAGTTAACCTTCGTGATTCATATAATCACACTGAATAGGCATGCTAATTCTATAAATGCCTGCAACAGCTGGATAACTTAATGTGTTAAGCCTCTTTCTTTGTAGTGTTATGGATGACCATTACCTATGTACTTCTCTTCCTTTAAGATAACATTTTTATCTCTAATCCTCCTTTTCCTAGGTTTTGGCTTGAAGTTTGCATGAATTTGAGGTAGTGGGCGAATTGATACTATTGGCAGTGTTCTATAAGATTTACAAAGTTAGACAATGTTGGTGGAAATATTAACCATGATCATTCTTCTGGGATTAGGAAGTGGCTGAAGGGAGAACATGAACATAGAATTTTATTGATTTTCTTCTCATTGTCCTGAAGTTTGTAGCTATCTGTATTTGCTCTCATGATATGGTTAACGCATTTATTCAATGGAAATACTGATCTGGACACTAATGCTTTTGGACAAGGAGTAGATATAGGGATTTTGGGTATAATGAGCTTAGCTGTGGTTAAACTCAGGATATAACAGAGAGAGAGAGAGAGAGAGCATATATTTTTTGCTGTGGTTAGCTCTGTTGTAAGCTTGAAATTTGGCTTCTATACTGCCTTCAGTAGGTGACCTTCTTTTTATGACATTTGACCCCTGTGGAAGGCTGCCAATGGGGCCAATCCCAAGCTTCTTCCTGTCCACTAAGATTATGACTTGAGTTTTGGTGACAAGGCACCACAGAGCATCCTTTGGTGGAAAAGGGATGAGACTGATGCATAGCTATGATGGAGAGAGATACTCCAGTATCTTCTTATTGCTTTTGGTTTTCATTGTTTCCTTGCTCTCTTAGGGTAAAGGAGCCATCAAAATGCGATGGGGCTGCCAAGTGCCATCTCGTTGCCTCTTCTTCTTTTGAGTAGTGCAAGCTACAAGATTAGTTGGGCAGTTAGACCAAACTTACTACCCAAACTTTTCTATAAGGTGTATTTCATAGTTTTAGGTTATGATTTATTTTCTAATGTTGACTTTGATTGTAACTTAATAGGTTAATCCAATGCTGTAGATGCGTGGTATTAGACTCTTTAGAGTTAGTTAATGCTATGATGTTGAATGTCTCATACATGACTTGTGGAGCAAATTATATAATATGAATGTAAATTTTCATGTAACAGAATTATCATATCTGTTCTTCATAACTTGTTGATAACCTCTTGAATACTCAATGCCGTCAAACTCTAATAGCATTAATCTGTCACCGCATAAGTCTCTTCTGAAGTCCTGTATTGTTTCGTTGTCTGATGTGGTTCATGTTGTACTTAAATTTTGTATTGTTCTGTTTTGAATGATAACATTCCTTCCTTTTTGATTTGTGACCCCTTGGGATTATAGCAGTTTGATCCATTGCATTGTTAGACGAAACACTTATACTGTGAATATGGTCAGGTTCAGGAAAACATATTCATTGAGTCCAATACACTAATGAAATCAATAAAAGTTATGTTGGATGCACTTAATGAGCTTCGGCTGTGTCATATGCTGGAGAGATCCACATCATTGCCTGGGCGAGAAAACTCAAAGGTAACCTTATACATGCGTGTTATTTGTGGGTTTAATCGACTTTGTTGCTAAAAAGTGGAAATGTAAACTAGAGGAGTTCTTTTGTTTCATTTAATGAAAATCAATTGAAATGATATACTGATGGATGGTTCAACAGCACACTAAGGCTTCTAGTTATGGATCAAAATCCCGTTTCTACATCAGTGAAGCTGAAGGACAATTCATCATCTAGATTGGTAACATCAACATTATCGTGGGAAAAGGTATGTTTGTTATCCCGGTAAATTATGGACCCTGTTTCCAAAAGATCAGTTCCTCCTTTTGTTCTTATTTCATCTCACTGTTTATCATGGCATATAGCAGTGTCTCTGAATTTAGTATTACCTTTTTCAAATATGGATCTCTGATCACAAATGTGTTTCCATAAGATTTTCCAAGTTCTTCACCCCAAAAAAAAAAAAAAAAGAAGAAGAAGAACAAAAATGAAAGATAAAATTTGAAGGGTGAATATTATGGTAAACCAGGCAGAATTGGTACTTCCTAGAGCCCAAATTGCAGGAGCTTGTTTTTCGGGTTTCCTTGCGTTTAATAAAAATGCGCTAATGTTGTATCAGGTATTGTGTCTCATCAGTCATTGCCTCTTCTTTTACAAATAAATAGCTTTAAATGTTACCAAATGATGAACAATGGATTGCAGAAAGAAGCCCAAAGAGTTTATGCAGAATGTTTTTATTTGACTGAGTATTTCTGGAAAACTTTTATCATTACTGGGCTTCATTTGACTTTTACTCTTCATCTTTCTTTTCTATATCTCTCCCCACAGTCGGGAAGGGATGGAGATGGTATAAGAGGTCTTTTTACTTGACTATGCAACAAAATACCATCATGGGTTAAGGAGAGGTGAAATTTAATCACCACAATCATAGAGGAATAAAGTACAAACTTGCTTTTCCTGATTTTGATGTACTAAGTGAACAATTCTAAAGAACTAATCGGGGATAAGATGGATAGCTACAAAGTTGAAGCTGTGTTGGTGCGGTGTGGTGAAATGAAGAACTGAATCTCTAGAAAACTCTAAGACAGTTTCATGACTTTGTGCATCCAATACTTGTAGATTTCGTAAAGATTTGGCAGGGTTTTTAATCAGATAAAGTCCATTTGTCCCACAAACTTATGGGGTATCCGGCAAATAAAGTTTCTATTTGATGTATAAATGTCTTTGAAATCACAAAAACTTAGTGCAAACATTATTTGCTAGGGATTCTTTTAATTCTCGTGCTTTAGAATATAGTCAGGGACACCATCATTGTCTGAACTGATATTGCAAAGTTAATAGGGATTTTTTGTGGATATTTGTTGCTTTTATTTTTTGGAATTATCAAAAGGAACATATTGTGCAGCAGATTCATGAATAAACCGTTAAATTTCTACCTTTGCTTTTCTAGCATGTTAAGATTGTGTAATGTTGTTTTCTTATGTCCTATGTTCTATTAGGTTTACTGGCTTCCTATTGATTATCTTGTGGTTGCAAAGTCTGCCATTGTAAGTATCAAAACTTCACTCTTTTTTTCATGGAAATGTGCTGTGGAAGTTGGTTGCCTTAACCGACCTTTTTCTTACTCATATTTTCTGGATTTGCCTGACAGAATTGTGGTTCTTACTTTACTGCTGTTCTCTATGTGGAACACTGGTGTGAGCACCACTTCGATAGCCTCACACTAGGGAGCCCAGATTTCTCCCATCTTGAAATAGTGAGTTGTATTGCTTTTCCTCTGGAATTTCCTCTCTGCTTACTGTTAAAGTTGATTTCAACTAGTTTGTAGTTTTAGTTATGTGGCTAGAAAGAAGAAGGGATTGATTGGGATTTTGAATAGTAGAATATGTACTCTTGCATAGACGAAGCTTGTAATGTGAAGTTTCAAGAAATCCTAAGTGTTCTTTTTTCTGTAGCTGCCAAGCCACATTGAAATACTTGTCTCAGCAGTCACGCAAATCAATGAGCCTGATAGCCTGTATGGGATAATTCAATCTCACAAGGTCAGTTATTCTCTACATGCTACTGTTTACAAATTTTGTGAATTACAATGTTGTACCAACTTGTATATTGAACATACTGTTTTGAAATGCTGTTGAAAAGTAGTAGGTCAGGGGTTATAAACGGCTATGGATTGATGCTGAAATGCTTTTGTTGCTTGTGAATGTCATAGCATTTGGGGCCTAGCCTTTAGTAGGATGTGTTTTGGCCTTTTTTGAGCTAATTCGTCATATCATTATTAGTATTTTGTTATACCAGCTTCCAAATCATTTTACTAATATGTGAGTGGCCTAGAATATGTTGTGCAGAAAAAATGTCAGACATGAAGGAGAACATTTCTCTTAGACAATGCCTAAAAATGCCATAGCACTAAGACTGCAACTTTTTTAAATATATCATAGTATTTCCCTAATCTTTGCTTCACCATCTTATTCTATCCACTGGGCTGGCAGCTTTTGGTTAATTTTGAGCATCCACATAAACAATTCTCTACTCGTCTGAATAAAGAACTAGGGGACTCTTATATCTCATTTGTTACATGACCAAACTCTAATATCAAGTGGCATGTCACAAGCATCCCATTCATATTCAGATAAGAATCCTCAGTCATAAAATTGATATTGTTATAGCCTGTCTCTGTAAAGTGAAAGTGGAATTTTTCCTTAGGTTTTTCCTTTCCATTCACTAAGATATCCAGTTTCATCGAATTTCTTCGAATAGTCATTTTCTTCTGAAAAAAGGGAAGAAGGATCTTGTTTGATGGATCCCTCTGTACATGAAAAACTAATATGATGCGTCAGGTGAACCTGGACCAGTGAACAACATTTCTGCCTCTACGAATGGAAATCTAGGGATTTTGCAGATATATTTAGTGTTTTGTATAACCAAACATGTACTCCCTCCCTCCCAATCTTTTGGTCACATTTGGGGATCTGTGCTATTTGTCAACAGTTGTTTGTGGGGCCACAATTGTTCGGATAGTTGGTAAACATCCATTAGAGGTTCACGTGGTTTGATACTCCTAAGCAAAGCCACACTCTGCTTTTCTTACAGTCTTGGTAAACGAATGAAATATCAGTTGGAGCCCACCAATAATTATTATTAAAAGCTTTTCCGACCACGTGTACAGTGCATTTGTTGGAAAGATAAAAAATTTGTTCGTCATTTTGGTTAGTGACTAAAATTTTTTGACATAAGCCAAAAGGAAAAGCATGACATTCACTGTGGGACACCGGGAGTATCTTGCTGGAGCTTTGTACTCACGTAATTTACTTAATGAAATGGGTGAGGCAAGGGAGTTTATTGGTTGGAAATTTGCCAAAGCCTAAGTATCATCTAGTAGTTACTTAATACTGATGGATTAAACAACTTGTAGGTATTATTGTTATCAAGGGGATGATGTTATTCGGGTTCAACTTGTTCTGGTCTAAGTTATGAAGCACTGGAACAAGCTTACAATAGCGTTCCTCCAACAATTATCTTCTTCCCTAGTACTACTGTTTTGGCTGCAATAGCTGTGTAAATCAATTTTCTTCTTAAACTTTGTGAGTTATTATAAACAGTGAAATATACTGAAAATTTTCTCCCTAAAGTTTGTGAGTTGCCATAAGCAGTGAAAAATTGATGCTGAATTTATGGGAAAAAATTTTAAATTTTAGATTATTGCAATGCAAATAATTTAAACTTTATGTTTTTATTGAAAAATGATTGATTCATAGTTTGGCATTGCACTTGCATCCTAGTCTTTGAGAATTTTTGGACCATTCAAAATATCAGCAGTTTATCCTCATTGTTGCATTTTTGGCCTTTGAAAGTTTATTGGTGGTCTTTTTGACAGTTGACCTCTCAAATAACCATGTTCGAACATGAAGGAAATTGGACTAAAGCCCTTGAGCACTATGATTTACTAGTACAATCGGAACTGAAGGAGCCAATAAGTGGCCATCCAAAAAGTCTTTCGTCTGACGAGTCTCAACCAGTGGTTCCAGCGCTACTTTCTAAATCAAAAGATCAGATTATGCAAAAGAGACCTTTTAAAGGTTTGATTAGATCTTTGCAGCAAATTGGCTGCACCCATGTGCTGGACGTATATTGCCAGGGATTAGCTTCTCTGAAAGGCCAACTTCAACACGATTTAGAATTCACTGAACTGCAGGTCTGTCTTATTTTATGTCATCAACGGACAGCCAGAATGAAATTGGTCTTTGTGTGTGTTTAGCAACAAATTAAGGCACACATACTGGGATGCCAATGTCTGCAGATTTTGGTTATCTTCTTTTGCTTCATGTGTTATACAATTTATTTTCTCCTGAATTGTGTTTGTCAAACTGTGCAGTATGAAGCTGCTTGGCGTGCTGGTAATTGGGATTTTTCTCTACTTAATGGTGTAGCTACTCCGGTTCTTGATCAAAAAATTAAATGTGGTCATTTTAATGAGAATTTGCACAGGTAATTTAACAAATAAATGGAAATTCTTAGTATCATATTTATGCGGACTTCATGCTATGTGATTTAAGGCTGCTTCTGGCTACATATTACCGAATGAAATTGTCTCTTGACATTACACTACTATATCATTATCTCCTGTCTGACCTCAATGTGGTTGCCTTTTCATTATTCCTTTATTTGCACTATTCCTAGTTTTTGGTGGGTCGGTGGGCTTTTTTTTTTTTGGGATTCCTTGATTCTTGTCATTATGCTTTGCTCAACTACTGAGATAATCTTTTTCAACTCTTCATAAAGACAATGGAAAGTATGATCCTGTGATTTCTGTGCCTGAACTCTTTCTTTTCCTGCAAGTAGTTAGTTTTAGACTCGTAAAAACAAGAATTTTATTGTAATTTGCTTTCAAATGTTGGAGATGGGAGCACATGCATTGTTGAAAGACTTTTCTTTTTCAATCTATCTGAAAAGACCTACTGCATTGTTGGAAAAGCCATTATAATTTGCCACTGCAACTATTCATAACATTGATAATAAAGAGAAAAGCCACCAGGGGCCATACAATTGTGTGGATTTCCATAGCAGGGTCTTATACTTTGTCTTGAGGATGTGTGAGCAATCTTTTCGATGACTGATCTGTATAGTGTCTAGGAATTGGATATTATGATTGCAACATCTGGAGGTATCAACGGCTATCCAACCTAAGTGAGGGAGGTTTCTTCTCTTGAGGATCTGAGATTTCTTTCTTCATGTTAGATATGGTGCTTACCACAAAGCAAATTAATCTAAAAAATAGGCACCGCAAATGCTACTAATGCTCACTTCATAGCGCATTTTGTAATCTGTGCTTCCATCTTGTGAAGCAGCTGTTTAAGGGCTTTAGAGGAAGGGGAATTTGATGAGTTTCACACAAAATTGAGAGATTCCAAGAAGGTATTTAATGGTCTTGTGATTGGTCTTGACATTTGAATGACTTGCATTTTTGAATTGCATCATTTACAACCTTTCTTGTCTCTCAGGAGCTTCTGCTGTCCATCTGTCATGCAAGTAAGGAGAGCACTGAATACATATACTCAGCCATGGTTAAACTTCAGGTAATCCATATTTGAAGATTATACTGCTGTTCTTCTAATAGACATGGGGACATATTTATTCATATTTGTCCCCTTCTGAAACAAGGAATTAGAATTATTGCTGAAAAGATTTCATTTGGTTGGCCTTGTAATCATCATTCTAGATTTATAACTCATGTTTCTACTTCCAATGTCGAGTTACATTGGCACCCTTTTAAATTGCCAAACTTGGTTAGCCTCATCTCTAACATCAATCCAACTAACTGATAAAAGTCCACCAGAAAATGATCTTATTGCAGATGAGGTTATACAAAGATTGTGAATTGCATAAGAGTCTCAGTTGGAAAGAAATGAGGAAGTTTTTCAGCAGAATTTGAAATTGAATTTGGTTTGGATTATGTAAAACTAAGATTCTTATCACATTTCCTTGTAATCTTCATTTCTGGGTTTTGTTGCAGATCTTTTATCATGTTGGAATGGCTTGGGGTTTACGTTGGAGTATGTTATGCAAAAAAACAGTTGCTTCGTCTGTGACATTGAGGTTGTCATCTGAACCTATTGTCCCCTTCATGGACCAGGTACTCTTGTGATTGAGATGTTTGCCTGTTAGTTGCTGTATCTGTTAATAAGTTCATGCTTTAGGTTCTTTATTCTCCTGACTATGCAATGACATCAATCAGATTAAAACTCCAAATCAGCTTTTGACAGTTTTCCATTCCTTGACGATGGTTAATTTTGCTGTTACGTGTTCATAAATTAGAATGCTTAACCTTTGGGCTCTATGCTGATTGACATGCCACCAAGTTTTGGATGCTTCCTTTAATTTTGCAATTAGCTGCAAGAAGAACAAGGTGCATGAAACATTTCCCCTGCCAAAAAGAAAATGTAAAACAAAAATATCATTTTTAATACAAACTGTTTGCATAGCTAGATGCAGTGCTGTTAATATACTTGTCTTGACAAATATTTCAGTCCGTTTGCATCCCCGTTAGTGCCAAGTAGATCTTCTAACAGTAACAGCAACAGAAGAAAATAAAGCCACTGCTGTTTTGCACCAAACAGAATAAATTAATAAAATAATAATGATGATAGTACTACTAAATAATCAAGACAAATATAAAATAAAGGGCCACCCTTGTATTAAGAAGAATGAAGTGGAAAAGGGCCATGAAGTTGTTGAGCAAATGTTGAGCCATATCGAAAAAGATTAACAGAAGAAGCTTAAAGAACCAAAAGAAAGGCAAAGGAATTGGCTTAAGTCAAATTCCTGCATGAAGTACATGTACATTTTTGTCTTTCTGACCAGGTAATCTTAACGGTTTCTTCAGGTACAAACTTTTGGGATTTACTTCTTCCTCAAAGTTTTTCCAAACTTTTCTCATCAAATAACTAATTGTTAACATGTTCTGCTGAGAGGACAAAATAAATTGCCTTATCTTGAATGTCAAGTTCACATAATAGCATATAGCCAAGAGCTGAGTGACGAAAATGAGATTCACCCCTTCTTCCCTTGGTATTTACCATGTAATCCATGATTGTAACTATTTACCTTCACTGACACTTGAATCTTTTTTTTTTTTTCCAACTTGTAGCTGTCATGGCTGAATAAAGATTGGAGGCAAATATTGGAACAAGCGCAGTTGCACATGAATTTGCTAGAACCATTCATAGCATTCAGGAGGGTCTTACTTGAGATCTTGAATTGTAGAGACTTCAAATTGCAACATCTTCTGGAAGCAGCATCTACACTTCGGAAAGTAATAATCCTAAATTTCAGCAGTACTTCTGGAAGCAACCTGGTCTCCTTTGTCTGACATTTCCTCATGTTACATAGGGCATTCAGTTTTCTCAGGCTGCTGCATCTTTACACGAATTTAAGTCCCTTTGCACAGCTATGGGGAAAGAACATTCCAATGTTTATTGGCATGGAAGGGTATGAACTTCTTTTCACAACTGTGGATTTATGTGATGCTCAAATCCAAAGCTCCTGTACTTTATCCCTCCATGAATTTTAGAGCTGGAGATAGGTTCCTGTGTTATGCATCATGTGCTCAATTGCTGTTGGATCAAGAAGCATTCAGCCAATATTTGGATATGGTTTTTGTTATACCCTTACTTTCATATTCATGTTGGCATGAACCAAATATTTGCTGTTGTTTGGATTACTACAGGAGAGTTAAGTTGTCATGGTATATCTTCTTAATTGGATATTTAAGTTGTCATCTTTCCACAGAAAAATTTGTTCTCCAAATTGTCACTTGGGTTGAATCACTACAGAAGATTTTCACTATTGTTGTTTTTTGTTATTTGCGGGTCCAAAACTTATTTCTGACCACTACTTCTTGAAGGTCTCAGTTCTCATTGAATTGGTAAAATGTTGGCTTTTCCAGAGATCTGGAAATTGCTTGTATATGATAGGTATATGATAGATCTTTTCTCTTAGCAGCTTGAAGAAGCTAAGCTTCTGCGGGCCCAAGGTCAGCATGAGATGGCAATCAACCTTGCTAAGTATATAGCCCAAGATTCCCAATTTGATGATTATACCTCAGATGTATTTCGCTTAGTTGGGAAATGGCTTGCCGAAACTCGTTCAAGCAAGTTAGTCTCACATCATTATAGGAGCCAGCAGTATCATATTGATTAGCCTGTCAACAAGTAGTTTTTGCTCTCTTGTGACACAACGTTTTTTGCAGTTCTAGGACTGTATTGGATAAATACCTGAAACATGCAGTATCACTGGCAGACAATCTCAAGGCTACAGACACAAAGTCTATAGCAAAACAATGCCAAATGCATTTCCATCTTTCTCATTATGCTGATGCACTCTATCGTACTAATGAAGAGAGACTGAACTCCAATGAGTGGCAAGCAGCAATGCGCTTAAGGAAATTCAAGGTACATAATGATTGGAAGAAATCCATCATATTGAAGAAACTGAAATTGGAAGGAGTTCTGGGCTTTTGATATTCACTGTAACTTGCTTACTTATTGCAGGCAAAGGAGCTGAAAGCTCTAATTAAACGTCTTAAAAGTTCATCAAAGGCAAGGTCCTTCTCTAAATGTCAAATCTCAAGGTGCTGTTGCAAAAGAGTGCTTATGGACCTTTAGGTGGAGGCTGACTTTTCTGTACATGGTTTTAGGGAGAACAAACTGAGTATTCATTAAAAATACAAGAGCTGCAGAAGCAACTTGCAATGGATGGGGAAGAGGAAGAAAAGTTGCAGGTGGTGGCTAGTTATTTAGATTTTGTTAATATTCATATTGGTGCGAGTTCTCAATCATACTGTATTGTGGTCATATCTTCTGCTTGATGCTTTGTTATATTATATTCATATTTGATTTGCCTAAGGAATAAAAGAGGGAGGAAAAGCGAATGATGAGAAAACAACAACAATGAAATTCATAATTCTAAATCCTTTTAATAGGTATATGTTGAGCACTTCCCTACCTTTTATTTGGTAAAGGTGTATTCGAGTGGTCATTTTGAATAGTGAATACCAACCAATCATTAGAGAGTGTTTATCTTTTCTCTTGTATACTGATATTCTATAACATGAACCCATAGTTAATATAATAGTAGTGAGAAAAGCCATAACTTCCTTCCTTTTTTACTCTTTCTGGCTTAGATGCTTTAGTGGTTTATGACTGGAAAGGTACTTTTGCCGATGATCATATTATACTGAACAGTGTAACATGCATGTTTACTGGCCAATAGCTGCCCCTTATGTGGTTATCATTGAGTTTGACTGTGAGATATTATTGACCATTGGGTGTACAAGCCATCTCTTGAAGAATAGTTGATGGTAACTTGGAATGTCAGAGCGTTCACTCACATAATTTGTCATTGCCTTTAAACTTACTGAAGAAGTGGAGTAATTCTAACTATTCTTAACTGCAATGGGTCTGACTTGTGGAAGCTTCCTAACGCTTTCCTCTGTTGAGTAAATACAGTGGTCCAAAGGTTGACCAGTCTAGATCAGGTATTTGATGTGCCAAAATACTGGATGGATTTTCTTATGCACGAATTGTTTTCTACCGAGTTATCTAACAAATTATTGATGTTTAAATTGCTTCTGCTCCCTTTCATCTTTTATTTCTATTATCTATTTTAATCTCATCAGATGTTCTGGTACTTGGATTTTAGTCTTACCATGTTGATGTCTATTCTTGCTGATCAGGAAGACAGGGACAACTTCTTAACTACTGCTTTAGAAGGGTATAAACGCTGTTTGGTCATTGGGGATGAATATGATGTCAGAGTGGTATGTTTCATAATCCAGGTTTTATTGTGGAAATAACTTACCAGTTTTGGTGCTTTGTACATTGTACATGAATGTTAGATGGAATGCTCTGCTTGGCACCGTCTGCATAAGTACAATCACAATATTGCTAATAATTTGTTGGATTTCTTCACACTAATAAATTGAATCATTTTTTGAGATCTGTGAATAGAAATATCCAGATGAACTGTTTCTGTAGCAAGTCAATTCTTGGTACAGTCAGATGTATTGTAAGTTTGATCATTTTAATTGAGTTCTGGTTTGATCTTGAAACGGCATGTATATCGTTTCAGGTGTTTCGACTTGTTTCCTTGTGGTTTGGTCTTTCACCCAGGCCAATTGTCATCAATGGCATGATTAGCACAATCAAGGAGGTAAGCTGGAAAAATGGTATTAAATAATTATTCAATTGTTTGGACAGAGGTAATCAGGTATTAATTACTAATATAGTATTTCTCTTTAGGAAACTAGTCCTTTAATGTATAATTCGTTCGGTTCTTTGTGAAAACACTTCTTTACCTTACAATCAAAATGAGTGTGCAGGTTCAGTCTCACAAGTTCATACCATTGGCATACCAAATTGCTTCAAGAATGGGTAGCACAAAAGATCAGGGACCACATAGTTTTCAGGTTTTTAATTGATGTTTAGCTTGTGCTTTCCACCTGATTTAAGTATGAGGTGTGTATGCATGCCATGCAATTTATCACCATAAAGTGGGTTTTCCTTTCTCTGCTAAATTTTATATAAATCTGTTTAATGTATGGAACATCTGCTTTGCAGTTTGCTTTGGTTTCTCTTGTGAAGAAAATGGCCATTGAACATCCTTATCATACCATATTCCAGGTATTTTATTTAGTATTCCTATAAGTTACACTGATGATAAGTTGTTATACTTCTTACCTTTGGTGATTTAGTCCAAAGAAAGAATGTTTATTTTGTCCCATACAATTCAAATGAAAGGTGCAAGTTATTTCTGCTCCAGTCAACAAATTGAAGTGAGTTCATTATTATTTCTTCCGTTTTGTTTCCATTGTCGCTCTTAGCTCCTTGCTCTGGCAAATGGTGATCGGATTAAAGACAAGCAGCGTAGTAGAAATTCATTTGTGGTGGATATGGACAAAAAGGTTGCTGCAGAAAATCTCTTGATAGAACTGCATTCACATCATGGGGATGTCATCAGACAAGTATAATCCTTCACCAGCTATTGTTTTTCGTATAATTTTTGAGCAACTATATTGAAGGTTTGGCTTCTTATTAGTTGCTACGCAATATTGTGTTTTATTTAGATGAAACAAATGGTGGAGATTTATATCAAACTTGCAGAAATGGAAACAAAGAGAGAGGTAAACCAAAAGTTGGTTATTTTTATTCCCTCTTCATTTATATCCTTTGTTGCTACCAGTTACTCATAACTCAGTCTTAATTTGGTATTTAGTCTGGTTTCCAGTCACTGAAATGTTGTTGATGACTAATCACTAGATACTTTCAACAGGATACAAACAGAAAGGTTACTCTACCTAGAGATATTCGTAGTGTTCGAGAACTTGAACTTGTAAGTACAGCACTTCTATCTGTTGTTTCTTTGATGAGTGGGAATTAACTTGTTGAACTGCAGAATGGGAACCTTTCAATCATGCGGCATTGGAAGTTTATTCTGATTTCTTATGTCTGGTCAAAAATTCGTCTCAAGAAGGGATGAGCAACGTCATTGGTAGTATTATGTCATGGAGCTTCCTGCTTATGTGTAAAAGTCCTGACAAGAATGTGCATGGGATATTTCAAATGAGTGTTGTACGAATGAACCTGTTTTATGTGCAACCATATCTTTAAAACTTTCAAACTACGTGTTCAGTTTATTTTCATTTTTCCCTTGGCATTCCTGAACAGAATTGATGTCAATTGTTTTCTCTGTCGTTTCACAACAATTAGGATTTTGTGTCCCAGCCTTGCTTTGGAGTAGCGCATCAGATATTCTGGTTTCTTGGTGTTCATGGATGGCCTTCCAACATATAGTCTATGTTGAAATATGGAATTTCTGGGTCAATGCAGTGAAAATAAATTCAGCATACGCTTGCTGGTGTTTGTTTATAAAACATCTAAATGATTACTGTAAGATAATTAGATTTACAAATCCTGTTTGTTCTAATCTACAGAATTTGCTAAAGTACTATTTCATATGGTTATTAATCTGTTCAACTATGCCTTAAACACTGTCCATGCCAATGACATGCATACGTGCATCTTCAGGTTCCTGTCATAACATCTAATTTTCCTGTTGACCGGAGTTGCCAATATTGTGAAGGATCTTTTCCTCACTTCAAAGGCTTTACAGATTCTGTCACGTAAGTATTGGGATAGGGGCCTTACGAGCTTCTTGTAGTTCTGCTACTTATTTCTCATAAATGTTGACTTTAGATCCATATGCTACAACTTTGCAGTGTGATGAATGGTATAAATGCGCCAAAAGCGGTTGAATGCTTGGGTTCTGATGGTAAAATGTATCGACAACTTGCAAAATCAGGCAATGATGACCTGCGGCAGGATGCTGTATGACTCCCTCTGCGTTCTGCTTTTTACTGATGTATCATGCTGTTTATAGTCTGAGTAGGATGCAAGATCATGTTATCTAGTTGGTCTTGGATATCACAGCGTGGAGAGTAATGTTCGTAGTAACAAAAATGAGGCAATTATTGAATGCTTAGCATGCATAACTGCCTAGTGTTTCCGTGAATTAAAGTCACAAATGTTAGGATAAAAGGGAAAGAAGTTGCATTGATTCTAATTTTAAGTTATAATAAATTGCATTGCAGCATGGTGAGCTGCAGATGAAAGATTTGCATGGTGACAAATTTTGGTTTTATCTTTGTTTTACAAATGCGTATTGATATTCCATTGTTGTATGAGTTAATTTTAAACAGATAATTTCTTTTTTCCTAACTGAAATTATATGGAATAATGTCCCTATTACCTATCAGCTTACAATAATTTAATTGCGTATTGATATTCCATTGTTGTACGAGTTAATTTTAAACAGATAATTTCTTGTTTCCTAACTCTAATTATATGGAACAATATCCCTATTACCTATCAGCTTACGATAATTTAATTGCGTATGCCAACCTTTGCTATTACATGGAAATCTTGTTGTCTTGTATGCACTTTCAGATTCACTTAAAAGAACTTTTCTTTTCTTGTGTTGTCATGTCATTCTTGTGATATGCTTGATTGCATACACACGATATCATATTATATTTGAAGCCTCATATGCATGGCATAAACTGCACTAATAGAAATCTTGCAACATCTGCAGGTAATGGAACAGTTTTTCAGTTTGGTTAACACTTTCTTACAGAACCACCGGGAGACGTGGAAGAGAAGATTGAGAATACACACATATAAGGTGGTTATCTACAAAGATGAGGATATGTATTATTAGTCTGCAAAGATGAATGCATTCTTTTGCTACCAACTATAAACAACAGAATACATACAAATTTATGTTATCCCTTCGACAGGTAGTTCCTTTTACCCCAAGTGCGGGCGTTATTGAATGGGTGACTGGCACTGTACCTCTAGGTGATTATCTTACCGGAAGGTCAGTAAAGTCGCATTGACTTCATAGTTCTCAAGCGGCAAATATGATGTGGTAAAGCACTTACATACTAAATTTATAATTGATCTTACTTCCAGCACGAGAAATGGAGGAGCCCATGGATGCTATGGACAAGGAGATTGGACATTCCTCGAATGTAGGCATCACATGATGACGGCAAGTAGCATATAGCCTTATCTTTATTGTTTCCTTTTCTTTTTTGACCAGAACTTTCAATCCATTCCCTGCACTATTTCTAATTTGTTTAGAAAAATCGGAATCCAAATGATTGATTTACTAAGGTTTTGCATAGACCAATAGAAGCAAGCTTATGTAGATCAGGTTTCTACTTTGTTGGAGTTAATTGTTGTATGTAGATGAACATCACTTTCCACGATGCTGGGATGTAGTTCTCTGAGACAAAGACATTTGTTCCTTAGACTCACATAAAACCTTTGAACTGTAATTGGTCCATTTACTTTACCATCATTGACATTTAGAAATTAGGAACCGCAACTTTAAACATGAAGTGAAAACCACCAATCGACATCATTTCTATATTTTTCCACAAACTTGACTGTGCATATGCACATGAGGTTTTAGAGGTTTGGAACAGAAACTTTAATAATGACCGTGGACCTCCAAGTAGGTAATTTGATGTTTTGATTTGCCATTGATCAAAACATCACTTCAATGGCCTGAGTAATGTTTTAATTGCCTATTGCTGTTGTTGGACCAGTGAAATACAATTATTGATGGTTTGTTGGATTCTGGAATAGAAAAATATTGCACAAAGATACAGCAGGGAGAATTTGATAATTTCCCTTGTTAGTTTCCATGATATTGAGTGGGGAATGTTTTTCCAAATAATGTGGTTCAGATGTTTGGAACCAAAGGTGAAGTTTTTGCTTTGGTGTGTCAGAGCACATTCACTTTCTTTGTGATCTCCTAATGGTTTCATATCACTCTACAGTTTCCCAATATGGTCTTATGGAACTGCTTTCTCTTCCTCATCTTTTATTAGTGTTGACAATCTTTGCAGATCATCCTCTTTTATTTTAGTGGCATTGTCACGGTTGATTTTGTTCTGCTGAATTAAATTTTGCATATCTGTTATTCTAAACTTATTTTAGTTTCAAATGACCATAATGAAAATTTTTTTGATGGTGTTGTAACTGCAAGACTTTTGAAAGGCGCCAATATTATTTAATTAATCTTTTTCCAGTCAGAAGTAGTTTGTGAACAGTTGAAAATGGTCTGTGCTTCTGGTTAAGATGACCTCTTTGGGGTTTGAATTCCTTTTTCTCTTTTTTTTTTTGTGTTTTGGGGGGGAGCAGCTGTTGCTGCCTCTTGATCTGTAAGAGAATATTAGGCAATAGTCGCATGCCAGGAAGATTAGCCAAGAGGATCATGTTTTTCTGTCCTTTTACGAAGAATAAAATATGCATATTAACCCCTAGAATTTTCTACTCCGCGTAAAACTACCTGATTCGTTATCTTATCGAAGTATTTAGCTTATTGCTGGATTGGGTGGTATTCAGAGCCAGCAATAAGTTATTGAATGTCACCCGGAATTAGAAGAAGATCGCTTGCCACCGTGGTGTGGCTAAGTGTAAACCGTCCCCGCTTGCTGCCTTTCATATTCTGATGTTTCTTATTCCTGTTTCAAACATAATACTTTGTTGCTGAAAAGGATTGTGTCTGCAGGAAAGTGACAAGCGCAGGGCTTTCCAAGAAGTTTGTGAGAACTTCAGGTTTCTTACTTCTGTCTTGTCTACCTTGTGTTTGAATTTGAGCCAAGTCATTTGATGAATCCATTATCTGTTAGTGCAGGCTGTCATGCATTACTTCTTCCTAGAAAGATTTCTACATCCAGCTAATTGGTTTGAAAAGAGGCTTGCTTATACAAGAAGTGTGGCTGCTAGTTCAATGGTGAGCGTGAGTGGCAGATATTTATTTGTTTTTGGGTAGCAAGCCTAGAAATCATGTCATTTGGTTCCTTATTAGTGCACTCATTCCTCGTTTCCATCATTTTGTCTCTCATTTATTACCAAACATGGAACCTCTTAAGCAGGCTGCTCCCCGAACATTACTTGACTATTGGCGGTATAAGTCAAAGTTTCAATTAACTAAAGCCTTCTTCTGATATTCAGGTTG
The DNA here is from genome assembly GCA_023065735.1 of Coffea humblotiana. Lineage (NCBI taxonomy): Eukaryota > Viridiplantae > Streptophyta > Magnoliopsida > Gentianales > Rubiaceae > Coffea > Coffea humblotiana. Next base: position 11,558,126 of record CM041211.1, read on the forward strand.
GTTACATTGTTGGGCTTGGAGATCGACATTCCATGAACATACTTATTGATCAAGCAACTGCAGAAGTAGTTCATATAGATCTTGGTGTAGCATTTGAGCAAGGCCTGATGCTGAAAACACCTGAGAGGGTTTTGTTCCTCTTACTCGTGTCCGTCCAAATAATGCAGTCTTTCAGTTTCTGAAGATCTTTGTGCTTGGTTTATAAACATTCTTTTGTAGGTGCCATTCCGGTTGACAAGGGATATGATAGATGGTATGGGCGTAACAGGTGTGGAAGGGGTTTTTAGGAGGTGCTGTGAAGAAACTCTCTCTGTCATGCGAGCAAACAAAGAAGCATTATTGACTATTGTTGAGGTAGTATTGATTGAGAGCACATCCTTTGACCCTTGGAACATTGTATTCAGATGCTTTACAGAAATAGGCTTTTGCTGCAGGTTTTTATCCATGATCCTCTGTATAAGTGGGCCCTATCCCCTTTGAAGGCTTTGCAGCGTCAAAAGGTACTATTTGTGTGCCCAAGTCTCTTGTACTGATCTCCTATGAAATTGATTTCAATGTGCTCTAGAGCAGTAGTATGGGACAGAAAAATGAGATAAATGTAATGGATTCTGGTCTTCAGAACTATATGATTAATAATCCTACAGCTTTTTCATGGCCTCTGTGGAAAGTTTGGTCTTGTAAAGTTCTTTTTTCATCTACCTTTTGAAGCTGAAGGTGAGCAGCTGATAAGAAGAAATATTCATTATAAATTTGGTCTTAGCAAATTGTGCATGTATTCTATATGCATCTAGTTTTTTGGCCAATGCAGTATAAAGTGTCATTGTTTTCATAGATGCATAGAGAAAATGTGCAGTAGAGGCAGTACAGTTTAGCCATTTTGGACTATTGGAGCATATGTTAGCAATCACTAACTTTAGATATATATTGTTGCACTCTTCAGCTGTGGAATGTTCACGAGCCCTCTCCACAGTTGGAGGAAAACTCAGTTGCAGAATGATCACAAGTCCTCATTGCATCTCTGCTGTTGAGACTTAAAATGCAGCATGTTTTACTTTAATCTGGATGACTTGGGAATTCAACATACAGAGAAGGTTATAGTGTTGTATGTATATTGAGACATGTCTCTAACTGTAGAATAGTTTGCTTCCTCAAACAAACAAAAACAAAACAAAAAATAAAAAAGCAAAAAACCAAACATTTAGCCAAGTCTAATATGAGATTCCTTTAGGTCAAAAGCTTTATACATGGCTTCAATTTTAATTTGCATCATTTACATGCTTTTCTTTCTTTTTTTCAGGTTCTTGAGCCATTCCTTTACATTTGACTTTTTACATTTGTGTATCATTTCACCATGATCCACAGTATGTCAGTGGCCAAACAGTTTTCTTATGATGTCCTTAAATTATGTGGAAATTTGTCTGTTGTATAGGAAACTGATTATGATTTGGAGACAAGCTTGGAAGGCTCAGAAGAAGATGAATATGAGGGGAACAAAGATGCTGCTAGAGCTTTGCTGCGTGTTAAACAAAAACTTGATGGATATGAAGAAGGTGAAATGAGAAGTGTGCGTGGACAGGTAATTAAATTGTTGTTACCTACTAGCTAATGGATTAGAAATAGCTAATGGATCTTGGAAAGGTGGAAGTGGCTTTCTGTGAGAGAGAGAGAGAGAGAGAGAGTTTGGTAATGGGGGAGAAACAAATAAGGAAATCAGAGGATTTCTTCAGAAATGGGAGAAAAAACAGTAAAAGGACAGAAAAAGTAGAATTGGTTTAAGACATGGTTGGTACCGAGCATCTGGCAAAGATTTTCACTTTTTCTCTTTAAAAAAAGAAAAAGAAAAGAAAAAAAAGATGGTTGTGAGTGCTTGGGCAGGGCAAAAACTAGCTCTCTTTCTGACAGGAAAAAAAATTAGCGAAACTGTTTTGTTGGGCGAGGTGGGAAACTTTCACATTGAAAGAGGAGGAGATACCTTGTTTGTGCAACTCCCGATAGCAAGAACAATATCATACTTACTCCTCAAACAGTGTATTTGGGCTAGCATACAAAGAGAAATTTATGACGTGAATATCTCTATCTAGAAACTGTTTTATTTATCTGCTTCCTATCAGTAAATTTTGTAATCATGATGACAAAGCCAGCTTTCTTTAATATTTTGGTAACATAAACAGAACACTATTTGTGCTTTGAAGCAAAAGACTGCAGTGGTTGCCATAGTTATTTTTGTTCTTTTAACTTGTACGTTAAATTTTCTTTTTTTTTTTTTTCTATTTCTTTTGGCAGGTTCAACAACTCGTACAAGATGCAATTGATCCTGATCGTTTGAGTCAAATGTTTCCGGGCTGGGGGGCTTGGATGTGATAACAACCATCATCCAAGTTTGAAGTCTTCTGCTTCTCTAAGCATCATTTTTGGTTGCACTTGAGTCTTTTTGTTCCATTTTTTTGGTGTGTGTTCACGAGGCTTGACTTCGTACATGCAGTGAGGCTGTAAGTCGAGCATTTTCATTTCACCTTTCAGTGTAAATATGTATAGGCACTACATAGATCACCAGTGTAATATGATAAGTTCATCCTATATTCCTCAAGCTTCACTGACAAAACAGCCTTGGATTTCTTGTGGATGGTGATCATGACAGAGGCATATAAAGAAATAAAGATATATGTAAATTCATTTTGGGTCATATATAGCGATCTGGAGTTATCTTCCATAATAATATGTGTTTCTTTATCGCTATTGAATAAATATTGACAAATTTTATTCGTTATTCATAAGTGGGAAGATTGATTGAAGAAAAATCGACTGTAGTGTTGATTTTAGAAAAATTCGCCTCCAACTGGCTTATCATTGTCACAAGATTGGCTTCAGTACTTAAAATGAACATGGACGTTTAATGACGTCGGTCTCTCTGCAGAACAAAAAAAGAATAAATGGAGAATGAGCTCCTGCAGACATACGACCGAGCACATGTGATCATTTTTTTTTCCTTAGTTTCTCCACTGCCGCTCCATGTCTGGTCCATTTCTTCTCAATTCTTCCATTGTTTCCAATATATATATATATATATATATATATATATATATATATATATATATATATATATATATATATATATATATATATATATATATATATATATAGATACACATACATATACATAGAAGCTTTTGAAAGTCACACTAGAGAACCAAAGTCTTATGAGTTGAGTTGAATCTTGAGAACACTCCTTTGTATTTTTACTTTTTAATTTACTCACAACCAAAGCCACAAAATTTGAAGTTGCAATCCACACTGCCAAGTATAGAATTTGATGTTAATTCCTAAAGTCCTGCCTTCACTACGTTGAACCAGAAGCCATCGGGCCAATACATTACAATATATTTTGCCCTCCTCTCTTTTCTGAATCCCTTTCCTGGCCAAGGCGATACTAAATTTACTTGAGATACCATGCCTTTTGCCCTCCAAGACTGAGGTTGATGGCGGTGTAATATAGGCAACCATGTTTATCACTGTGTGTTAGAACGAACTTTCAGGGCCTACAAAATGATAAAGTAGCATCATACTCTCAATTATTCAAATCCATTCCTCTGTTATATGGAAAATAAAGAATTCCCTGAACAAAGTTTTGTTTTTACAGTAAGATAACGAAGAAGTTCTATTTTCCCGGTTGATGGTGGCGAAATTAGTTTATTTTTATTGATGGATTTGGTATGGCGGTAATATTGATATTGTTTGGCCCAATTTGGATGGAAGCACCTAATCGTTTGGATTGCAAAACATCATGAAAGGTTTTGTCACTAAGGGTAAATTTTGAGATTTTATTAATAGAAGAACTCTAACTTTTATGTTGTGGAAGAGGAGGGGAGGGGAGGAATGGATTGGGTGGTACGGGGAGAGGGAGTATAAGTGAGATGTCCTGGATTCGAAACCTCCCACTTATACTTAAAAAACTAAAAAAAAAAAAAAAAAGTTGTGGAAGAGGGGACAATACGGTTGGGTTCTGGTATGGTTTCGTCTGGTTATTATACTTTTTATATTATTTGATGTACAATTACATTACATTATTGTTTTCGGAGTAAAAGTGGTAGACATAAATAAAATATTTGATATATATTCAGTACAACATTATGATGTATCTGTACATTAAAAATTTGAACATATACAATAACTTAACAAAACTGCACAAAATACAATTGTACTGAGTCTTTGTCAATTGTACGTAATGTCACAGGCTATCTATACAACAAAAGATACCTACAGCTTTCAAAGGCAAATATGTATGTACAAGGTAATAAAGCCTATCAAAACACTCATGGGGAATAGCCCACCCCATAACCAGCTTCCAGTTCTCATGGGACTTAGGCACACTCCTCCAGGAGGCACCAATGAGCCAAATAGTTTCAATAATCTGATTTGCCATTGCCACAGTAGATGCAACACCAGGTTCCTACTTCTCCAAATGAAGCGCACTGAGACAGCTAGAGCAAGCCTACGAAAAATCTGTCAACAAAAGGATTGGATTTCCAATGCTCACAAATCCATGGTAATTCAAAAGACCACGGATACCATCTTCTGAATGCTGAAAGCATTCCAAGGATCTTCTGTCAAACTGCAGCGAAACTTACAATATTTTTGTAACTAAACAAGACTGGTGGATGTTTAATGCTAAACTGCTGCGAGTATTACATCTTTTATGCCTGCCGTCCAGCAAGAAATTAACGTAATGAAGGATGAAAATTTTACGAGACCGGCGACTAAACGTCCAAACTGTTTTTCTTTGTTCTTCTTTATATATCAATTTATTTATAGGACGAAAGATGGGTTTCCTTACGAGGGATGATGCTTCTGGTTTCAAGAAGTTGGCCGGCCTGCTTCAGAAAATCTTTGAGCTGGGGTAAACAATGTGTGCAGAGTTATTGAGCTTTGCAACAGAATTTACAACCACAAAAAGATTAAGAAAGAAAATAACTTTGTAAAATATTTCATTTTAAGAGATTATATTTTCTTGTTGCTTAAATTTAGATTGATTTGTAAAATTTGCAAATTAAAATTCTTTGCATCACCTGGTAATGCAATACTTACAACTGGTTGGTTATACACTAAATAAAGGAGTGAGGTCAGTACGGTTGTGATCTATGTAATTAATTTGGTGCAGTTGTTGTACATATTTAGATTTGTGATATACAACTCTATTCTACTGTTGTATTGAATATAAGCTAAATATTTTATCCATGTACACCACTTATTTTACGAGTACAATAATGTAATGTAATTATACACTAAATAATATAAAAAGTACAATAATGAGGCCAAATTGTATGAAACTCCAACCGCATTAGCTCCATTTTGAAATAAATTAGGAGTGGCAGCCAAGTCATGTCACAGGTTCAGGATTTGGGTTCAAACCCACATAATAAAAGTAATCAATTAACAACATGACCCATTTAACTTTTCACGTCAAATTTGTTGATCCGAATCCAACCTATATATTTGCATGTTATCTAAACATGACCAACATTGACTCAAAATTTATATAGGGTTTAGGAAATCGTCCAACAATTCGTTAATGAAATTTGCTTTTTACAAAAAAAAAGATGATAATTTTGGATTTTTTGCAAATTGACCCAAAGTTGACCATTATCCGGGTTCCTAACCAACAAAAACAATGTTAGGCTCAAATTAGTTTTTAGGTCATGCCAGACATGGCCACCTCTATGCATTATGCATGACAAAATAAGCATTTCCGGACATAAAAAGAACTTTTGTTTTGCCACAAAAGAAAGTAAAAGGCACAAAAACATAAATTCAGATTAACTCGTGCGAAAACTTGCAAACCAAGAAATAAACATGATCTTGATGAAAAAGCCTATAAATATCAACTATCGAGTTTCTTTACCAGTACGTAATCTGAATGTTAACATCTTGTGGCATATAATTCCGGACGATTGTCTTACAAGCAAAAAGCAAATTGACTCCATATTAATGTTAAATAGATGTCAATAATACTGCAAGAGATAGTAATAGTCTGGGGTTCAATCTTTTGTAAGGAATTTGACCTGAACATAAATAATTGAACTAAATTGCCAATAGTGATCATTGTGTTTATTCTTTGCTTTATCAGGGATTCTTTAGTAAATATACAAGTACAAGAAAATCCCAAAATGGGTTAGAATAGTTTAAAGAATTTTACTTTTGCCCCCAAAAAGAAGAAACAGCAAAATGAAACAGATAAAAACTTGGCCTATTGTTACCAAAACTTGGGAACCAAGAAATATATACATGTGTAGTCTTGTTGAAAAACTAGGACATAAAAGTCCCTTTCTCACTACGTATTTAGAAAACGTCTACATATCTTTGGCAAATACTTCATAAGGAATCTAGCTGCTATTAGGTAAAGAGCAATTGCACCCAATACGAATGCATGTTCGGTAAACATCAATAGAACTGTTATTGTAAGAGTTTTGGTGCGCCCCTTTATGGAAAGCAGCACTTGGACCACCCCATATGGTTGCATCCTTAGATCAGGTAATCCCCATCTGAACTGAAATATCAACCTTTTAGACTCCATTTTGACTTCTCCAAATGAATAGTCATTTGTACTCCCAAGTAGTTAAAAACATACCCTAGTTTTGGTACAACGAAATATGCTAGATATTTCATTGTTAGTGAACCATATAGCTTTTTTTTTTTCCCTTTTTGGGGTCTAGTGAATTATCTAACTCAAGAAAATTTCATCGATTCTTTTAGACTTTGTAACAAGGATTTGATATTTCAATTAGTTTTCAAATCACAAAGAAGCATAATGTAGTCCGAAAAATTATGAAAGAAATGCTTCTTTGACTTTCATGCACATCAAGAAAATTTAGTCTACTTTAATTTCATCTGACCCTTGTTGTTTAATTTAATCTAGTTTGATTATATTCAGTGTAAAATTTAAAATTTTGACATATATTCTTTTAACAATTAAATATTTGATTCCACAAAACTTTGTAAAACTTCACATTGCACTATTCAGTTGATACGCTAACGACTTTTACCCTGCAGTAAAAGTTCTAGCTGGCTCCTTTATGTACATAGGACAAGGGTAAAAGCTAGACTTAGTCCTTCCTTATCCACTTAAAATGAGTAAATAGACCATAAAGGGTGCAAAATGAGCCGGTAGTAATAACCTATTGACTGAGCAATTGCCAATATAAGCTAGTAATAATTTTTACCTGGTATTTGCTCCGTGTTTCAAGAAACTAGTATTTTGATAGCCATAGAGATGAAATGATCAGGTGCGCCGACCACGGTTTTTCTGCGAAGACTCTCGGATGGCACGTGGCCATCCACGTGCCATCCATGTGGTCATGAAACTTTTACACTTTTTTTGAATAAATTATATATATATTGATAATGTATGCATTATTATAATTAAATAAATATCACATAAATAAAATTTCTGATAATGTATACAATGATACCACATTACCAAATTCTTGAAATCCGTAAGAAAACGTTAAACAATTTTGAGAAAGTTAAAATTAGTAATTTTCATATGTTCAAGGTACATGATGGCAGTTTTTGTTTATGGCTAAGAATTATATTTTCTGAAGGAGGATCTTTTACATCTAATTTTCTCACAACTGAAGCCACAAAAATTTGAAGTTGCACTCCACAAGTATAGAATTTGATGTCAATTCTTAAATTCCTACTCCACTGCACTGTACCAAAAGCCATTAGAAGACATAGCACCCAACACATACCGTATGTTTTGCCCTCCTCCATCTTCTGACATTCCTTTCCTTGACAAAGTGACACTAAATTTACTTCAAATACCTGAATTTCTAAACAGATCGTACTCCACTCAAGAGAATAACTCCAAGACGGTGAGGTTGATGGTGGTGTAATATAGGCGACCATGTCTTTTACTATGGGGATAATTGCAGAAATCTCCCCTGAGGTTTCTGACAATTTCACTGAGCTCCTCTAAGATTTAGAAAATTACACTTACCTCTCTTGATTTGATAGTTTTAGTAACAAAACCTTAAAATAATATTGATTTGGACAACTTTTTGAATGAATAGCCAAACATGCCCTTGTGGAATGAGTTTTAATTATTTTCCTATACAATTATAAGATTATTTAATATAATTATAAGCAAACGGTGCCAAATTTTTCATGTCCATATCTACTATTTGATAAACAACTATACTAATAATTTTATTACTATGATATGATATTTTTTATGTTTTTTATTATGGATTTAAATTTATAAGATAGAAAAGAAAATGTTGAAATAATTCATTTAGAGTTTATAAATTTTTGAAGTAGTGAGATTATCATAATTTAGTAGTACTTTTAAGCCATTTCTTTTTTATTTATTGTTAAGTTTAATACCAAAAAATAGAAAACAAAGATTAGCAAAAACATTGGGTTACATATAAAATTAACTCATAAAAAAAAAATCACTGGTTCGAAATTTGGTTATAATAGAAATCTAGAAGTAACAGTAGTAATTCTACAGTTTTATTGGTTAAAAATTTTAAAAAAAAAGGAATAAGAAGGAAAAAGAATGAAAAAATAATTTTAAAACTCATTCTAAGTATAAGCATATCAAATAAGAGAATTTTATTAAAATATTTAAGGGTAAAATTGTTATTTTAAATGATAAGAGAGGTATGTGTAATTTTTCAAATCTCAGAAATATTCAATTAAATTGTTAGAAACCTCAAGGGAGGTTTTTGAAATTATCCCTTTAATATACATTAGAACGAACTTTCAGGGTCTAAAGATGATAAAGTAGCATCATTTTTTTTTATCCCTTTCACCCCTCCCGACGTCCTTTTCATTGCTAATTGTCAGGCACAGGAATTAAACTCTGAACCTGATAATGGAAAAGATTCTGAAACTCTCTTTTGACCACTGAACAGATCCTAGTTGTTTAAAAATAGCATACTCGCAATTATCCAAATTCATTGCTCTGTATCATAGAAAATGAAGAATGCTCGGAACAAAGTTTTTGCTTTTACGATAATAAAGAATGAAGCTCTATTTTTCAAGGCTCATGGTAGTGAAATTGGTTCATTTTTTCATGAAATGGGTTAAACAGTAAACAGAAATCGTGAAATGCGCAAACAGTTAACAGATGTCGTAATAGATGCTTTAAATGGGTTAAACAGGATGATATTGGCATTTTTACAAGTTGAGCCAAAGTTGACCTGATTGTGTGTTGGGTTATTCAGGTTTGACCCGATTTTGACGCGAACCAACAAAACAATGGGTGTGTTTGGACAAACAAGATGTGAAGTAAAATAATTTACTTCATAAATTTCAATCAACTTTTTATTTTCCCAATCACTTTTTTATCTCACATATATCACATCATAAAAAGTGCTAGTAATTATCTCAAATAAATCATCCAAATAAACTCTTATCCAAACAAACTAATGTGTCTGGATAAGATATTATTTGGAATAATATTTTGAAAAAAAATACTGTAACACTTTTTTAATGTAATGTAAGTGAGATAAAAAGGTTGTTGAAAAATATATTTATGATGTAATAAAAAAATTTTGCAAATAAACAGCTATCTAAACACACGTAATTTAGTGTTAGGTTCATGGCATATTTTTGAGTTGTGTCAGCCATGGCCGCCTCTATGCATTAAGCATACCAAACTATGCATTTGCAAACATAAAAAGAACTTTTGTTTCATAAAAAAAAAATAAATAGGACAAAACATAAATTCAAAATAACTCTTCGTGAAACTTGCGAACCAAGAAATAAACATGATCTTGACGAAAAAACTATAAACAACAAGTTTCTTTACCAGTACGTAGTATGGACGTTAACACCTTGTGGCATATAATTCCTGAGGATTGTCTAACAAGCAAAAAGCAAATTGACTCGATATTAATGTTAAGTAGATGTCAATAATAATAGCCTGGGTTCCAATTTTTTGTAGGGAATTAGACCTGAACATAAATGATCGAACAAATACATATATAGATATATATATATATATATATATATATATATATATATAACTTTTTTATACACTGTCAGTGTATGATTTTTTTTATTTATAGTAACAAGTTGAGATCATACCACATTACATGAATTCAAATTAAAAATTCAAATCATGCACATTTGGCATAAAATATATGTTGTGTTGGAGGAGTGATTATTATGTTTATTCTTTACTTTATCTACGATTAATCAGTGAATATACAAGTACAAGTAAATCCCAAAATGGGTTTGAATAGTTCAAAGAATTTTACTTTTAACCCAAAAAAAAAAAGAGAAGCAGCACTTGGGCCTCCCCAGATAGTTGATTACTTGGATCAGGTAATCCTTATCTGAACTGAACTACCAACATTTTTTAATCCATTTTGAGTTCTCTAAATGAGTAGCCATTTGTACTCCCAAGAAGTTAAGCACTTACTCTCGTTTTGGTACAACGAAAAATGTTTTTGATATTTCATTGCCAGTGAACCATATAGCTTCTTCCTTTTTTCTTGGTCAAGTGAACTATATATCTAACTGAAGAAAGTTGCAGCAGTTCTTTTAGACTTCGTCGCAAGGATAAGGATGCATCAAATAGCTTTGAAATCAGAAAGAAGATAACCTAGTCAAAAAAAAAATTATGAAAGAAATGTTTCTATAATTTGGTTGCACGACTAGAAAAGTTAGATTAAAAAATAATTAGAAAATACATTCACAACAAAAAATATAAAAAATTTTCATTCAGAAACTACAATTCAAACAAGGCCTTGGTCTAGTTTAATTTCATCCGACCCCTTGTATCTTTGGTGTTACGATCCACAGGGACACCGTGGAGCAAGAGAAGGGACATGATCTTAAAAATTCTACTATATTTTTCAATTCGATTCTTTTAGCAATAAAACAACACAACTGATTCTACAAGAACTTACAAAACTTCACATTGCTCTATTCAGTTTATATGTCACTACTTTTACCCTGTGGTAAAACTTCTAGCTTCTCTATGTGTAGGAAAATGGTAAAATCTAGACATCCATCATCCTATCCACCTAAAACGAATAAAACAGACCAAGAAACCTATTGGGTGAGCAACTGCCAAAAGGAGCCAGTAATATTAACCTATTGCCAAAATGAGCTGGTAATAATTTTCATCTGGTATTAGCCCCATGTTTCAAGAAATAGTAAATATTTTGATAGCTATCTATCGAGCTGAAATGATCAGCTGTGCCGACCACGGTTTTTTCTTAATTTCCATTAATACTGTCATGTAGCACATGACCATCCACGTGGTTGTGAAACTTATACAGTTCTCTTTTTTCTTCTTTGACTTTTGTGAAGTAGTAAATTGAAGTATCTTCAAATTCTTGAAACCTATGGTAGTAGATACTTGATGCCTTGCAGTAAACTTTGATTCATTGTTCCAAAACTTAAAGGACTTGGGCTAATTTTTGAGAAAATTAAATATAGTAATTTCCATATATCCAAGATACATGATAGCAGCATTTTTTTTCATTTAAAAAGTATATTTTCTAGAGTATTCTTTATGTCTAAAACAAAAGAAAACAATTCCAATGAAAGATTTACAATTTCATTTAAGAAGTATATTTTCTGAAGGAGTACTCTTTATATCTAAATCAAAATAAAACAATTCTAATATAAGACTTTGATTGTAATAGTGTCAAAATCATAACTAGTTATTGATATTTTGAAAGTTACATGCTTCTACAAATAATGAACCAAAGAAGCTAAAATTGCAAATTTAACAAATTGTCGTTTCCTTTTACAATCCTCCCATGCTTAGCATGAGAACGTATATATCCTAAAAGATATAGAGAGGGGAGTTGGCTTATGACTATGACCAGCAGTCATGGTCTCCCATGAGCACCATGACTAGGTGGCTAAATTTGGAATTTCAGCTTAACATGCTAGTATTGTACAGATTGAGTTGGGTTAGTGGTACATTGCTTCTGTTGCCTTATTACGTGAAAGCAATTGGAGGCTAGTGAAGTTGCATGTCTGTCTAAAATGCTCCAAATGCAAATTTAGTGTTTTCTGTGCTGGCAGTCTCTTCTCCCCACCTATGTCTAAAACCATGTACCCCAACTTTATTTTGCATAGAGGTATCAAAATGGGTGATTTGAGTGGGTTTGGATTAATTAAAATAGGCAATGGATAATGGGTATAAGTGAATCCTCCCATTTATATCAATTTAATTAAATAGTATGAATGAGTAAGTCAAAAAATGAATGGGTAACCCAATTATCCATTTATAACTCATTTATTTTAATTTTTTGTAAACTCATTTAAATTTATTTTTGCAAACTAAGTTATCAATTTATACCACACTTTGCACCCATCATTAGTTTTAAATATTTACTTATAATGCTTAAGAAGTCTAATTATCAATTTTTTTCCCATCCGTACTCTCTGTCACAAAATTACATACTATTTAATAATTGAACAATAAGAATATCAAAATTTGAACTAAGTATTATAAAAGTTAATATAAAAACTTAATCCAAAAATTTTGAACCCCTAACATTTTTTCACGTGTAAATTTAAAATTTTATTTTGAAAAGATAGGAAAAGAGGCTAAAATTTGTCATAAATTGGTAATGCTGAAAAATGAGCAAGTTAACAAACTAAGAGAAAATAAAATAATAAGATAAAACCAACAAATAATAATAATAATGAAACAAAAGTAGTTAACATCATGACAAAATGAAGAATAAAAAAAAAAAAGAAAGTGTGGGGGAAGAGAGGAGGTTTGGGGGAAGACAATTTTAAATGGGTTAATTAGGTTTAATGAATATTATTGGGTAATCTATTTATATCCAAATGCAAAAACTTAAGATATCTATATCTGTCTATTCATGGGCTGGTATGAGTAAATTTAGTTAAATGGATTTGGTTGCTATCTATAGTTTTGCAATAGCTGTTGACATTAGTCTTCTACATGCAACCACCTACTTTTGCTAATGCAAATAGTGATTTTGTCTACAGTTCTTTGTCTGAACTTTCTATCCTATAATGATCAGCTTTTGGTAATGTACAGATTGCTACAAAGCAATGTACCTACGTATTCTGAACTATCACTCTTCCATCATCAAATTTGCATACATGCACTCTTAACTCCACACACAACTAACAACTTCACCAAAAACTGGGCATCCTCATGTATCGCATGAGGCACAAATAAACTAGTACATGTATATATGTTGTGCTATTATGGGCATACTTGTCTAATTCAACTGTACATGAAGGAACAGCAACTGATTTGGTATTACTCATTTTATGTTACTTTTTAAAATATCAACAATGCCCTTACACCATAGGACAAGATCGTAAAATCCCTATCAACAATATTACCAATTAAGGAAGTACCCCGCAAAATACAAGAACAGTGGCACCAACAATTGTCAATACAATTGTTCTTGAATAGCGTAACTGCTCTGAAATGCATCATAATTCATAGTAACCTGTTCATACAAATTTATAACAAAGATAATATTGAGCTACTGTTCACGTAACCCTGTACGTGTCCGTTTTGCAATAATTACACTGCATCATTTCACATTTTGCATTCAAGTTTTATTGTGTCGGTCAATGCATCTTGGCCACCTATATTATTGAGAATTATTTACTAACAACCTTCCCCACTCCTAATCTAACACTATCTCAAGATTGTTTTATAATTCCTCACCCTTTTCATCTTCTTTTTTTATGTGAAATAAATTTTATATATATTAATAGTATCTACAATATCATCGTTTAATCCATAATATATGTGTAAATTTAAATTTTACATAATTATCATTCATTTAATGTTGACATTATATATATGTACTATTGGTACAGAAAAAAAATTTTTTTCCTTTGGTTTATTAAGCACACTGCACGTGTCTAAAGGGTGCCAAAATTACTAATATGTGCAATTTTTATATGTGTCTATTGACCATTATAATGGTCGAACACTTATCTATTGTTTATCTTCAAGTGTCAATAGCCTCAAAACAAACGTATACGGAATTAGCATCCAAAAGAATTTTTATCAGCACACGACAAATATTTTTTTGTGTTGGAACTTGGAACACTGCGGACACACGTTCCGCCCACATACACGCCCCCGGTCCCAATTCAATTGCATCTAGGGTTGCGTAGCAGCCCCGTGTTCTTTCACTTATTCCTATAGTCCCAATCCCCGTGTTCTTCATTTTTTGACCTTTACCCTAAAAGAATGATATAATTACGGGTCAACCCTTGAAATCATTAATTTACAACATAGTATTTATTACCTGCCTAGGCATTTTTTATATCCCAGTACAGGACTGGCTAAGCTTTCCTCGCACAGTTTAACCTTTTACCATTAGCCATTGGGATTAAGATTTGTGCATTCAAAAGATTTACTAGTTCTTTAGACCGTCATCCTTTCCATAATAATGGAGAAACAACATTGAGACCAAGTAGAAATGAAGATTTCAGAGGACAACTGCTTTTAAGTATAAATTAAGAAACTTGGACCCATTAAATTGTGATCCTTCTAATTAGTGCCCTAGACCGCAAGATAGAAGATGAGCTGCATATATAACCTTTTCACAAGACGGTAAATTTTTTCCTCCAGGCTGTACATTTTTTTCCAAGAAAGTATCCATAATGGTTACTATTTTATAATTCTTATAGTACATTCTTACCCTTTTTTCCAAGACTACTTTTTATCTAGCACTGTAAAGGACAGAAAACAGAATAATTCTTTAAATTGAAAAATCCACTCTAAGTGACATATTACTACCTGTACGACAGACAAACTCAATGACAGTTCAACTTCTTAATTTTAGTGATTTTTATATTTATATTTGTAGTTTAAACATGTCTTGATCTTCTATTGCCTTTTTTTTAAGGTAACCCTTTTTCTTTGTTTTGGTAGAAAAAAAAAAGAGTTTAGAATAAAGAAAAAAACTTGACACAACATATGCATAAAAAATTGTAGCACATTATAAAACCACATAAATTGTTATTAGAACTTATCTAATGTACCACACAAAAAAATCTCCCCACTCTCCCCCCAAGTCGCCCCAGTATCCCTCCAATCCCTAAACCCCAAGAAAACCCCACTGCCCATATTGGGGTTCCTGACCAACAAAAACAATAATGTTAGGCTCAAATCTTATTTTTAGGTCAAGCCAGACATGGCCACCTCTATGCATTATGCATGACAAAATATGCATTTCCGGACATAAAAAGAACTTTTGTTTTGCCACAAAAGAAAATAAAAGGCACAAAAACATAAATTCAGAATAACCCGAGTGAAAACTTGCGAACCAAGAAATAAACATGATCTTGATGAAAAAGCCTATAAATATCAACTATCAAGTTTCTTTACCAGTACGTAATCTGAATGTTAACATCTTGTGGCATATAATTCTGGAGGATTGTCTTACAAGCAAAAAGCAAATTGACTCCATATTAATGTTAAATAGATGTCAATAATACTGCAGGAGATAGTAATAGTCTGGGGTTCAATCTTTTGTAAGGAATTTGACCCGGCCTTAAATAATTGAACTAAATTGCCATTATATATATATATATATATATATATATATATATAGTGATCATTGTGTTTATTCTTTGCTTTATATGAGATTCTTTAGTAAATATACAAGTACAAGAAAATCCCAAAATGGGTTTGAATAGTTTAAAGAATTTTACTTTTGCCCAAAAACAAAAACAGCAAAATGAAAAAAGATAAAAACTTGGCCTATTGTTACCAAAACTTGGGAACTAAGAAATATATACATGTGTATTCTTGTTGAAAAACTAGGACATAAAAGTCCTTTTCTCACTACGTATTTAGAAAACGTCTTCATAAGGAATCTAACTGCAATTAGGTAAACAGCAATTGCACCCAATATAAATGCATGTTCAGTAAACATCAATAGAACTGTCATGGTAAGAGTTTTGGTACACCCTTGTATGGGAAGAAGCACTTGGAATCCTCGTCTGAACTGAAATACCATCCTTTTAGAAGCCATTTTGACTTCTCGAAATGAATAGTCATTGGTACTCCCAAGAAGTTAAAAACTTAATTACTCTAGTTTTGGTACAACGATATATGTTAGATATTTCATTGTTAGTGAACATATAGCTTTTTTTTTGGGTCTAGTGAATTGTCTAACTTAATAAAATTTCATCGATTCTTTTAGACTTTATCACGAGTATTTGGATATTTCAATTAGTTTTCAAATCACAAAGAAGCATAATGTAGTCGGAAAAATGATGAAAGAAATGCTTCTTTAATTTTCATGCACGTCAAGAAAATTTAGTCTAGTTTAATTTCATCTGACCCCTTGTAGTTTAATTTGATCTAGTTTGATTATGTTCCGTGTAAAATTTATAATTTTGACATGAACAATAAATATTTGATTCCACCAAACTTTGTAAAACTTCACATTGCAGTATTCCGTTGATACGTTAACTACTTTTACCCTTCAGTAAAAGTTCTAGCTGGCTTCTACATGGATGTAGGAAAAGGGTAAAAGCTAGACTTAATCCTTCCTTATCCACTAAAATGAGTAAAATAGACCATAAAACCAATTGGAGGAGCAATTGCCAAAATAAGCTAGTAATAATAACCTATTGACTGAGCAATTGCCAATAGAAGCTAGTAATAGTTTTCATCTGATATTAGCTCCATGTTTCAGGAAACAGGTATTTTGATAGCTATAGAGATGAATGGTCAGCTGTGCCGACCACGGTTTTTCTACTAAGACCCTCGGATGGCACATGACCATCCACGTGGTCATGAAACTTTTACAGTTTTTTTTTAGTAAATTTTGTATATATTGAGAATCTACATTATCATGATTAGATGAATGTCATGAAAATGGAATTTTTGATAATGTATACAATGATACTACATTACCAAATTCTTGAAATATGTAAGAAAACGTTAAACAATGATACCACATTACACTCTATGATATCACAATCTTTTGATTTCATTGAAGTTCATATTGCAATAGAACTTGATTCATTGTTCAAAACTTAAAAAGAACTTTGGCCAATTTTTGAGAAAATTAAAAGTAGTAATTTCCTTATGTTCAAAATACATGATACCAGTTTTTTTTTATGGCTAAGAATTATATTTTCTGAAGGAGGATCATTTACATCTAATTTACTCACAGCCAAAGCCACAAAAATTTGAAGTGGCACTCCACAAGTATAGAATTTGATGTCAATTCTTAAATTCCTACTCCACTGCATTACACCAAAAGCCATTAGAAGACATAGCAGCCAACACATTACCGTATCTTTTGCTCTCTTCTATCTTCTGACCTTCCTTTCGTAGACAAAGTAACACTAATTTACTTCAAATATCCGAATTTCTAAACAGATCGAACTCCACTCAAGAGAATTACTCCAAGACGGTGAGGTTGATGGTGGTGTAATATAGGCAACCGTGTCTTTTACTATTTATTAGAACGAACATTCAGGGTCTAAAGATGATAAAGTAGCATCATTTTTTTTTATCCCTTTTACCCCTCCCGACATCCTTGTCATTGCTAATTGGCAGGCACAGGAATTAAACTCTGAACTTGATAATGGAAAAGATTTTAAAACTCTCTTTTGACCATTGAACCGATCTTAATTGTTTAAAAACAGCGTACTCGCAATTATCCAAATTCATTGCTCTATATCATAGAAAATGAAGAATGCCCCGAACAAAGTTTTTGCTTTTAAAATAATAAAGAATGAAGCTCTATTTTTCAAGGCTGACGGTAGTGAAATTGGTTCATTTTTTCATGAAATGCGCTAAACAGTTAACAGAATCATGAAATGCGCGAACAGTTAGCAGATGTCTAATAGATGCTTTAAATGGGTTAAGAACTTAAGATAGGATGATTTTGGCAGTTTTGCAAGTTGACCCAAAGTTGACCTGATTGTGTATGGGATTATTTGGGCTTAACCCGATTTTGATCCGAACCAACAAAAAACAATGTGTTTGAATAAGAGATTATTTGGAATAATATTTTGAAAAAATAGTATAACATTTTTTTTAATATAATATACGTGAGATAAAAAGACCGTTGAAAAATGTGTTATTGTGTAATAAAAAAATTTTGCAAATAAATAGCTATCCAAACACACGTAATTTAATGTTAGGTTCATGGTGTATTTTTGAGTTGTGTCAGCCATGGCCACCCTTATACATTAAGCATGCCAAAATATGCATTTGCAAACATAAAAAGAACTTTTGTTTCATAAAAAAAAATAGAAGGGACAAAAACATAAATTCAGAATAACTCTTTGTGAAACTTGCGAACAAAGAAATAAACATGATCTTGATGAAAAAACCCTATAAACATCAAGTTTCTTTACCAGTACGTATTATGGACGTTAACACCTTGTGGCATATAATTCCGGAGGATTGTCTTACAAGTAAAAAGCAAATTGACTCGATATTAATGTTA
This sequence comes from Coffea humblotiana, assembly GCA_023065735.1. Lineage (NCBI taxonomy): Eukaryota > Viridiplantae > Streptophyta > Magnoliopsida > Gentianales > Rubiaceae > Coffea > Coffea humblotiana. The sequence continues at coordinate 11,576,578 of CM041211.1, forward strand.
AGTAGATGTCAATAATACTGCTAGTGATAGTAATAGCTTGGGGTCCAATTTTTTTTGTAGGGAATTAGACCTGAACAGTGGCATAATTTTTTATACTAAGAATGGCATAATTTTTTTACTAAGAATTATACCAAGTAATTTTTTTTATACTAACAAATTTAGATCATACCACATAATATGAATTCAAATCATGCACATGTAATATAAAATATATGTTGTAGGAGTGATTACTATCTTTATTCTTTACTTTATCTGTGATTAATCAATAAATATGCAAGTGCAAGTGAATCTCAAAATGGGTTTGAATGGTTCAAAGAATTTTAATTTTACCCCCCCCCCCCCCAAAAAAAAGAAGCAGCAAAATGAAACAAATAAAAACTTGGCCTATCGTAACCATATATATATTTATAAGTATGCAAACTATATGGGGTGGGCCGAGTGCTGCTTCTCATAAAAGGATGTACCAAAAACTCTTATCATAACAGTTTTATTGATGTTTACCGAACATGCATATATGCAATTGCTCTTTTGCTAATAGTACATTCCTCATGAAGTATTTGCCAGAGATAAGTAAACGTTTTTTTAGTACGTTGTGAGAAAGGAACTTTCATGTCCTAGTTTTTCAACATGAAAGTTCCTTTCTCACAACGTACTAAAAAAACGTTTACTTATCTCTGGCAAATACTTCATGAGGAATCTACTATTAGCAAAAGAGCAATTGCATATATGCATGTTCCGTAAACATCAATAGAACTGTTATGATAAGAGTTTTTGGTACATCCTTTTATGAGAAGCAGCACTCGGCCCACCCCATATAGTTTGCATACTTAGATCAGGTAATCCTTACCAGAACTGAAACACAAACCTTTTAGAATCCATTTTGCGTTCTCTAAATGAATAGTCATTTGTACTCCCAAGTCGTTAAAAAGTTACTCTAGTTTTGGTACAACGAAATAAGTTTTGATATTTCATCGTCAATGAACCATATAGCTTCTTCCTTTTTCTTGGTCAAGTGAACTATCTAACTGAAGAAAATTGCAGCAATTCTTTTAGACTTTGTCACAAGGATAAGGATACATCCAATAGTTTTGAAATCAGAAAGAAGCATAACGTGGTCAAAAAAAATGATGAAAGAAATGTTTCTATAATTTGGTCGCACGTCTAGAAAAGTTAGGTTCTGTTTGGATTGCTGTTTTTTGAAATTTTTGTAAAATAATATCATAGAGATTTGATGAATGTGAAGTAAAAAAATGATTAGTAAATGTGTTCACAAAAGTATAAAAATTTTTCATTAAAAAATTACAATTCAAAACAAAGCTTTGGTTTAGTTTAATTTCATCTGACCCCTTGTATCCTTGCTGGTACAATCCATAGGGACATAACGGAGCAAGAGAAAGGGACATGATTTTAAAAATTCTATAATTTTCAATTCGATTTCTTTAGCAATAAAATAACTGATTCCACAAGAACTTGCAGAACTTCCCATTGTACTATTCAGTTCATATGTGACTATTTTTACCCTGCAGTAAAAGTTCTAGCTCCTCTATGTATAGGAAAAGGTATAAGCTAGACATCCTTAATCCCATCCACCTAAAACGAATAAAACAGACCAAAAGGAGCCAGCAATAATAATAACCTATTGACTGAGCAATTGCCCAAATGAGCTGGTAATAATTTTCATCTGGTATTAGCCCCATGTTTCAAGAAATAGTAAATATTTTGATAGCTATCGAATGATCAGCTGTGCCGACCACGGTTTTTCTACTAATACTCTCCCGTTGCACGTGACCATCTACGTGGTTATCAAACTTCTACGGTTCTCTTTTTTCTTCTTGACTTTTGTGGAGTGGGAAATTGAAGTGTCTTCAAATTCTTGAAACCTATGGTTGTTGATACTTGATGCTTGTAGGAAAACGTTAAACAATGATACCACTTTTCCACTCCATGATATCATGATTTTCTCATCTCATTGAAGTTCATGCTGCACCAAATTAACTTTGATTCATTGGTCTAAAACTCAAAGAACTTGGGCTAATTTTAGAGAAAAATTAAAAGTAATAATTTCCATATATTCAAGATACATGATAGCAGGGGAGGGATAAGTTTTTTTACGGTTAAGGATTATATTTCCTAAAGGAACGTCCTTCATATCTAAATCAAAAGAAAACAAATTCTAGTAAAAAAATTTGATTATAATAGTGTCAAAATCATAACTAGTTATTGATATTTTTAACATTACATGCTTCTATGAATAATGAATCAAAGAAGGTAAAATTGCAAATTAAATAAATTGTCTTCTCTTTCTACAATTGCCTAGCATGAAGCATGTATATATATTATGCTATTATAGGCATGCTTGTCGAATTAAACTGTACATGAAGGAAGAGCAACTGATTTGGTATTTTACTCATTTTATGTTACTTTCTAAAATATCAACAATGCCCTCACACACCAGGACAAGATCGTGATATCCCTACCAATAATACTATAAATTAAGGAAGTACCCCACACAATGCAAGAACAGAGGCAGTAACAATTGTCAATGCAATCATTCTTGAACAGTGTAACTGCTGTCAAATACGTTATAATTCATAGCAATCCATTCATACAATTTTTATAACAAAAGATATAATATTAAGCTGCTGTTCACGTGGCCTTGTATGTGTCAGTTTGTAGCAATTACATTGCATGATATCACCCTAGCATTCAAGTTTTTATTGTGCTGTTCAATAGATCTTGGCCGCTTATATATTGACAATTATTTACTAGCAACTCTCCCTACCGGTAGTCTACTCTAATCTCAGGATTGTTTTATAATTCCTCGTCCTTTCCATCTTCCTTCTTTTTTTTTTTTGGTGTAAATTTTGTATTTACGGACAGTGTATACATAATTACCGTTTGATTCATGAGATATGTGTAAAAGTTGAATTTTAAAATTTAAATTTTGCATAATTATCATTCATCTAACGCTATCACTGTATATACTGTTGGTGCAGGAAAAATTAATCTTTTTTTTTCTTTTTTGTTTATCTAGCACACTGCACTCTACACATATCTGAAGGGTGCCAAAATTACTAATATCATGTGCAATTTGGATATGTGCCTATTGACCATTCGAATGGTCAAAACACTTATCTATTGTTTATTTCCAAGTGTCAATAGCTTCAAACGCATATAGAATGAGCATTCAAAAGAATTTTGAATGACTGGAACTTTAGTCAATTCTTTATTATCGGCACACAACAAATTTTTTTTTTTGTTGGAACACTTCGGACACATGTTCTGCCTACAATGCGTACACGTATACACACACGTATGCGTCCCCCCGTCCCAATTCAATTCCATCTAGGTTTGCGTAGCAGCCCCTTGACCTTTTACTTATTCCTGTAGTCCCAATCCCTTTGTCAATTTGATTACTCCCTCTTCAAATTTTTACCCTAAAAGAATGATATAATTGTAGGTCAACCCCTGAAATCATTAATTGACAACATGTTACCTATCTATTACCTGCCCAGACTTTTTTTTATGTCCAAGTAGTTAACTGGCAAAGCTTTCCTCACATAGTTAACCTTTTAGCATTAGCCATTGGGATTAAGATTTGTGCATTCAAAAGATTTAAAAGTTCACTAGACAGTCATCCTTTCCATAATAATGGAGAAAGAACATTGAGACCAAGGAGAAATGAAGATTTTAGAGGACAACTGCTTTTAAGTATAATTAAGAAACTTGGACCCATTAAATTGTGATCCTTCTAATTAGTGCCCTAGACCGCAAGATAGAAGATGAGCTACATATAACCTTTTCACAAGACGGTATATTTTTTCCCCAGAAAGTATCCATAATGGTTACTATTTTATAATTCTTATAGTACATTCTTACCCTTTTTTCCAAGAGTACTTTTTATCTAGCACTTTAAAGGATACAAAACAGAATAATTCTTTAATTCAAAAATCCACTCTAAGCGACATATTACTACCTGTACAACAGACACAAATTAAATGATGGTTCGCCTTCTTAATTTTAATGATTTTTATATTTATATTTATAGTTCAAACATGTCTCGATCTTTAGTTGCCTTTTTTCCTTTGAGGTAAATTCTTTTTCTTTCTTTTTGGTAGCAAAAAAAAAAAAAAAAAAAGCTTAGAGTAAAGGAAAAAACTCGACCCAACATATGCATAAAAATTTGTAGTACGTTATAAAACCACATAAATTGTTATTAGAACTTATCTAAAGTACCACGCTAAAAATCTCCCCACTCTCCCCCCACGTCGCCCCAATATGCCTCCAATCCATAAACCCCCATCTCCAAGAAGACCCCGCCACCCATATTCAGGTACCTAACCAACAAAAACAATGTTAGGCTCAAATCATGTTTTTAGGTCATGCCAGACATGGCCACCTCTATGCATCATGCATGACAAAATATGCATTTCCGGACATAAAAAAGAACTTTTGTTTTGCCACAAAAGAAAATAAAAGGCACAAAAACAATAAATTCAGAATAACCCGTTGCGAACCAAGAAATAAACATTATCTTGATGAAAAAGCCTATGAATATCAACTATCAAGTTTCTTTATCAGTAAGTAACATGAATGTTAACATCTTGGGGCATATAATTCCGGAGGATTGTCTTACAAGCAAAAAGCAAATTGACTCGATATTAATTTTACATAGATGTCAATAATATTGCAAGAGGATAGTAATAGTCTGGGTTCCAATCTTTTGTAAGGAATTTGACCTGAACTTAAATAATTGAACTAAATTGCCATATATATATATATAGATAGTGATCATTGTGTTTATTCTTTGCTTTACATAAGATTCTTTAGTAAATATACAAGTACAAGAAAATCCCAAAATGGGTTTGAATAGTTTGAAGAATTTTACTTTTGCCCCAAAAAAAATAGAAACAGCAAAATGAAAAGATAAAACTTGGGAACCAAGAAATATATACATGCCGTTTGTTTGGGAAAAAAAAAAAGAAGAAATATATACATGTGTAGTCTCGTTGAAAAACTAGGACATAAAAGTCCCTTTCTGACTACGTATTAGAAAACGTCTACATATCTTTGGCAAATACTTCAAACGGAATCTAGCTGCCATTAGGTTAAGAACAATTGCACCCAATACGAATGCATGTTCAGTAAACATCACTAGAACTCCCTTGTATGGGAAGCAGCACTTGGAATCCTCATCTGAACTGAAATACCAACCTTTTAGAAGCCATTTTGACTTCTCGAAATGAATGGTCATTGGTACTCCCAAGAAGTTAAAAACTTAATTACTCTAGTTTTGGTACAACGAAATATGTTTGATATTTCATTGTTAGTGAACATATAGGTTTTTTTTTTTTTGGGTCTAGTGAATTGTCTAACTTAAGAAAATTTCATCGATTCTTTTAGACTTTATAACGAGGATTTGGATATTTCAATTAGTTTTCAAACCACAAAGAAGCATAATTTATTCCGAAAAATGATGAAAGAAATGCTTCTTTAATTTTCATGCACGTCAAGAAAATTTAGTCTAGTTTAATTTCATCTGACCCCTTGTAGTTTAATTTAATCTAGTTTGATTATGTTCAGCGTAAAATTTAAAATTTTGACATGAACAATAAAATATTTGATTCCACCAAACTTTGTAAAACCTTCACATTGCACTATTCAGTTGATAGTTAACTACTTTTACCCTTCAATAAGTTCTAGCTGGCTTTTATATGTATGCAGGCAAAGGGTAAAAGCTAGACTTAATCCTTCCTTATCCTCTAAAATGAGTAAATAGACCATAAAACCTATTGGAGGAGCAATTGCCAAAATGAGCCAGTAATAATAACCTATTGACTTGAGCAATTGCCAATATAAGCTAGTAATAGTTTTCATCTGGTATTAGCTCCATGTTTCAGGAAACAAGTATTTTGATAGCTATAGAGATCAAATGATCAGCTGTGCCGACCATGGTTTTTCTACTAAGACCCTCGGATGGCACGTGACCATCCACGTGGTCATGAAACTTTTACAGTTTTTTTTTTAGTAAATTTTGTATATATTGACAATATATACATTATCATGGTTAGATGAATGTCACATAAATGAAATTTCTGATAATGTATACAATGATACTACATTACCAAATTCGTGAAATGTGTAAGAAAATGTTAAACAATGATACCACATTACACTCCACGATATCACGTTTTTTTTTATCTCATTGAAGTTCATGTTGCAGTAGACCTTGATTCATTGTTCAAAACTTAAAAGAACTTTGGCCAATTTTTGAGAAAATTAAAAGCAGTAATTTCGATATGTTCAATATACATGATAACAGTTTTTTTTATGGCTAAGAATTATATTTTCTGAAGGAGGATCATTTACATCTAATTTGCTCACAGCCAAAGCCACAAAAATTTGAAGTTGCACTCTACAAGTATAGAATTTGATGTCAATTCTTAAATTCCTACTCCACTGCAGTGCACCAAAAGCCATTAGAAGACATAGCAGCCAACACATTACCGTATCTTTTCCATCCTCCATCTTCTTACCTTCCTTTCCTAGACAAAGTGATACTAAATTTACTTCCAATACCTGAATTTCTAAACAGATCGTACTCTACTCCAGAATTACTCCACGACGGTGAGGTTGATGGTGGCGTAATATAGGCAACCATGTCTTTTACTAAATATTAGAACGAACTTTTAGGGTCTAAAGATGATAAAGTAGCATAATTTTCTTTTTAATTCCTTTCACCCCTCCCGACATTCTTTCCACCGCTAATTGTCAGGCACAGGAATTAAACTCTGAACCTAATAATGAAAAAAATTCTAAAAACCCTCTTTTGACTGGTGAACCGACCCTAGTTGTTTAAAAACAGCATACTCTCAATTATCCACATTCATTGCTCTATATCATAGAAAATGAAGAATGCCCTGAACAAAGTCTTTGTTTTTATGATAATAAAGAATGAAGCTCTATTTTCCAAGGCCGATGGTAGTGAAATTAGTTCATTTTTCATGAAAAGGGTTAAACAGTGAAAGAAATCATGAAATGGGCAAACAGATAACAGATGTCGTAAACTGGGTTAAATAGGATGATTTTGGCATTTTTGCAAGTTGACCCAAAGTTGACTTGATTGTGTATGGAGTTATTCGGGCTAACCCGATTTTGATCCAAACCAACAAAAATAATGTCTTTGGATAAGAAATTATTTGAAATAATATTTTGAGAAAATAATGTAATACTTTTTTAATGTGATGTACGTAAGATAAATGATTGTTGAAAAATGTGTTTACGATGTAATAACAAAATTTTGCAAATAAACAGCTATGCAAACCCAAGTAATTTAATGTTAGATTCATGGCGTACTTTTGAGTTGTGTCAGCCATGGCTAGGGCTGTAAACGAGTCGAGCCGAACCGAGTTTTGGTCTAATCGAGCCGAGCCTTGACTTAATTTTAGTGAACTCGAACTCGAGCTCGAGCTCGACGAGCCAACAATTTCAAGCTCGAGCTTGAGCTCGACTTGATTCGAGCGAGCTCGAGCTCGAGCTCGAGCTCGAAAAAAATAAAAAATAAAAAATTTATTTTTTAAAAAATAAATAAAATAATATTTTTTCTTAATAAATAATAAAATATTAAGGATATATATGTAATTTTACTAGTAAAATAAAAAAATATATATGTATACTTAAAATTAAAAAAATAAAAAATATATATACTTAAAATAAAAAAATAATATATATATATATATATATATATATATATATATATACTCGAGCTCGCGAGCTAACGAGCTTAATATCTTGAGCTCGAGTTCGAACTCGATTTCAACTCGAGCCAGCTCCGAGCTCGACTCGAACTCGATATTGATCGAGTTCGAGTCGAGCTTGACTCGAGCCGCTCGCGAGCGGCTCGGTTCGTTTACAGCCCTAGCCATGGCCGCCTCTATACATTAAGCATGCCAAAATATGCATTTGCAAACATTAAAAAAAAAACTTTTGTTTCATAAAAAAATAAATGGGACAAAACATAAATTCAGAAATAACTGTTCGTGAAACTTGCGAACCAAGAAATAAACATGATCTTGATGAAAAAAACTATAAACATCAAGTTTCTTTGCCAGTGCGTAGTATGGACGTTAACACCTTGTGGCATATAATTCCTGAGGATTGTCTAACAAGCAAAAAGCAAATTGACTCGATATTAATGTTAAGTAGATGTCAATAATACTGCTAGTGATAGTAATAGCCTGGGGTCCAAATTTTTGTAGGGAATTAGACATTATACCTGAACATAAATGATTGAACAAATACATATATATATATATATATATATATATATATATGAATAACTTTTTTATATATTGTCAGTGTATGATTTTCTTTTATTTATAGTAACAGGTTTAGATTATACTACATAACATGAGTTCAAATTTAAAATTCAAATTATGCACATTTGGCACAAAATATATGTTGCACATTTGGCACAATGGTTCAAACCTTACCTCCCATCAATTTGCTACATTAAATGTGGCCCTTACTTAAAAAATCCAAGCGGGTGCATAGTACATCCGTCTGGTCCGGTGGTGATTCAATCCCCTCCGGATTACCCCAAGACCTCTTCAGACCCTCCCCCTCCCCATAGTGTAGGAAGCTATCGTATCGACCAAAAAAAAAATGTTACAGTAATATGTTACAGGAGTGATTATTATGTTTATTCTTTACTTTATCTGTGATTAATCAGTAAATATACAAATACAATTAAATCCCAAAATGGGTTTGAATAGTTCAAAGGATTTTACTTTTAACCCGAAAAAAAAAAAAAGGAAACGGCAAAAGAGCAATTGCATATATGCATGCTCGATAAACATCAATAGAACTGTTATGGTAAGAGTTTTTGGTACACGAGAAGCAGCACTTGGGCCACCCCATATAGTTGATTTCTTGGACCAGGTAATCCTTATCTGAACTGAAATACCAACATTTTAGAATCCATTTTGAGTTCTCTAAATGAATAGTCATTTGTATTCCAAGAAGTTAAAAACTTACTCTAGTTTTGGTACAACGAAAAATGTCTTTGATATTTCATTGTCTGTGAACCATATAGCTTCTTCATTTTTCTTGGTCAAGTGAACTATATATCTAACTGAAGAAAATTGCAGCAGTTCTTTTAGACTTTGTCACAAGGATAGGGATGCATCAAATAGCTTTTGAAATCAGAAAGCAGATAACCTAGTCAAACAAAAAAATGATGAAAGAAATGTTTCTATAATTTTTTAAAATATATATATATTGTAATAATTTGATGTATATGAGGTTAAAAAGTGATTAAGAAATATGTTCACAAAAAATATAAAAATTTTTCATTAAAAAACTACAATTCAAACAAGGCCTTGGTCTAGTTTAATTTCATCCGACCGCAGAGCAAGAGAAGGGACATGATCTTAAAAATTTCCATAATTTTCAATTCGATTCTTTTAGCAATAAAACAACTGATTCTACAAGAACTTACAAAACTTCACATTGCACTATTCAGTTTATATGTCACTACTTTTACCCTGTGGTAAAACTTCTAGCTTCTCTATGTGTAGGAAATGGTAAAATCTAGACATCCATAATCCTATCCACCTAAACCGAATAAAACAGACCAAGAAACCTATTGGGTGAGCAATTGGCCAAAAGGAGCCAGTAATAATAATCTATTGACTGAGCAATTGCCCAAATGAGCTGGTAATAATTTTCATCTGGTATTAGCTCCATGTTTCAAGAAATAGTAGTAAATATTTTGATAGCTATAGCGCTGAAATGATCAGCTGCGCCGACCACGGCTTTCATACCAATACCCTCCGGTGGCACTTGACCATCCACGTGGCTATGAAAATTTTACAGTTCTTTTTGTTTTTCTTCTTGACTTTTGTGAAGTAGTTAAATTGAAGTATCTTCAAATTGTTGAAACCTATGGTAGTAGATACTTGATGCTTTTGCAGTAAACTTTGATTAATTGTTCCAAAACTTATAGGACTTGGGCTAATTTTTGAGAAAATTAAATATAGTAATTTCCATTTATCCAAGATACATGATAGCAACTTTTTTTTCATTTAAAAAGTTTCCTTTTCTGAAGGAGTATTCTTTATGTCTAAATCAAAAGAAATCAATTCTAATAGAAGATTTTGATTGTAATAGTGTCAAAATCATAACTAGTTATTGATATTTTGAAAGTTACATTTTTTTCTGTCGAAACGGAATTAACACACACACACAAACAATGAGAGACACGCAGAAAGCATTAGCAAACCGACCCGAAAGCAATTTAAAGGGACCTACAAGGATTACCCATCCAGCCAATTGGTGATAGGAAGGCAACTCCATGAACCTTAAACTTAAAGTAAATATCTCACGATCAACCGACGTGGGATGATAACCCAACCCCCTCCCGCGCACGTAGACACCACTTCTGTGGATATATATTTGAAAGTTACATGCTTTCTACAAATAATGAACCAAAGAAGGTAAATTTGCAAATTAAATAAATTGTCTTTTCCTTTTACAATCCTCCCATGCCTAGCATGAGACGTGTGTGTATATATATATATTATGTTATGCTATTATGGGCATGCTTGTCTAATTAAACTGAACATGAAGGAAGAGCAACTGATTTGGTATTACTCAGTTTATGTTACTTTTTAAAATATCAACAATGCCCTCACACCACAGGACAAGATCGTAAAATCCCTCAACAATATTATCAATTAAGGAAGTACCCCGCAAAATACAAGAACAATGACACCAACAATTGTCAGTACAATTGTTTCTCGAATAGTGTAACTGCTCTGAAATGCATCATAATTCATAATAACCCTTCATACAAATTTATAACAAAGATAATATTGAGCTACTGTCCATGTAACCCTGTAAATGTCCGTTTTAAAACAATGACACTGCACCATTTCACGTTTGCATTCAAGTTTTATTGTGTTGGTCAATAAATCTTGACTACCTATATATTGAAAGTTATTTACTAACAACCTTCCCCACCCCTAATCTAACACTATCTAAAGATTGTTTTATAATTCCTCAGCCTTTTCAAGTTTTTTTTTTGAGTAAATCTTATATACATTGATATTATATAAATTATCACTATTTAATTCATAATATATGTGTAAAAGTAAAATCTTAAATTCAAATTTTATATAGTTATCATTTATTCAATACTGATACTGTATATGTGCGGTTGGTACAAGAAAGATTTTTTTTCTCTTTTGGTTTATTAAGCACACTGCACATATCTAAAGGGTGCCAAAATTACTAATATGTGCAATTTATATAATATGTGGGTCTCTTGACCATTCGAATGGTCAAACACTTATCTATTGTTTATCTTCAAGTGTCAATAGCCTCAAAACGTATACGGAAAAGAATTTTGAATGACTGGGACTTAATAAAATCCTTTGTGCCAATTGCCAAATGCATTTTATCAGCACACGACAATTTTTTTTTGGTTTTGGAACACTGCGGACACACGTTCTGCCCAGTGCCCACATACACGTATACACACACGTATGAGCCCCCTGGGTCCCAATTCAATTCCGTCTAGGTTTGCGTAGCAGCCCCCTGTTCTTTTATTTATTCCTATAGTCCCAATCCCTTTGTCAATTTGATTACTCCCTCAGCCTCTTCAATTTTTTACCCTAAAAGAATGATATAATTGTAGGGTAACCCTTGAAATCATTAATTTACAACATAGTACCTATTTATTACCTGCCCAGGCTTTTTTTTATGTCCAAGTACATAACTGGCTAAGCTTTCCTCACATGGTTTAACCTTTTACCATTAGCCATTGGGATTGAGATTTGTGCATTCAAAAGATTTACAAGTTCTTTAGACTGTCATCCTTTCCATAATCATGAAGATTTTAGAGGACAACTACTTTAAGTATAATTAAGAAACTCGTATCCACTAAATTGTGATCCTACTAATTAGTGCCCTAGAGCGCAAGATAGAAGATGAGCTACATAAAACCTTTTCACAAGAAGGTAAATTTTTTTCCAAGAAAGTATCTATAATGGTTATTTTATAATTCTTATAGTACATTTTTACCCTGTTTTTCAAGAGTATTTTTTATCTAGCACTTTAAAGGACACAAAACATAATAATTCTTTAAATTGAAAAATGTACTCTAGACGACATACTACTATTTGTAGGACAAATACAAACTAAATGATGGTTTAACTTCTTAATTTTAGTGATTTTCGTATTTATATTTATAGTTCAAACATGTCTCGATCTTTAGTTGCCTTTTTTTCCTTTTAAGGTAAATTCTTTTTCTTTCTTTTGGTAGCAAAAAAAAAAGTTTAGAGTAAAGAAAAAACTTGACATAACATATGCATAAAAATTTGTAGTACATTATAAAACTACATAAATTGTTATTAGAACTTATCTAAAGTACCACACAGAAAATCTCCCCAATGTCGCCCCAACATGCCTCCAATCCCTAAACCCCATCTCCAAGAAAACCCGACCCCCCATAAAAACAGCTCAAGATTTTGACCCACTTTTTTCATTTCAACACCGGCCCACCAAATCAAGGTGCGGTCACACGCGCAAATCAGGCCGCCATACAAAGACTATAAAAGCAAAAATTAACTGAACCCACCTGAAAGAAGAATTAGTATTGGCTTTCCAGTTCAAGAAAACTTGAGGCGGTGATTACCATTGGCTGCTCCGTCCCAGGCCACTACCCAACCTTCGCTGTTGTCCTTTCCTATTTGTACCAGTTTACCATTTCTTCCTTCTTTCTCCTTCTTCTCCACGTAAAACCCAGAAACCAATTATCCTTCCAATTCCAAGAAGGATCACATTTTTCTTTTTCTTGTTTTTTTGGAATAGTAATACATATCCAGAATCCGCATATTTCCAATTTAGTGTTGCGTAGGAAAGTTGTTTCCTTTTTTGTACCCATAGAAACTTGATCTTTATATAGTGTTAAGAGTTCTGAAGGTGAGCTGCTTATTCTACAGAGTTCCCCAAGATCAGTTTTTTTGTTCTTTTCTTTAGCTGAAAACTTGTTTTAAGATTTCTTACCTTTCTTATTAAAAGATCTCGGAGAAAAAAATGTGCTTTTGAGATTCTGTTTCTTGCAAAATAAGTGGTAAAGATTATAGGTTCTTTGTCTGTCTTTTTTTTTTGGTCGTCATTTGTGAATATTCTCCAACTCTGCAGAAGTTCTTTTTTCTGGAATTCTTGCAAGCATTGATAGCTTTGCGTAAGAATTCAATTCCAAACAGAGCTTTGATTTGATTACTTGTATATTTTTCGGTTCCAAAATGGTTAAAGTTCAGAATTTTTGCTTCCTTCTTGGTTATAGAATTAAGAACTTTTATTAGGCCAATTGGTAGTTTTCTTCCTCAAGGTGGTTTTTTCCTGTTTTTTAGACCTAGTTAGTTGCTTCTGCCCCACGGCTTTGACCAATTCTTGCACAACAAATATGTCGGTTATGGAGAGTAATCTGCAGCAAAGTCGGTTTCTTGCTGCCCCTCTTAAGACTAAAGATGAATATCCCGATGGGTTCATGGCCTTAGCTCCAGAAAACAGCAGAGTTGATCAAGAAGAAGATATGATCAGCTCAGAGCCTAATAATGCTGATGATCAAGACATGGTTTCTGATTGTGAAAGTAGCACCACCAACGAAGAGGGATTGGGGATATTTGGTGATTGTTTTATCAAGGTTGACGAAGATGATAAGCAGCATGAATTTATCAAGCAAAGATTTGTTTCGAGTTTGACTGGACAGGGGTATACTCAAATTGAAGCCATTCATAAGAATGCTTGTTCTAGCTGGACAGCTCGAGCAAGGTTTATGTCTTTTTCCATCTTTTCTCGAGCTTTACAGAAGAAGACTGAAGGCCATCCTAATGTGAAGTATGCTTGGTATGGCGCATCTAAAGATGAGATCAGAAACATATTTCTACATGGTTTTGGTAACACTTTAAATGATGGAATTTATGGACGTGGAATTTATCTTTACCCTTCTGATTCTCTTCTAGAGAGGTAATTTTCGGGAATGGTTGTTTGCTTGATTTAATCTGTCAAAGGGATTTGTTAGACATGATTAGTTGATGTTAGACTGATGTTGAAATTGTACTGATAAATGCTGTCTTTGCAGTATTCAATCCTCAGTTGTTGATGAAGATGGGCTCAGGCACCTGGTGCTTTGCCGTGTTGTATTGGGGAGAATGGAGATTGTTCATCCTAATCAATCTCATCCCAGTTCTGAGGAGTTCGATTCAGGGGTTGACAATTTATTGTCTCCTAGAAAATATATTGTTTGGAGTACTCACATGAACAATCAAATATTCCCAGAATATGTTGTCAGTTTCAGACTCCCATCCAACTTGAAAGGTAAGTAATTTTTAATGGATTTGGAGTTTCTGATGCTGTTAAACAACGCTAAGGTTCTGATTTTTGGCGTTCTTTACTTGCAGGATGTCAAAGGATTTCACCTCCCTTGAAGATGCCTAGCTCACCTTGGATGCCTTTTCCAACATTGATAACTGCACTTGCAAAGTTCTTGCCGCCTAATAGCATCAAAGCGATCCAAAAACATCACAGTGATCATAGAGTAAGTGTCTGGCATTCCTTAGCCTCATGATCTTGACAGTCCCAAATTCTTGAGTACTCTGCATTCTAAACTATGCTCCGGTTGTCAACTTTGGAATTTCAGGAAAAGAAAATCACAAGACAAGAATTGATACAGCGAGTTAGACGAATTGCCGGAGACGATTTGTTGGTGGCTGTCATAAAATCCTTTAGAGACAAGGTCTGACTACATGTAATTAGTTAATGGGATTGCTTTATTTGCCAATCTTTAGGATTACTTCCTATCTCCTTGTAATCTTTCTTTCGAGATTTCTGCGTGGTATATGAATGTTCCGGGATCATGTTTTGCACTAAGCTATCAATAGATTGTTCTGTCCGCTCGGTACAAAATAATGTGATAGATCAATGTAATTGTGCTGCAGCATCTTTGCACATGTAGTTTTGGCTTTGCACCTAATTGGTTGATTCAAGATATTCAAGTTGACAATTTGGAAAATAACTTCTGTCAAAGTGTTGAGGTCCACTTCGTTCTTGGTTTTTGAGCCATGGCAGGATAACTTGCATGAGAATAGATCTGCTTTTGTTTTGGTGGTTGAGTTAAATTTGGCAGATCCCTTGAAGATACAAGGTTGATCTACAATTTTTTCCCCAGAACCAAAAAGGGTTCTTCCCCATGGTAAACTGTAGTTTGCAAGTCAAATGATTTTAGCTTTGAATGTATTCATTCCAGTCCGTGTACTATTGGAACAGACGAGAAGAAAGATCCTAGTGGCCTTTGAGAAAAAATGCTAGACAACCTGATCTTGTAGCCAAGTTGTAGGCAAGTTGCAGTGCATCGTGCAGTCATTCCCCTGTAGGCAAGTTGCAGTGCATCTTGTGTCAATTTCCACCTGTTTGTAGTGCTGCAATCCCCGTAGGGAGTTATGGGATTTTGCATATTCTGTTATCCTTCTCAAAATATTTTTCATAGCATTATAGAAGAAAAAATTTGCCTAAATAAATGAAAAGATCAAATCCAATACATGATCTCTCTCTCTCTCTCTAGCTTCCAATTTATATGCTGGTATTCGTTTCTTAAACTGAAAATTCCTTAATTTTGTTACAGATGGAGACATCAATGGTATTTCCGCCAAGCAAGAAGCCAATCAAGTGCCAGAAGCACCGTGGAAGAGCTTGTGGTTGCTCCAAAATTTGAAGGCTTCAAACTCTTTTAGAAGGCAAAATGGATGCTTCAGAGTTCAGATATAGATACAACTAACCTCATAGGCCTGATGACTTAGAATCAACATATGTGCAGAAAATAGCAGAGTAGTTTCTTAACCATATAAGCACTCTTTCTTTCATTTTGCCTTTTTCTGGTTTTC
The DNA here is from genome assembly GCA_023065735.1 of Coffea humblotiana. Lineage (NCBI taxonomy): Eukaryota > Viridiplantae > Streptophyta > Magnoliopsida > Gentianales > Rubiaceae > Coffea > Coffea humblotiana. Next base: position 11,592,525 of record CM041211.1, read on the forward strand.
TGTTGCAGTCCATCATTACAAGGTTGTTGCCATAGCAATTTGGCTGATCAGCAATGAAAGTTGGTTTTCTTTCATAATGGATTTGGAATTTGCAAATTCCTGTGCATTGCATCTGTTCCATCATCTGCATCATGACAGCTTAGAGCATTTTTGATGGCTAGAAATGGACCAATTGGTTCTTCAGAGTAGTCATGCATATTAAAACTGTGGGCAGTGACATCAACCTTTTGTCTTTTCCTGGACCACAGTAAATTTAGGAGCTAATATTTTCTGTAAACATCAATAAGATAATGAAAAGACAAAATAAAAGAGGTGAAAAAAAAACATAGAGGAAGAAAGAATCAATTGAGTTTAAATCTTTTGTCTTTCATAGGATAATAAAGGTATTATATCGATTTGTTGAATTGCATTGATTAAGATTACTCCAAAAATTGATCATAACCTATAAAACGAACTTGGGAATTGTACCTAAGCTAAGCATTACTAAAAATAGGCCTCACCAAAAAATGTTCAAAGTTTATTTTGTGTTTAAAGTGATTTGAATTGTGTTTGGATTGCATTTTTTTAGATTTTTTGTAAAAAAATTACTGTAATGATATATGTGAGATAAAAAAATGATTGAAAAATATGTTCATGAAAAATGTAGCAATTTTTCTTTGAAAAATGACTGTTAGCAATTTGTTTAAAAAGATAAAAATGTTCTGGAACGATTGTATATACTCACAATTATTCCGATTCTTGAAGTCTCGAAATGATAGAACTATATGGAACTTTGCAAAGTTAACAACTTTTCTTGAAAACAAAAATTGAAATATACAATCAACTACCTAAATTAGGCAGCTCAGGTTGAGTTGTGCTGATGGGCTGACAATTCAAGCTGTAAAAGCATATTCTTGGGGGAAAAAATGTTGCAATTTAAAATCCACGGCCAAAGTTTTTTGTCTAAACTATTCTGCCTTGTTGCAGAGGCATGCCAGACTAGACAAGACAACGCCCGCCAAAGTTTGCCCACTTGAATATTTCTTTGCCATTTGATTGCTCTCTGCAATTTGCAGCTGCAACAGCCAATCCCGTGTTCATACCATACCAAACCATTGATTGCTTAGCAGTTAGCAGACTTCGGCCACTTGAATATTTCCGTGTGCACATAATTTGGTCAAAATTGGTATGGAATAGAACAAAAGAGTTGATACACTAAAGAGCAATTTTAAGTAATTTAATTCCAAGCTTCCATTGATTATGTCCTCTTTCTATTTGATTGCAATTCCTAGAACAGAATCAAAGATGATAATCAATGTGGGATTAGGGTGAAATTTTCTACACAAAGGGTTTCAAAGAATTTATCTTGCAGTTCCACAGAATACAAACATGTTTTGAATCCATCCGATTCTCATGAAAGAACCAAACACAATACTATTCTTGAGATGAGAATAAGGGCAGCATGTCAAAATCCAAAATATTAATCCGCAAGAATTATTTCACCTCTCCGACATGGTCGGATCAATTTCACTCTCGAAGTTGGGAAGAATCACCAGCTCCGAACAAGCTTTTGCCATCCATGGAGATTATATGAGTTAACCAATCAATCCCATTGGTCCTGTAATCAGCATACAGCCATGATCAGTCAAACTAATGCAGCTGAGGCTGCAAATAAGATGGAGATAAGACTCTGAACAGATGAGGGGATGTTCGTTCTTCTTCAACGAGTTTTCAAAGTAAATGGAACTTTTAATTTCAAAATATGAGACATGTCTACATATTTGCTTATTTGGCCTTTTCCCACCTTTCTCCAGGAAATAAAGATACACCACCCCTAAATTCTTGTGACACTGAAACGATTTGATCCGAGTAATGCTGCAGATTTTCCTAAGTGTTGATGTATATACCTATTGTGAGCAGAAAAAGGAAAAAAAAAACACTACGTCCCAAGAAGGAAGGAATAACACCCACTTATATAACTGGCAATCTGATTAAAAACCCGGGACACTGTTATAGAAATTTTACACATTTTGTCAAAATAAATAACATACTAGCATAAATTTTACACACTTTGTCAAAATAACATACTAGGAATGATCATACAATGTTCAATAGTTATAACTACGAGATGGCAAGCATCACTGGTATTTGGAAATTTTACAACCTCTTTCAACCTCTTTCAGTTTGTTATATGCATCTTCAAGGAAATGAGACTGTGCATGTCCCCTAGATGAAATGGAATAGAAAAACTTAAAGTCAGGAAAATCTCAGCCTATTGAAAACTCAGATACGTTAGCCAATCCGGAACTTAATGTAAAAGAACATTGTTGCATGACAATATAATGGTTCTAGTCAAAATTTACTATGACATTATGCAAATCAAGTCTGGAACTTTTAGTTACTATCTTATGCTTCAATCAACATAAAGTTTACCCATTCATATTCCACTGACAGAAGAAAGAACTTTTCCAACATAAGATGAAAAGCTTTTCAGCCAACGGTGAGAGGTTCTCAGCTTCATTACTTCTTAATGACCAGAAGT